>LR215989.1:600000-1148388 GCA_000469805.3 Hymenolepis microstoma
ATGGGGCGATAAGTTAATCACTACTTACCGCTACTTTTCAATGTGTTTCTATTATTGTCCATGTATTAATCTCATCTGCTAACTTCTATTTTTGTGTATTGCGGATGCTCTGTTTATTTACTTTCTAAAACCCCTAGCGTATTTCTTTATTTTGAGAGTAAACACAAGGAGGGAGATCTTTGGGCTTTCGTTGTTGGTCATGTCACTGGAGTTGTTTATTTCATGCTGTTTTCAAGATCATGATGAAAGTTACTGACATGGACGGAGGCGTTGTATATTTTATTATGAAAACACCAGACGAATAGCAAACATTTCCGAGGTTTTGTAATTAAGTGTTCTCAAGTTTATTCGTTTAAAATTTAACAAGTATCTTATTCTCCAAGGTTGGAATATGAAAATCTCAAAAAAAACTGATTCGTTGCAATGCTGAGTTTTTATAATGTGCAGAAATGGGTTGCTTAACCTTTATTTGGTTGCCATTACGATTTAAAACGTGTAGCACCGGATTTAGGAATTTTCAGCCAAAGACTTTGCTAGCATTCGTATTAGAAAGAAAGCTTAAGTATGAGGTAATCGAATAAAGCAGAATTGGGATTGGTGTAAATGATTATTTGATTGTTGATGTCACCTGTTTTGTGCCTGGCGCGACTTAGTGGCGACAAGTCAGAGGAAATGTTCATTAGGGAAATTTGAAATTTAAGTCACATGAAGTGTTTTTTCATTGGGTAATGAGTAAGTACTTCTAAAGAGATCATCAGTACGTACAATTTTGATTTCTACTCGCAAGAATGTGCTGTTTCTCAGTATCCAGTGTGTGTACATCACGGAAACATTCTACTGTTAGGTATTAGCACCAGCAAATGGAAAATTTTATAGAATTCAATCGTGCAGTACGGTCTTCTTACTGTATAGTAAATTTGTGAATTTGGTTAAAAGGTGTGTGCTGCGCTAAGTAACCTGTAGTCCCTGTTGAACTAGATTTATCTGTTTGATCAACTTATGAAATTGACTTCGGCCAAAATTTAACATAACGTGAGAAGTTCTTGGCCATAGAAAGGGTTTATTGGAGCTTGCCTAGAGATTATTTCATTTGATAGGAAAGATAATAGCATTTCCCAAGCCACTAGAAAGCATACAGCTTCCAACATTTATTTTCGACACTAATTTGCATGTGTAGACTGATAAAAACCTGAATTCAGTTTCAGTGATTGTTCCATGCTGTGAAGAGATTAGTCTAATACCAACTAAAACTACTTTTATAGCCCGACTGAGTTGGGCTTGGAGACACCCCTTTTAAATATAACTGGCTCTAATAAACTCTTCCAAAGTCGGAGAAATGAGCATCTCAGAGGAGATCCGGATTACCGAAGGGAAGGGAGAGTAGAAAAAGGAGAGCTGGTTGACACACCTGAATTCCACACTTGGAAAGGAAATTATAAGACCCTATGTTAATTGGTTTAATTTAATCTGTCACAGGGTCATCTTCTGATTTGCGTCTTCGAACTTTATTTTGACTGTAAGTGACCTAGTCAATGTGTCCTGATATATGATTTAGCTCAAATCAAGCACGCGCTCCAAATCCATGATCTCTGACTTCGCAGATGTTCACAATGAGCACACAAAAGAACAGTAAGTAGTCACCTGTTCTAAGGTGTATTTCACAACGATATGAAGATCATTTTGTTCCCCTTTTTTTTCATTACCTCGTTTGCGAAAAATCACAAACTTTTGTAATAACAACAAAAAAACCTCAAACGGTTTACTTTCAGGGTGAATTATTTGTAGTGGTATTAGAAATAAAAAATACACGATCTCAAAAATCCTTCAGAACAATTAACCTAGAGAAATAGGAATTAATCCTTTTCCAAGCCTCGATTTCCCACAATTGATCAGGACATTGTCTAGAGTTTCTGATTCAATTCCATAATTCTTCATTGTTTGTTTGAACGTCCTCATCAAATCATTGTTAGCCTATATGAGAGAGGAATTTGAAATACACATATAAACGAAGTAACTGAACCATATACGAAAAGTCTTGTCGACTTTACTTTGCAGGCTCTAGCGAGTTCGAATTGAAGTTCCTTTATTTGTTTGTTCTTTGTAGAAAGTACCTAATAATAATGTATAAAAAATCTAATTATATTTCAATTGTATTTTAATTTCTAGCACAGTAAATGACAAAGGACTATTTAACACAACGACACCGCCTAAACTAAGTAGTGCTTATTTGAGGTAGAGTGGCAGCATTACGGAGTCCCTTGACAAAAAAGTCAAATTTTTGTCCCCCTGATTTATTAGTCATGACTAATCAGGACGGTTAGCTATCTGCATCTACTGGCTGTATATAAATTGGCATCCAGGCCTCGAAAGTTGACTAAGCAGACGATCCCGTTTGACCAGTGAGCCACTGAACTTTACATTAGTGACAGGTATGCATAATATTAGTTGCACATAATATATGAGTTCTAAATGCATCTTTTTTGAACTACCAGGGTTCCAAATACTGCCACTCAGTACCACGGTGCTCAAAACAAAACAAAGTATATAGACATTTTTGACGTACCTCAATGTCGAAGGATCCTTTCATCGCCTCTTCTCTAATTAATTTGACGATGTCGACCTTCTCTAGCTCCTCACTCAGACTGACTATTTGCCTTTCAAGAAGAATGTTCTTTACTCCACAATTCTGTTTCACGACTTTTATCAAGGATCTGAAACTGACGTACAGTTCATTACGTTCATCTTCAACCTAGAGTGAATAAACACAGTAACATCATCAATTTTGTTAAACACAATAGTTTGGCCTACTCTTACACTTTTAAGACGTTGATGCAAGATTTCATTATCCATTTTAGTATTCGATATAATACTTTTCATATTTCTGATCTCCATTTTGGCCCTCTGAAATAATACAAATGATCATTAATATAGTATTCACATTTCCAACGACTGCTCAGATGATTCAGTCTGTTTGCGTATGATTGACTACTCTTACAGCACAACTTTAAATGATATACAGAGATTTAGTCTAGTCAATGCACCACCACGATGGAATCCTATGCGTGGTATCCACAATTTTACAATTCTTATCTTATGGATCAAAACCGATAGAGCCAAATGAAAACGCTGCAAATGCATAAAGAAATAGTAATATTAATCTCACACTGGTCACTAACTTTTAGAGCCTTGACATCCCTACCATGATTTTCTACTAATCTCTTCAAATTGGCGCATTCCCTCTGATATATGCTGAGTTCGTCTTCGAGAAATTGATTTCGGGTTACATGTTCCCCATTCTCCTTGACAAAACGATTCTCCTGCTTCTGCTTTTCTTCTAGCTGAATCTAAGGCCATAATAAATAATTTTTCGTTATTAGGGCATGGAATACCAAATAAACAAATAAATAAATCGAAATAAATCAAACACAATTTAAATCTTAGGAAAAATAACAAAAGCAACTACCAATTGATTTTTTCAAATCATCCCTATTTCTATCTGTATTTAATTTAATAAGTTCCTATATTTAGCGAATATTTAAGAAAAGGAATTAGAAGTAGTTGAACATTTAGGAATTACGCATTGAAATGCGATATTATTTTCCCGGTCTCAAATTAAAATACTTCAAAGTGATTAAAAGAATGAGTGATAATGTGGACCCATGACAGCAATATCTTCTGAGATCAGTAAAACCTACGAGTTATTTTTTGATGACAATTTGGTGATCAGGAAAGGGGTATTCATTCGTGCACAACCAGTGAAACAGTTGGCCAAACACACTGCTTAAGTCTGGGAAATCGCTCTGACAGAGTCAAGCATTCGGATGTAGGAGTATGGTGGCAACACTGAGAAATTTTTTCCCACTCCTTTGTAGCCTTGAGAATGGGTTAACAACTTACTTTATTTTCACATCGATAAGACTATCACGATGTGCCACCTTAGAACTTGGAGTGACCTCAAACTGCCGTAGAGGTCTATCATGGGTGCTAAAGTGGTTCATTCAAAAGTCATTGCCATTCACTGAACTATATATACCATTTTTGTAAGCAGGCGCACTGTCGCTGTTATTTTTTTCACTTTACAATGCAACCACCAACACGCGCAGATTCATACATCCCTACTGATGTGCTCTTTGTCACACCAATAGGTCTGCTTGTCGGACGCGCTTTTCCTCCATATCCCATACCTGTGGAGAAGATTAGTAAAAATAAGTATGGTGTGGCTAGGAGCAGATATCAAATACCTCAATTGTAAACTTCTTTAAAAGAAGCTTCCTCAAGCAGGTTGAATGCTTTGCGTCTAACATTGTGGGCGCAATTAATGAGTTTTGAGATACCAATGTGTTTAAAGAGAAGTTAACTTCTTTCCAGAAGGTAAAATCGAGTCTTAAAAATGGACCCCAAATTTTTCAGAATTGTTCTTTGTTAATTGCTTTACCTTTAGTTCATCGATAAGATTGATATTCGTTGCAGTGATTGTGTTGTAATAATTTTTCATCTCTATGAAGGCTTTTTCATGATTTCGCAGCATCTCTTCAATAAACGCGTTTTTACGCTCCTCAGTTGCCTGCAATTCCATTCGCCGCTGCAGGTCTAATCGCTCTTCGAGTTCCTTGGTTTTCTCCATGTAGAGGAGGCGTTCTGCCTCTGATTGCTGTTCATAGTCCTGCTGAAGTTTAGTCAGCTTGAAAAGAAGAAACAAGGTTGAGTTAAGGGGATCATTCTTTATTTATCTATGATACACTATATTTAACATTGCAAATCAATTCCAATTCTAAAAAGTGAACACAACTGCCACGTTATCATGGAATCTATGTCAGTACTTCACTTAGCAATAGTATATAGAGGTAGGTATTAAGGGAATTCCATGTCAAAGTGGTATTTTATGAATTCTTTGTTTATTACAATGCCCAAAGATTCACAGGCAACATCCAGATGTCAAATCATAAACCCCATTGGAGATCATGAATTATGAGTAATATTGTCATTTATATTTTTTAATCCACTTTACTTTGACCAGAAATTCAAAATATTATTTTCTTGAGTTGCCAACAGTAATGTATACATGCCTGACAAATTTTGACGTCCACTTCTTTCAACAAAAATATGAAACGATTCTTAGGTCATGTGCATGGCTATTTTCGACTTTCTAATCACAACATATATAATGAAGCAAACTTTCAGCGACTTGCAAAATTTACGCATATAATTAATCGAGCAACCAGTCACTTTTTAGAGAAGCAACCAACTCGCCTCTTTTTCGTGGTCCATTTTTAGTTGCTTAACGAGTTCATTATGATCATCGGCTTCCTTTCTCAATGCCTCTTCCTTCAAGCGCGGTCTACTGATACCAGCACTGGCTTCTTGAGCCGCTAGTCCCACGGCGACCTCCATATCGGCCTTGACTTCAGCCAATTGGTTCGCGTGACTAGCTTCAATCTGACGCACCTTCAGTCTATAGGCTGTGATATCTCTTTCGTGACGTTCAGCAGTCTTTTGAGCGATCTCTTGGGCTACTCGAAGCTCAGCACTGCGGTTTTCCAATTCGACCTTTGTTGTTGACCAGAATGAATAAATCCTATCACGTTCCAATTGAAGAAGGTTGCGGTCAGCACGTTCACGTTCAAGCTCCATGCACACACGATCAACGTGAGCTTCTAACTCCTCATGTGTCATTTCAGATAGAGGTTTGGCATCTACTACATTGAGCTGTTTCTTCTTGGAGCCCTTTTTGGTTTTCTTTTTCAATGCAGCAGCTTTCTTTGGAGGCTTGAAACAATGGAAAGCTCGAGAAGATAGTGTTCATTTCAGAAATCAAATGAACATCTTTACGTTGGAGGTATTTCCTTATTTCGATGATACTAATGCAAATGACAGTTATTAATCTAAATAATGGAGACTAATAAGGAGTTCAGGCTTTCTTACGCGTACACTCTAACGAAACAAGTAGAATTAAAGGAAAACTTAATGTCCGACCTGCAGGTCGGTTTAAAAAACACATCGAATATATAGCGTAGAAATACAGTAAAGGCAACAACAACAGCGTGCAAACAGAATGTGCTCTAGAGGTCAGTAGGCTTGTATTGAGTTAAAATGTTTAGGGTTTTGATGCTCGTCATTGCACCCACTGGGAACGGAGAGATCAGTAAAGGTGACGGATGGAATGCTCTTGCTCAAACGGTTTGAGAGCTATTACTACTATTTAGTAGTTTTTACCCCTTATAAACATTCTGAAATAGAGTTAACTGTATTATTTTCTGTTAGGCTGATGTTATTTCTTTGCGACTAAAAAAAATGGCTGCTGGAAAGTAACAGCTTAAAGCACTACCACAATTTGTGCAAAAAATCTATGATGAATGATGGAAGTTGAAAAATCAGATTTTAGCCCTCAATGCTTCGAAGAAGTGATGCGCAAAAATTAGCCTGATAATCCATTTTTCAGAATGAAGAAGCACATAAGATTTATGTTCCTGCATAACAATCAATATGGACCTCCAGTGCCGAATTTCAATCGTTTTCAGAATTTCACTCCGAACGTTGAAATGAAGTTTAAAATCCCTAATCTCATTATCAGATATCTCTGACACTGTCTAAAACGTTTACTTCCTGCTAGTGCGTCCCTTTAGTAAACAATATGTCATGATAAATGTTATCAATTCAAGAAAAACTATAAAGGTAGGCAAACGGATCAAATAAAATTAGGGACTATTTAAAACGCTTACCTCTGTTCTAGTTATTATTTTTAACCGCAATTTTATCTGAAATTTTATGTGAGAGCTGGCCGATAGATATTTGACTCAGCATGACCTATCAGAAGAAATATAAGGAAGAAAAATAAGGAGCCTAATCGAAAATTTCGATAAACACTCTAATGAAGCAAGCAATTTTTATTTCTTAGGCTTGAATTATCCAACACTGGAATCCCACGCTCACAACTGATATGTAAGACCACCTGTGGAGAAGGTGACAATACAAATAGTTGAACCAGGCAGCCAACAGTCTATCCCACTTACTACAAGTAAAATTATTTCCTCCATCAAGAATCTTATGAAAAACAAGTATTGCTGACTTAGAAATCCAGCGCATTATTAAGACTCATTCTGAACTGTTATTGACCTGAAAGAAAAGGTATAAATTCAAATAGAAACAAAGGTATATGATATATCTATTTCCAATAAGAAAATAAACCCCAACCCATTCTTCCGCACCACTGGTATGCCTTTCACGTGCTGGACTTGATCAAGATAAAAAACCTAATGAGAGAACACGAGTATCAACAACAAATAAGCTTAAGCTTGTGAAATATACAACGTTTTAAAAAATGAATTAATTTTAACTTCCTTGTTTCTCACAATGCGCAATTTGTTAGATATTCAAATTTAAGTTAAAGGAAAATTAAAGCATAAATCAGAATCAAAATCAAGGAAACTATGACAATTTTATTTTGGAATCTTTCAGGTAAACATTTCGTTGTGGTCAATCATACCATTTTCAAGGTTTCAAACTACGCAATATTTTCGCTGCCATAACAATAAGGTTGAATGTCTAACACTTTTTTATTTATCGCATTATGTAGCTTAAAATAACGTTTCACAATTATATTTTTCTCATTATAAGTGAAATTATATGCTTGGTACTAATATTAGTTTTAACCATTGTCTTTAAACGCGCTCTCATTAGGCTTGAAGGTTGATTAATTAAACCCGGATGATCACACATCTAACGGAAAATTATTGAAATTATATCCTATATACAAAAAGACATGGTAAAAGAGGTTACTACACAAGTATATATTATAGTTGTGCATTTGCTTATCTATTTGAATTTCTGAGATTGAATTTAAGGCATCGATTAATATTGACATTAGATCTTTATCATACTGTACATGGTTTTGGCATTGTAAATTTGCGAGTTTTATAGTAATTAAACCTTGGGTTTCTTATTGACCATTTTTTAAGTAGTGGTCACTATTGTAAGGCGTAAATTTTGTATTTAAGAATCGTTTTTATTTTCCGTGAGACAATTATGGTTGTGTGGATTTAATAGCGAATATATTAATTTACCGTGGATGTATTCGTTCGTTGCTTCTGAAAGTCTCCGCTGATTCTTTTCACTTCAGGATTTTACGGATTCCAGCGATGTCTGGGCTATGACTTCCGACCAGAAGGCATATTACTTGGCCCAATTTCTACGTCTTCAACCTGATCCCTCTGGTTTCCTAAGTGGTCAAGCTGCTAAGGCTTTCTTTGAGCTCTCCAAACTTCCTGTCAGCAATTTATCGCAGATATGGTAAATTTAAAATCTTTTGACTCCATGTTTATTGCTTTTGGTCTTCACAATTAATTTACATGCCTTCTGCTTGAATTATCGTGTTTACTGCTCCTACTTATTAGCCATTTAAGTAGCTATTTGATTTTATTTTTTCTCCCAACAGGGAGTTGTCAGATGTTGACAAAGATGGTCAACTTTGTCTGAGTGAATTCTCCGTTGCAATGCATTTGGTGGTTCTCTGTCGTAATGGAGTCATCTTACCTATCCAACTGCCCGAGAGCCTTCTCCGTGTCGCTACTTCAAGTGCACTTTCTGCTCCTGTTCTGCCTCAGCTTCCACTAAAGCCGCCATATTCTACCCCCTTTGAAGGGTATGTTAACTTAATTTCATTCTACATATAAACGTCTAGAGATATTTCAGATTCTATTTTGATTTTTGGAACCCTATAGGAAAAAGTGAACGATTTCAGAATGTGAAGAAATTAGAATTCTTGACACTTTGATCTCATTTTATGCCCTCAGTTTATCCCTTTCGGTTTCATTCCCGTCTAGACTATTTGCTATTTTCGTGTTCAGACGCTATTCAAGGGTTAAACTGTATGTAGCTTTGATAGCACGTTCACAAATTGTGTATATTTGGTAAAAATTCCTACCTTTTTCTTTACTTAAGTATTTACAAATCGTTAAATAAAGTTACGTTTCTCCACTGGTGGCAAATCGCTGTTGGCTACCGTTTCTATGACTTCGACAAACCTCTTCACCAGACCTCATCTGGTTTATCGAAAAAGAAGTCGATGCTCGACATGGGCAATCCAGGTCATCTTTATATCCTCATCGCACAAAATGTCTCATCCACTCCGTGAATTGCAAGCGATATTGCGATTGGTCGATCGTCCTCCGTGCTTCAATTGGCCGAATGTTTGCCTCCTCCTATTATTCGCTTCTGCCTTCTTATACTTTAGTTTTCATTTTTAGGTTGAAAATGAGTTTGAGGTCGAGTCGTTTTCATGAATATTTAGGTACAACAGATTTGAGTTCCAGAGCCTCTTCGAATCTATATAAGCTATTCTGGAGACCAAAATATGCAGATAGCTTGATTGAATTATTTGAAAATTTCTCGAAATGTGAATATGATGCCCTTTATTCAAATTGGAAGATGGTTTACTATCGTTGACAGGGAATTTTATTTTCGCTTTGTGGTTTTTAGAGTCAACGTTATCTTGAATTTCGAAAGAAATGAACGAACTTTAATGGTGTATTCAATTCAGATACTTTGAACATACGTGCAATTTTGTCATGCGAACATTGAAGAGGTTATGTGAGACCACTTTTATTACAAAAGGAGGCATGATTTGATGGGTGGTAGTAACACTCCCAGGCTACTGGTAAGAACTTTTGCATAGTGTCGTTTTAGTTGAAGAAATATTTATCCTTTGAAATTATTCCCTTTAGTTGACTACCCATCTATAGATAGTTAATCCGTAATTTATTTATCCAGCTATTAGTTTATTTTAATTAGTTCAACTTTCCTCTAACTCCTCCTCCTTTTTTTAGTTCTTGCCTGGCGGCATTGTTTACTTGTTTATTTCTCTTCTGATCTGTATGTAGCCAATTGCTTACCAGGACAGATCGAAAGCCACCCGCCTTGATTTATCGTCTTTGCTCCTCATTTTTCCCCTATTTCGGATTGCCTTGTATTATAATTCATGATTTCTCCGTCACCTCTCTGTGTGAAATTGGCTTACATGATGACTCTGTGATGCATCTGTTTTGCCAGCTTTAGCAACTGGGATTATGTCATAAATTTATAATTACTGTGCTAGTGGCTTTATTACACTAGAGAAGCGCATGCAGACCACTTAGATTGCCCATTTCATCAAAGAATATATTAATGTGCTCAACTATTTAATTCTGCTTGATTATATTGTACTTGCCACTCATTCATGGCTATTCACAAATTGTTCAAATATCTTTGATGGTACCTTATATTGAAGGCGATTTCTTCCCAATTCTCCGAACTCCGTAACAATTCTCTCATTTCCCTTCTTGTTTTACGCATAGGTATTTATAATTGTGAATAGCCCCAGTATTAGCCATCTTTTTAAACGTCCAAAGCCTAAACTTATTTTGTGTAGAGGGAAGGTATCTCTCGAAGTCGCCTTTGTGCGTGAACTCACTCTCTACCACATCGCTTGTTGACCTGAGAATTAATCACTGCGGTTGGTCTTCATACTGGTGTGCGGTGTGTATCACACTAAATGCCACTGATCTTGTATCATCTGCATTGATCTTTACTTCACCAACATACTTTAAGTAGTTTATGCAGAAGGTATCTTCTTATCGTCGTTTAAATGATTTGTGCGTTAGCGTAATTAGTGAAATTCGGTTCCCATTATGAGATTCCATCAAATCTGCATCGGGAAACCTGAAAACAAAAACAATGATTGGCATGTGCTCTTCATTAAGACCATTAGTGGCGGAGGAGGTTGTTCTCTTCTTTTGCTAGCGTATAAATGTTCTTTCGTACTGGTTAGGATAATGCCGTTAATTACCTTAGCTTTCATTTAATACTGTTAATTGGGAAGGAATGTACCACGGCTTCTAATATTTTTTACATTTACTGGATATTGACCAAAGCAAATAACTTTGGGAAAATTGGGAATTTCTTCCGTAATTTCCTTCCAGACATCTTCATGTTAATCTTAATTAAACCCCTTTCTTGGCTTTTTAATTCCTTTACTTTAAGTCCTTCTTCAAGTCATTAGGTAACCTTGGCAACCGTAAGTAAAACAAAGAAAGGAAAATGTAGATGCTTCAGATCGTCAAGACAATCCTTGATCTGATCTGTCACAGTCAATTATTGTCTCAAAAGGTATGAAATTCCTAATATAAAGAAAATCAGACAAACATAGTGAAGTGTGAAGCTGTCAGTTGTATGAAATTATTTGTGCAAAAGTAAGATATATTTCTCCACTCTGAATAATAGTTGCTCTGGTGTAGGATTTCCAGTGCCCCTATTTCCACTTGATTTACTCCCTATTAAAATGCTGAAGTGATCAATATGCAAAGTATCAGAATGTCGTTCGCATTTTGGTTTTTTCTTCAAAACTTCTGTTCTTATCTATCTGTAATCGTGGCTTAATGTCATTATGCTGGAAACGCATAAGCCAGCCATCACTGAGAAATGCAGTTTTATTAACTATTATTTATTGGTCGAGACTCCATAACTAGATTAACGACAACCAAGGCATGTTAAGACTTTCTTAGACAGTTGGGCATCTTGCGTTCATATTTAGGCCAGAAACCTGAAATCTGATATTTTGCTGCTTGTTGCTATATGTGGTTGCTAATGCGAGTGATCTTTGTTTACCTCTAAGCCACGTCACCACGGTATTGTTTTTTTCTTTCCTTTTCTTCAATTCTACTTACCGTGTGAGATATAAATATGCCGGCCATCTATTACGCAAAATCACGCGCGCACCGACACAACTGCAGTTTGGCTTAAACACTTTTGCCAAATGTCCTTTTGAAAGGATGTGCTAATTGTCCATTTCTCTAAAATGGGCCAGAAATGGAAATGATTGCCTCCTAATGCCCATGCCACTATATGGTCCTTAGACTTGTTAAATAATCTTGACCTCTCTCTCAGTAATTTTTGATTTAATGACTAACTTGGTGGCAGTCTTTAGAGATTGTTTTGGCTGGCTACGTTGTTCGGAATTAAGAGGAGAAAAGGTGACTGAATGAAAGAACAACGGCAACTGTTAGAGAGGCACAGTTGGGAGGCTGACTCAGTAATTGGCACTGTCAGGTCAAGGTGAGTTGACAACTTTGCGTGATGGTAACTGTTAGTCGAGGGCTCACATAATGAGTTGTAACCTGTAAGTTCAACCTGATGCACAACAGAGATGTGCAGGAGTCTAGGTTGGTTTATAAAATGGATAATCAAGTCTAAATAAGTGAAATACTTCTTAACGAAGCAGTTGAAATTAATTGATTGAAATGAATATGCACTCATTTTTTGCTAGCACAATTGTATCTCTGGTTTTCATTTTCGGTTAGCTTAGAGCATTCACATCTTAATACCAGCGTCGATATAATTGACCTATTGCTGCTAAGTTAAAGAAAAAAGACTGAGAAAAGTGGTCCTTCGTTCGTTTTGCAGTCCAAAATAATTACAAGTTGCTTGATTCGAAAAAAGTGGTGACAGATACTGTCATATCCTAGTGATCGCAGGTTCTCACGCTTTGTTCAAACCCGGCGTAATGAGAAGGATGATGAATATTGGCACGCTGTGAAACATTCGTCGCATAGGTATCTTGATAATAATGGTCAGTCCCTTGAGCGATGGATCCTGCCATCATTTTCTCATCAGTTTCGGTGAGTCAGCCTCAAATAAGGAGAATTGCATATCTGTAGGTCAAATAGTCTGTGCTTTGTTTGAACACACTCACAAATTCATGCTCCAGCTTTTATGCACCGAAAATTAGTGCATTCATCTCAATGAATAGCATTATTGAATAAGTTTGAAGATAAATGGAGATCAGAGAAGTGTCGAAAGCGACATTAAGATATCACAGGGTCTTATTTCAATATTTACTGGATGGACAGTTTTCGATCCGCAATTTGAATGTCATAGTTCGTCCCTGGATTGCAGCAATCGCTAGTCTATTGACATTTTCGCAATTAAGAGAAATCGATCTTGTCTCTTCAAAGAGGATGATATTGAACACGGTTCAACAATCTAAGGCGGTCTTGTATTGCATTTGTTCAGGTTATTTTCACTTTCATATCTCTGATTATTTGATAGCCGCCAATATCTCTTATTTTCTTATGTCTGTTATTAAAGTTGATTTCTCACCATAGTGTGTTCAATATTCTTGGGATTCCAGGTTCGAATCCTTGCGTGCTCGCAAATTGTCACTCATATTCTGATTGTAGGCTGGAAAAGTCTTCGTCTAACTTGCCCACAACAGCTGCTGAGCGTCGATCTAAATTAGGGGAACACAGGTCATTCGATTCGACTCTCTCAGAACCAGCCGCTATTACAGGAATAACTTCTTATCGTCGTTGGTCGGCGTCCAGCCCTTCTACAGACACTGATGGTATTACGTCCTTCGATAGACGCCTTGTGCCTAATGCTCAAGTAAGTTTCCTTCGTACGAATGATTGTGCAACTACTTATATCAGTTAATAGGTAGCGGTTCATTGCAGGTGCGTCATCCGATTGCGATTCGAGCCAATCCCGCTCTCCTGAATTCGGGTACACTGCCAACAGCCCCACGTGCACCCACTCCACCTCCTAGGGCTCGAACTAAAACCTTGACATCTGACACTGTCAGTCAACCTCATCCTGTAAGTTGGAAAGCTTGAGAGAACTTGAAGCTAACTTATCTATGAGTTGGAGAGATTTTACCATAAAGCACCGAGATATGGTCAAACGGAGATATCTAACTAAGACACATTGTCCAATGCCTTTTTTGAACTCTCTATTTGTTTAAATTTTTTGACGTTTATGCTTTCATGAATCGTTAAAGCCGGCACCTTAAGTGACTTATTTGGTGTTTATATAACTAATAAATAGTTATTTTAGTGGGTGAAGTGCGTTTATCGTGCCTTTACTTAAAGTACGAATTTCTTGTACTTTGAATTTACTTTTAAGTAAGGAACGCAATTGGTTTCTGGGTACTAAAAGCGCGACTCTTTGAAATATTACACAGAATTGAAAGGCTCTGATATATTGATAAATTTAACTAACGGCATGCTCGTTGAAGTTCTTTTTAATTTTTCCATTTGGATAGAAAGTTGTATCAAGGAGATTATTAGCATAGGGAACGGGGGTGGAGGTGGGAGGAGGAGAGGGGGGGGGGGGTTGGGGACTATACAGCCTTTAATGCAATATAGAGATTATCAGTCTTGAAACCATAATTTCGCAGTGGTGTCTTCTTTGTCCTTGAAAGCTCAACTCCTTGGAATTAATGAGTGCGATACACTGGAGCTTGGTTTTTAACTCAGCTCCATGAAAAGTGTATGAGTTGGTGGTTTTATTAAGAGATTTCACCACGATGTGAAGAGGGCAACATGGCGTATAATGTCGAGTCGTTTTTGCATGACATTGTCGCTAATTTTGTCGGAACTACTGCATAAATACCTTTTTTCAATCCATCTTCCAGTGCTTATTGCAGAGTTGTCTAATCTACAACTGGCTTTAAAACGATCTCTATGGCGTTTCCTTTACCGTGGTTTTAAATCCTAATCGGGGCATCTCCTGCAGTCTCTGCGCAAATTTTCCTCGACTGCACTCGCTTTGCCCCAAGTATAACATTTATTCGCCTTTCCAGGAGACAATACTTTTTTGGGCATTTGAAGTGAATATTATTTGTTTTAACTCAACTGACGTGCTTATTTCCGTTTTGCGATTTCTTATTGTTGGGGTTTTAGCCAAAGAATCGAAAGACAGGTAGAGCCTAGTATTAAGGAAAAGAATATTGACGGTTTGGTATTGATGGTTAAAGTTCACTTTGAGTGACTCCTGTTGTGTTAGAATCACATATCTGGCTTTCTACTAGTTTCTTGATTATTAGGAGAGGTAAATCTGAAGTGACTGATTATCCATCCATTTAACTTCTCTAAAAGATATGGATTTTACGAGCACACAATTCGATCAAGGATAGGATGACAAATTGGGCAATTAGGTGGAAAAGAGTATGACTTGAATCACGTGTTGAAGTGTTGTTTGCTGTCATGACTACATACTATTGCCTATCGCTTCTCTGCTTTATTGCTCCCCGTTTTCAAATGATGACTCCTTTTAAGATAGTCACACATTTTGCCTGAAATAGGTGAAAATCGTTGTTCGGAAGACTTCTCTTGATGCACTACTACCTATTCCAAAAAGCTAGAATCAGGATGTTTTCAGAGAAAAAACGCAATGTATTTGCACTACTGCCAGGATTACTGTCTAGGCCCTTTTTCAAAATACTATCCGCAGCGCTGATATTAAATTCAGCCGAAGAGTTTTGAAGATTCGGTGAAAGTAGTACATATTTTTCTTAACTAAGTGTGTGTGCGTGGGGGGGATGGACGAATTTCTAAATTGGACTACGTGAGAAATTACTGGCTGTCTGGTTTGTTAATAATTGCATCAGTGGTGAGATTTGATTCCCAAACAGGAGAGTAGAAAGCTTACAATTGATGAGACATTTCACGATGGATCGGACATGAAGCTGAAATTAGTCGATTTGGCTTTCTAAACTGTCAATTTTGATGCTTTGACAGGAACCATCTTTTAACTCGACCATTTAATAATTGTCAGAGATATGCCACACAGTTCATGTGGAGGAAATAATTGTAATTTCTAGCTTAAAAATTATAACGCTGTGAAACATGACCCTTGGCTACAGACTTCTCCATATGCTTCTTGTATTTTACGTTATATATCACGTAGAATTACGACGTAGTTGCTGCTTTCTATCAGTTCCCAGGTCTTCTAATTTAATTTCACAGTGTTACATTAGGATCTATATACGGGTTTAAAGGTCGAGTTAATATGAGCCTAAATGATATTTTCTAACCTTCTTCGGTTCCAAGTAGTGCTCTTTTATGCGGTGTTAGAGCAATCGCGCTTACAGGGGAACATGCAAGTTCAGGCAGTTGTTGACGTACGCAGAAGGAAGATGCATTTCAAAATCCTATTTAGCACTTAAGGAGCAGTTGAATAACAAGTGCTGTTATATCACACTGCTGAAGGTATTTCATATGCCATTTAAGTAAATCTTTTTTTTAGCTGATGATTTGTGTGGGTACCAGGCAAACTACTAATTGGACAGAGATCATTACATTTGATTTGCTTTAGTCCGCTTGATGGAAAGATTTTTTACAAATATTTGATTTGGATAAGGAATACTTACTTCTCAGGCAAAAGTAAAAGTAGGAGACCTGCTTCTTAAATACAAACGTCTATTAAACTCCAATTGCGATTGTTGACCCGAATGTATTTTAAAAGGGTTTCATTTGGCTGGAGCTAATCTTTAATTGCATTTTTCCCTCAAAAACTTTGCGCGCGTCGAGATGTACTTATTATCGTCACATAGATCACCACTTCGATTAAGTTCATGAGTTTTATATCTTGATACTCACTTGATACACTCATTCTTATGACCACAATTTAGTTTTTTTTCTGTACTACATGCCCGAAACATGGAATACATTTCGTGTTGTTGGTCTTTACGTATTAGACGAGTAGAAAATCAAGTCAATTACCTTTTACAATGCCACCTGATTTGGACAGGGTGGAAGTGGTTTTTTAGATGAGTTGTGGATTTATGCAATTTCTATTCTTAAACCAGTGGTTTATACTTAGCTCAAAGTTACTATTTGCGGTGTTTGTCATTGAGACCTTCATGGCTTGAGTGTTTGGAAGTGCTTTTTTTTAACTTTGAAATGCGTAATTAATGGTCACACTAGGTAGTAGTTCTCAAGAACGATTGTTTGCATTCTCTTGAACATCATTCATCGCACATTCTTCTTCTTCGAACTGTTAAGATTATGTGGCAGTGTCATTTATCCTTTGAGTCGCACAAAATTTTTGCATAAACCGTGATTTATAGCTGATCCTGCAATAGCGAAGGCACCAGCAGTATGACAAGACTTAACGTGATTTTAACATAGTGGAGTTCACATGAATTGTTATGTTATTTCTTGTTTCAAATTCTATTTGCGATACTTTGGAAGACGTCTTTTTCCCAGTATAGGCTTTGGGTATCCTTAACTCTTTAAAACAGTAATTTCTGATATCACGAAGGCTTTATCATGGTGTTGGAATCGGTTGATCTGTTAAATCTGAACTGAATAAGCCTGTTAAAACCTGAACTCCAGCATTAATGATTGGAGTGTGTTGGCATTAAGCCGAGTGCTGCACAATGAAAGCGTATGTTGTAGTCTATGAAGACATTTTAGTGCAGCAGAGAACAATGAATTTGAATCACTCCTTTGTCAGTGGTGTTACTTTTAAGAAATTTCAGATTCAATTTTAGTGTGTAGCAATCAACTTACATCAGTTTGAATCGCTTGCAAAATAGATTGGTGCGAATCAACACCAAGCGAATAATTTGTTATTGAAGCAAAGCCATAAGAGAGGATGTAGACAGAGTCATGGGTTGAGTATTTATTATAACAAACTCGTAATTTCAAATATGAGGGAAGAAAGATCTCGACAGTCAGAAAGGTAGGTGAGAAATAATGTCACTGGAATATATTGCCTCGATTAGTGTTAGGCTAATAATTCACAGTACATATGTGCAATCATGGCTGTTCATCGATGCATACATCGGGAATCTTTAGAACTTATGATTATAAGTTGTGTGCTACACTCGTTCTGTCCTTAACACTTTAAATTGTATTATGTTAAATGCCCTTGATAATTATATTTATGATTATTTGACGCTTGCATCATTATGCTATTGTACAATTACAGAATAGTATTTGATGTTGCCCACTTTACAGAGCTATAACTACTCAGACTTCAGGAAGGAGAAGAAAGACGACTTGTTGTTCAGACAGCGATGCACTATTTTAAAATAAACATACTTGTCTTGTATTCGATATGAGATATGGATTCTTCATAGGTGGCCTTTCGTATCCAAATCTGAAAATCGATTGCTTATTATATGAGATATGAGCTTATGGGTTCATCGAGTGCAGTTCTTGTTTACCCGATCGAATGTACCGTAAATCTTCCATCTGACGTCCTTGATGTTTTGTTATTAATATGTTTCACTGTTTTTACCTTCAGTCTCTTCAAAATCCTGCTGTCCATGTTTCAATCACGCTTCCAAATCGGTGAGTTGAAATTTTCAGATAAATTTCTTCATAATTAAACTGTATCGTTGGGAAAGTCAAAGCACCGGTAGAACAGGAATATCGGACCTCTCTGCGAAGCCAGAGATCACAGGCCCGATGACCGTTGGTGTACACCCGATGAGCACAAATGGGTGTCTAAACGCTTTCCCAAATAGGTTTAGGATTCCAAGCAGAGCGAAATCAAATTAGATCAATTAAGGGAATCTAGTTGCCTTTGGACGAAATTTTGAAAGTAATCTTATGGGAACTACATTTAGACCTACGGGAAAGGGATTAGCCCATACTCACACTGTTAGTGTAAGTTGTTTTTAAAAACCACGGCAAAGAACATTCTAGTAAGAGTAGGAAGTATTTACAATGTGGCGTGGATTGGGAGAAGGGGTCCAGAAAGAAATGGAAATTTGGACTATGAGGACATGGGGTCCTTTAAATTTTCATAATCAATTGTTCATTTGATTATCACCCTCTGTTAAAATTTATGGAATTGTCTCCGAGCTCATATGCAAATTATTCAGACCTTGTTGACGGGTTGGTTCAATTCCGTTGTTGTTGTAATGCCACCTCGCCTCGTTGGCATCTTCTTAGAATCCTGCATACCTACTATATGTAGGTTGCAAGGACATTTTAAATATAACATATTGTTTGGTTCCGATAGAGTATATTAATCGGACTCCTTCTGCTGAGACAATCATTGAAATACAATACGTATTTTGTTTTGTTTTTTTTTTCTATAAGAAATCTCCTTATTAAGATGTGTTGATATTTAACCGTTTTGCCTTCTGCCAATCTTGCTTCTGGCTACATGTGCATAATTGTGTTCCCTCACATATGCAACCGCTCACTTGGTGGCATATTAGGCGAGGCAATAAATGTTCCCCCAACACTCCTCTTTCTCTCTCACTTGTGCTGGCTTCTTTCCAATTGGCTCTGTAGCCAACACAAAAGCCACACCAAACCCAGTTTCCAAACATCGTGCTATTTGTACGAGTGGACAAGTGTTGAATTGAAGTAGTGTATCTACTAGTATTAATTCCACTAAATAAATTCAATTTTCAAGTTCATATAAGAGAACGGGAGGAGTGCTTTGGAGTGCAACAATCTTTCCTATACTTAAGAGAAAAGACCAACACAGGCACGAATTAACTTGTTTCTAAACCAAATACAACTAACACACATATAAACCTATTCGTTGAAGTAGACTTAATTAACTGCATTCTAAGGAGTTGGAAGTTTTGCTCAGTAGGAAAAACAAGTGCTGCCACCTTGAAGAGACTCGCATTGAACTCGCATTGTCAGCGTTGTAGGTGAAACTCGGATATATGACTTTTCAACCAATTTTTCTTTTATAGGGCTTAAAAAAGGAGAAATCGATTAGCTGAAGCTTACGTTGATCGTTGCACCTGTAGAATGTTGAACAGGTTAATAGAGCATAAGCGCTTTGCTTTAATTTCTTGGTAAATTGGCATTCTATTAATAGTCTGTTCTTTCTCAAAATCTCCTTCAAGTTGACCTTTACACCTTCAGAGACAGAAATATAATTCTTTGGCTGCTTTACCCAAAAGCTTGATTTGCATAAGCCATAACTTCCCACTTTTCACTGGCATTTGAGAACTTGAAATTTATTTTCATAATAACCCGAAAAACGAAGTTTCAAATAGTTGGTATTTTCTCATCCTATTGTCGTTGATGAAAAAAGTATCCATTAACTGGGTTCATCTTACACTCCTTAGCGTAACCTTTGACGCAGTTGTAACGTTTTGGAACCGCATACAAAACCCCACACTTGACTAGATCACACCTTGGTACGTTGTATTGATAGCAACTGTTCATATAGTTAACCGAGGTACATTTGACGAAGGTCAATCGTAGTCAATTCACTGTGTTGCAAAAGCATCTTGTCATGTTTCTCGATTATGGGACTTCGAACACCAAAGTAACCTCTGTTCCCTTTTATTTTCGCAGACAGAAAACGGCTGCAGCAGAGACATCATCCATTTTATTCTCTCAAGCAGATCAACTGAACTCGAACAGTCGGGCACAACAATTAACTGCAGCCCTGTTGCCTCTTCAGAGTGAGTGCGAATCCATTATGAAAGAGAACAATGCACTCACAGCGGAACTTGTTGGTCTTCAGAAAAGGCGGATTGCTCTGGAAATTCTCCTGGAACGACTTACACCACTTTGAGGAGGGTTAAAAGCTAGTTCAGCGAGTTGTCATGGTGTGAATAACCCAAATATGTCTCTACCATATTTTAAACTACATACTCTTCACTATTATCTGATTTTGATTCACTTGCTTAATGTAAATATATAGTCTCTCCTTCTTTGCAGTGTAAGCATTTCTTCTACTTTTTAATTCCGAAGACGTAGGCCATTCAATATTCCAAACTGAGGATTAAGTTAAAGAGATTACAATTGAATCAGTAAAATTTGGTTTCATCAATTGTCTGCTCCTCAGTTTGTGTGTTCGGCAATTCCTTATGTACAGCAGTAGGAGCACCCATGGATTAGCGTTGATGAATGCACCAATTCGCTCCCACCACTCGCTGATTTGATATAGATGGTCTGTGGAAAAAATTAACCCTGATATTTCTATATTCGATTCAATACCAAAATTCTGTCAAATTTCCAATCTAAAAGGTGTATTGTATTTTCTGAAATTTTCCAAATTATCTGTGATGCTCTCACTGAAGTGAAGTTGTTCTTCGCATCATCAGAATCACCACTTTTTCTTGAAAGGAAGAGGAACTTTTGTAACGCTGTGAATTCAATCAATAAAAGTTATTTTATCTTTACAAAGTTTAATTAAAACGCAAAAGGTTAGCATTTATCAAGATCCAATCATAATCTAAATTTAATATTTAAAATCATTCAATTTTAATTCAATCAGACGAGAACCCTGGACCACTCATCACTATTTATTTTCTTATAGTTCTTCAAAGAAGAAACGAGGTAGACGGTCACAAGTATATCTTTAGAAGTAAGATCTTGCCAAAAAGTACGAATTTGAGATTAGCTTCCAAGATACAGAGTACGGAAGAAATGGAGAATTTGTTTGACTGAGCAACTGCACCACTTACATTTTTTGAGTGACAGAGCTATTCGTCTGGTTTTTACTCCAATTTCGCTTTATTCTAAGGGCATTTATTTGAATTTTTTATTGAAATCTAGATTGAAGGCTAATGAACAGCAAATGGTTATCATGAGATTTTGGAAACTACTTCCAACATCGTTTTCATAACTAATATATGGAACTGGTCGAAGTAGAAGGCAGATGCATGCATATATCATATTCAGTTCGAACGTCTACTAGAATTACACCCATCTGCATGACATAGGGCTTTCAAATTGTTATGGTTGCTTTTCGTGCATATTGTTAACGAGGGCTTAGGGGTAATGGGGGTATTGTTTTCCATATTTTGACGGAATCGGTGTAAATTACCCGGCAATTAAGAATGTGTCTTTTAGATTGCAATGCTATGTTAATAAAAGCCAATCATTTATTTACTTCTCATTAAACTTATTGTCTACGGGATTACATCTCTTGCCTTTCAAAGCAAACATCAATGTTTTTACTATATGATGTATGATGCATATTTTCTTTCTCTATTTATCCTTTGCATTTTCCTCGACTCCTAATAGGACATGGGCCAACCTGCTCTGATAAAAAAAATGACATCAACAAGCTTCATCATCATCAACGTCAAAAATAGGACATCAGGGAAACTAATTCCTTGCTTGGTTGTATGCCAGAAAACAAACAGAATTAAGGCAAAATGTTTGCACTCGATTCGATACGCAACTCAGTACGTCTTTTTGCTTATCTTGGGACCCGCACTGTGTTTCTGGATATAGCACACCAAAAGATAATTATTGGAACATTCAACTTTTTAGGTAATATTTCTCTAGAGGAGTATTTAAAACGAACGTTTTTCTATGCTTATAAATTGGAGTATTACCCGTGATATTAAGGCCACGTGAACAGAGAAGATGAAATGTTGCTATTCATTTAGGATATGTGAGGCCTGAAAATTGTTGACTTGTTCAGGATTCGAGTTGTGATAAAGTTGTGACATCCACCCAACAACCAGTGTGGTTAGATAAAAACATGATCTAAAATAAACGTGGTAGCTTGTCAACATAATAATAGCCACGAGACTAAGACTAGGGCCATCACAAACAACAGGCAGTCTCTATTTTAGATATCCGAAAAAAACAGTCCAGATAAAAGCTGAGTTTACCAGATAGCAACGATTAAAAATTTTGAGAGAAAGAGAGAGCGTGAGAGAGAAAATTCAGAAAGAAAGAAATAAGGAGAAGAACAAGGGGGATCTCGAAAATCGAGCATCTTAACTGTTAGTCTTGTAATCAACGCGTTGTTAGAAGTTGTAGAACAAAATTGGGTCACCAAAGGAAGCGAGTACAAGTCACCATTCTTCAACTGTTCGGTTAAGCAAAAAATACGCAAACACGACTTTTCGTCACAATGAATTTATTTAATATTGCTCAAGAATTCTAAGAAATGTTTGGAGCACCCCTCAACACTTTTCCGCATTGGAACTGGCTACTGTCTACCCTAAGCTATTAGGCAGTTTTTTAGCTCTTTCAACTATTAACCTTTGATCTGTGGGATTGAGGCCTTGGTTGGCAGTTGCTGCTGATCCGTTATAATAAGTGACGTTGGCAGTGTTCAACTACATTATTTACTTGCCGTGTGGCTATCGATAATAACACTTCTTGACACTTGTTCAGTTGAACAGTCCATTATTAAAGAATTCGTGCTTGTTTCCAAATTTTTGGACCTTCAGATCGATAGCTCTGGGTTTATGTGGTAAACTTTTAAATACCACAAACTACCTCATCATAAACCAGAATATTAAGAGAGAGTACTGAGTACTGGCGTTACGCCCGATTCACGTCACCCGTGCTACTGCTGTGTTCACATGGATAAGTGGGCGACCATGACTGGTCATCTTCATCAATCGATATGGTCTGATTGTTCACATTGTGCCACCATCGCGAAGTCTCACCATAAATTAATTTTTTCGTTTGCAGATAATAATCCTTTATAAACAACATCATATAAATACGCGAATCACTGTACACCTCCGCATTTACATTGCTCTATTTAGCAATCAAACACTCCAATCAGTACTTTCCTCGTTTCTCCGTCTTGTTGTGTGGTGAGGATGGAAGATTAGAAGGTGATATATCAGATGGCTTCTGTAGTCTACTAGATAATAAGTTATTGCATACCTACTACCTCGTCTATACTATTATCAAACTGAAGAACTGAAGGAAAACCACAGGAGGGCAAATCAGCTTGACTATTCTATGGCTCATCCCCTTTTTACACAGGTCACAGGTGATATAAGCATTAACTCTTCCTAAAATCGTATGATTTTGGACCTGGCAAGTTGTAAAGTTCAATGAGAATTTGGTGGAGAATAGGTAATAAAGTCAAGCGACTATTTATATCAAATGGCAGGCTATATGATAGTTGACTTTGAACTTCACAGAGGGGAGGAACATCAAAACCACAAAAAGTCGAGGTGGGAGGGGATCAGAAGAGTGATTCACAGATGTACAAGAGAGACAGACACAAAGGTAGAGGAAAAGGTAAGGTAAAATGAGCTTTATGAAAGTGGTCGAATATGACATACAGTCAGGTGGGTCATGGTAGTTTGAAGTCAACTGTTGGCTTATAGACTTTTTTGCCGTATGAGTATACATTGCCCAGGGTGCATCACGTGGAGGTAAGTCAAGCGTCTCTAGGAAATTGCACATTGTCTTTTTTACTGGAAAGTAAAAGACAGGTGAAAGTGGCCATATAAATGTGGGCAGGGCTTTAACTATTGCTCTGGGACTACTGTCCTTATTGCTAATCATGAGATAGTCAAATAGTCTAGAAGGACGGGTAAGAATGGCCCAAACAGAAGTATATAATGAGGCCAAAATACTGGACCATCCAATTTCGTTATAATATTCAATTGACTTCAATCCCAATTCTTATCATTTGAAGTGTTGAGTTCTGTTTTCGTTCATCTGCTGGATATTCAGATCATGTTGATTAGTCGATCTCACTAGGTTTTTTATTTCCGGATTTAGAAAGTGAAGCGCATGAAGTTAGCAGTGCATTTCAGTAGACTAACGCTCTAATAATCAAAAGGCAGTTGGATTGCATCATTTCAAGCATTTCTTTATTTTGCCAGAAATTATATTTGATTGCTGTTGCACTGAAATAAAACATCAATATATCAAATTTAAAATGTAATTACATTTGGATTTCAGAGGCTTATAGGCATAGGAAAAATCATGCAAACGTAAAATTACGCTTTAAACATACTATTTGAAGTCAAATTTGTGACAACTCAGTCGTCACTCTTGACACGAATGACCCATCTTTGCTGTTACACATGTAGGAGAGTTAGTTCTACCGCTTAACACTATAGTCGACTCAGACTAGAGAGAGAAGGTTCAAATATTTTACTACCCCAAGGCATTACGTAGGAGCAAGATTTCACTGTATTGACGATGTTGGAAGATTAAATCACCCCAGGACTGATGAAAAGTTTTTTCCCCTAAATAACTGTTGTGGCGAAATACTACACAAATAAACATTTTTACAAAAGTCTAAATAGCCGCAGAAATTACAACGAGCCTCTAGCAGAATCCTCTAGCATAAATTACCTGCAGAAATCAGTTGGGCCACGTTCAAAGTAGCGAGAACACACTTCGTCGTTAAATGCATTCTATGTTGCATAAACTCAGCTGTTGATTGGTCACAAGGCTTCTACACGCAAACCAAATTTTCTAAAATGTTCAAGCGGGCACACTGTCAAGTTACCATGCGTCTTAATAAGGCTGTTGGGCGATTTAGGGATAACCTGCAGTACTTAACTGTCCCGAGACAAAACGTAAGCACTAGGGCTATGAGCATCGTTATGTCGGTCTCCTATCAGAAAGAATTCGAATTTTCACAATTTACGTTTCTTCAGTTGAATACTAATTTATAATTTCCGCTATGTTGAGTAGGGCAACAGTTGGTTCAAACATGATCATTAATCTAAATTAAGGACCGCAGATATGGTATAAAAAAGTGGTACTGAAAGATGTTTCCCTAAATTACTTCGTTTTAATTTCCAAATAAATCAAGTCTTCTAATTTAGAAGTGCAGATGCCTCAATATGGAGTTACTGATGTTTCATGTGGATGGCGGGTGGGCTGAAATCCATGAGATTTAGCCATTTTTGGAGATTTGTTGTGTACTAAATAATAGTAGGCACAAGCTTTACTTCGAAGAAGTTCCGAGCACAATCTTCCAAAGTCTTCTTATGTTGGTGCAGTGTGAACTTCATACAGGTATGCTATGCTACGTTAAATGTGATAATGTCTTTCATGCTTACATAGCTTGTAGCCTACATTCCAATATGCATTTTTAATTTCATTATTTGCCTGATATCAGAAAGCGTGCGCTTCAAAGTGTACGGGTTTAATGCACAAAATGGCGGTTGCTGTGATGTTCCGAACAGTCCCAACCTGTCGATTGTTCCTGGAGTAAAAATCCATTTAATTTTACTCCTGACTGACTAATGACCTCAGTAGACATGTTAGTATTAACTCTATTTGGCATCCCCAGATATTTTCAGATGGCTTTGAATTTCATAATTGAAATTTTTTAGCTCCTCATTAGAAATGGTTCATTTAGTTTCCTTTTTCCTCCTACTTGTAATATTGCCGGCACTCATGGTGCCCATCCCATCCAATATGACCAAAGAGCGGGCAAACAGTACAGACCCAGATTTGAGGAGAATTTTAGTAAAAATATTGCGTACATGCTGCGTTACAATAGTAAGGTCGCAATAAAATGCAAAAATTCTTCATGTTAATTTAATTAGGCTGTTGAATTGTTGTCGAATCCAAAGTGATAAATTAAATTTTTAACCTTATCGCTCATTTCGATGTATACAGTGACATGCTTCACGTGTGGCATAGTGATAAAATGATATTAAGCTAAACGGGATTAGATTCCTGGAGAAAGAAAGGCAAAATCCTGTTACTCACTGGCAATCTTTCTACTTTTGCTGCATTACATGAAGAATGATTGATTACCTGAATGGCCAATTATTGCAGCGATAATTGCCCAAGTTGTGGGCTTACATTTTCAGTTGCGATCATAATTCAGGTGTATTACACAAGTTAGATAAAACTACCCAACAGAAGCACTTTCTTCTTACTCTGGTAAAAGTGGTTGGAAGCTGTAAATTTTCCAAACACTCAAGGAAGTACTAAAATCTACAACCTGTTAGACTAAATTAGCATTGCGATTATTTCGAAAAATGATTTTAAATCTCCCATTTACGTATAATTGTGCATTTCTCCATGAAGGTCCAAGATGTCCCACCTGCTACTTTTTTTGTGATGAACTAAAACAAGTGAAAGTATTTGAATAGTTATAAATTAAATCCGTCGCACAAATAGAACTGTGAGAGGTGCACGAAAATTGAGGTGTGCAAGAATTCTTGTACGTATTTTCGGTAGAAACTTTAAAGAAGTCTGTTTGGAATTTTAGATTAATATAAAGTTAATGAAAAATGTCCGATTTATTAGTTCAAGCCCAAAGTTACTAAAAGTGACCCCCCTTCCGCCTCCCTCCCGCCCCCCCCCCTCCCCCCCCCCCCCAATTTAAAATATTTCGATGGTTTCATTTGGTAGAAAGGTGGGATGAATCAAGAATCGATCGAACTCGAAACTTTTATTACGAAAACTGTGCTACCTGGAATAGAATCGTTAAAAAGCATTTTGCAACCCATTTATTACACATCGACTTGGCAAGATGCCAGCTTTAATATCAATGACGTCAAGTGCACATTTGTGTCCTTTCATGGATCAAATTACGAATAAATTTCAATTTCGCAATTAAAGCGTAAGTTAGGATTTCTGGAAGAAGTTAGACGGAATGTGATAAGCTGACTTGCTGTCGTATTCAGTGATTTCTCATCCACATCACTACGAGAGAGAGATATTGCAAATTTTAGCGTTATGAGAGTAAAAGGGCGACATAAAGTTAGCCCTCGAGTTAGCACATATATATTAATTGTTGCAAAATTCCACAATGTTATTACTCTCACTTTTATGGTCTTTTCACTTGGAAATGGCGGTGCACGCGCATACATAGATTGAGCGGGTATTTGACAAAATAGGCTAACTTGCAAATCGAAAATTCAGACGAAGCAAGACTGCAAGCTCCCCAAATGTTCTTCTTTATTTGATATCTTAAGACAATACGCAATAAAGCGAATCTCCAATTTGTCTTTCACTCATTCGGTAGTTGACTCGTTGAAGTTGATTATGATAGTCACAGATATTCGCATGGTATTGGCTATTATTCCCAATATTACGAAGATATCCGAATAGTGATTGGTCTGTCCGTTGTAAATAAACGAAGATTTAACCGAGTTCCTCTTCTCCACTTGCTTTATACACAACGATCGATCTCAACCTCCGTTTCACATTCTCGGATCGCAAGACCAAATGCAACCAAAAGATTCTGAGGGATGTATACTACTGCTTCTTTGAATGGGCAGTATTCAAATCCACTTTTATCGCATAATTGGTTGAAGAGATCCTCGAACTTATGATTTTTTGGGTGGGCTAATGTTAACTATTATAAACCTGCCATTTGATATAATAATGATTTTTTTGGAGAAAAAACGTGTCTGTTATTTTATAGCAAGTATGCACGTCATGCACACACAGCACACTCCACGCCATGCATGTCTAGAATAAACGCGTTCTCTGGATACCTCATCCTTCTCGACCGATCACCATTTCGTCAACTCTCTCCTTTCGTCCATTCCCAATCCCACAGTATGTATCCGGAAACAGATCTCGGCCTGTATGCGCGGGGTGTCATTCCCCTTCCTACTCATACGATGTCACTCCCTGTTTCAACCCTACGATGTCGCTCCCTCTTCCTTTTGCCCCTACGGTGTCTTTCCCTTCTACCCACACAGGACTCCAACACTCGGAGTTATGACAACGCTTCAACCAACAAGCTGAGACATCTCGTCCCGTAAGCACACCGCCGGAAGATATTCTTCCATTTCCATGGACTGTCGCATTCAAGCACACGTGCTACAACCGCCTACCGTTTCGTTTGGAAACACATCCTACAGGTAAAAACCTGCATATCTGCAGCCTTCTGCTTAACCTGCACCCGTCGTTGAAGCACAACTGTCTCGTTCTACGACCCAACCGTCTAAAAGACACTGTATCCCCTTCCCTCTCCCATCACCACACTCCTTTCCAGGCGACACTTCGAACCCTTTAGTTCCACCACCTGTGACTCCCCAACCCGAACCCTATTACACCCATTCCGGACGGAGAGTGACCTTCCCCTCTCGACTGGCCGATTATGTACATTTATTATCTTTCGAGCGTTAACTTCCACCTCTTAGCTTCCTACAACGCTCTAGAGGGGGAGTATTGTGGGGACACAACTTTAGCATGACTAATGCAAAATCAATACCAAATACCAATACGATCAATCAATGGTCAATTCCAGTACACGATTATCCAACCAATCAATGATCCAAGTATATGAGGTCATCATATCATAAAGTGTTTATAATGACCAAGTTCCACGTCATACACACACAGCACATTCCACGCCATGCATGTCCAGAATAAACGCGTGCTCTGGATACCTCTGTCTCTTCCCAGCTTTGTAATAGCTTTGCTAATTCTGGGGGTCTTACGAACTAGGAGAATCTGCCACTGAGGTTTCTGAGCACAGTCAGGCTTAGTTAGGTAGCTAATCCGCTACAATTTATAGAAACGTTTATCATCCCGCGATTTTGGCGAAAAAGAGGAAAGGAGTGCCATAAACTTTGACTAATTAACGGACACTTGATTAATTAAGATATTCGAGTTCCTGCTAAACGGCAAATTAAGATTAAGGAGAATAATGCTTATTTTTGAGGCCAAAAATAATTCTCGCCCGCATGTCTTGAAAGATCATTTCAAGGAACGAAGTATTAAAGATCGATGAGCTGCTTGCCACAAATAAAGTCATGTGGAAATTTTGTTTTCAGGACTAAGATGTTCCCCTCTTGGCAATCTTCTTGAAGATCCACCTATCTGGAAGTTGGAAAAACTATCGTCTAGCAAATTCCCCAACCAGTTATGTTCTGAAGGACCAATTTGAAAGGAGATTTAACTCAATGATACTGTATTAAATCTTCTTAATAGTAGAGTTGGATAGCGAAATAATGTTTGACTAAATGCTGAGGAAGAGAGTAGGGGAGAATGGGGAAATGATACAAGTGAATGAATACGTATGAGAAGTGCCAAAAAGCTCTTTTTGAACTTTTCACATGTTGCTGTGAGGTAAGTGAAGTTGGAACCATTGTGTTACCCACTTCTGCTTCGAGTGTCCAGATGCTCTAAATCTCGATTTGCATGGTTTGATTCATGAATAGCGAGTAAGTTCTTTTCCGAGATATTCTGATTTTGTAAGCTAGTTGATTTAATCGAGGGGGCTGATTGTTTCATTCTGAGTAATTCGTGCCTTACAGTCATAAGAAGACAGACGGAACAACAAATACCTTTTAAACAGAGTAGGACTCACTGCAATTTCATGCTCAACTGGATGGAGGTTACTTTTGAGGCACCTATATGCCTATATCTCTAAATACATTTGTCCTTATTTTATGAGTTTTCTTGTCATTTCACTCTTAAAGCGGATTTTTTTGAATCACACAAATAATGATTTGTAAAATTCACTATCGTTACTTCAGATTTATGCGCTCAACAATCCGACTGGTTTCATAAAAAATTATAGGTCAAGTCGGCGGTAATACAAATAACAGGTCTATTCATTTAAAGATCGCGTATCCCATACAAATTGAATAATGGGAGAGCCCTTATAGTTACCTTTTGTATTTGAATAGGTTTTTTCCCGGCTTTAATATAGTTCTGAACGTCAGATTCATGGAAACATGCTCTAGCCATTGGAAGAATTACATGTAAGTACATAGCAGGAAATTTGAAGAAATAAGAAGAGTGGTTGGACGGTCAATTTCTTCTTAGGACCCTACAAGCACTTGTCGGTACTAGTGACTGCTACATATTTCAGTGAATTCAGTAGGTTGCATTTGATAATTTAATCTCCCACAGAGTGCCAGCGTTTGCTTATAAGCCAATATTGGAATATAGTCCCAACGGAAAGCGATAACAGGAAAGACTGAAATAAGATCGTAATTTTTTTAATAGCAGTGGTTAAGCCGACCTGCCTTAGTGCTTTAACGTTAATTGGCACTTAGGGAGTAAATTGTGAATTTCGATAGACGGTTGGCATTAGCAGTGACCTCCATTGGGGAGTACAACCAAGTTTGTTTTTCTCAAATAGTTAGAATACAAACCTACTCAATAATCATGTGAAAACCAACTATCGAAGTCGTAGTGATAATCGTGGAAAAGAGGGTCTAAATGTGTCTGTGCGAATAATAAACCTCGTTTGAGCTTCGGCTGCCTGTCAACAAATGTGTCTTCTTTGTGCGGAACAATATGTAAAGGTGAAATCTAGTCAGAAAGGATTCCCTCTGAAGACTTCTGAATTTTTGCCTGTAGTCCCCAAGACCATAGAGCAGTGTGATTCGTACATGATTCATGAACTTCACCTGACCCTATTCGATTTACTTTACTATCAATATTTATTCATGAAAAAAATGCGTGGAGCACCGTTCCCACCTGAAAACCTTCAAGCCTTAAGTGAAAAAAAATTTGTACAGAATTTACGATAGTATTCAAGACTGACCAGTATATTTATAGAGCAAGTCAATAATCACTGGAGAATGTGGATCCGAATTTGATTAATAGTACGGGGGTGAATTATGAAATTTGAGTTTTTAGAAGTGAACCGTAATTCTGTGAATTTAAAGTTGATCCGAAGGAATCTCGATTTTGGTATGTTTACTACTCACCCCAGATAACAGAAATCTTTAAACATGAGAACTTTTTTAACTAATAATAATATGTAAAGGCTCCCGATAATTTCTAATTAATTGAACACGATTTGCCATTTTCACACCTCCTTTTAATTGTGGCAACGTTGCTGATTATCAGGGATTGATTTCTTGTTAAAAATCAGTAAGCAAATCACATCTTGCTTGCATCCGCTTTTGGTTACTTAAATAAACAACCAATTAATTTTTGATTTTCTCATTTCGGCAAATGAGGACTCAATAAAATAGTGCACCCACCCAGATGTGGTGGAGCAAGATTTCCCGGAGGGAGATAATCGTCAACATTTAACATTCACTTCTATCCAGCTGTTAAGGCGTGCACCACCTGTCAAGTGGAGTTACGTCATAGCCCTTGATAACATTTTTTCTGTTTTACTGTGCAAGACAATTTTAATTTCAAGACCCTCATTTCATCTTGTCTCAGATTCCAGGAAAGCATCGAGGGAGAAAAATGAGCAGCCTCAACTAAGACCGACGTTGGTGGATTTACTTCAAATCACAACCTTTTGCGACAAATGTTTTTTCTCCCTAATTATACTTTTCCACTTTTACAAATTTTATAGAATTCTGCAATTCTGGATCCTATTTCCTAATATAATCACTTTTTAACTATTTCTTTTTTATTAATCCATTAGTCATCTACCCTTTCAACCACAATCTCATGCGTGTATTCCATTTTATCCTCATTGGCTGGATTCTTTGCGCTTTTTCTACTCATAAACATTTCCATTTGCTATTAACCTTTAGGAGGCGAGACTAAAGATAGAGCCAATCAGCAATGCGAAAGATTCTGCCTCATTAAAAATTGTAATTATCAGTCTAAGGGAGAAGCAAGACTAGCCGAACTAATCCGCTATTACGCCACTCCAAATAATGCAATGGATGCCTATTAAAAAACAACTCTGGCTATCCTTAACAGTGTAAGAAGGCAAGCCCTGGGAATGTGATGTTAGTTTGCACAGCATATTCTTCTGGAAAATTTTGCAGGAAGGCTTCAGCGTAGTTGGAATAGTACTCTTAAAATTTATATTAGAATTATCAAATATCATCGAGAACTATGTAAAAACGCACAAAATCCTTGGCCAAAGCCGATTGACCAGGACGCCCATCCGGTTGCTAAAAGCCAAAGTTCTCACCTTAAGAAAAATCGAGGAAAAATTCGAAAGTACGATGCCGCCGTTTCATTTGAACTTATCCTGGACCATTATGTCAATTTGTCGAAGAACTTCTCACTTTGGGTACGGATAACAAACGCCAGTATAATAATTTACTGAAAGCAAACATCGGCTAGTAATTAGTATGTAATTTTTGTTGAATATTTATCAAATGAGCACAAGGCGGCCAACAGCCAACTCGACTCAGCGTGATGCAAACAGGACTTCCCACTAAAACCTTAATTTGGAAATAGACTGTTGTTCTTAGGAAGAGCATTCGTTTAGATAAAGTATCCTCTAGTCGAGTGTAAAATAGCAATAGGCATCAGAGATTCCGGTTTTCATAGGTTTTAAACTTACTCTGTCATAAGGGAAAGCGTAATTGTCGGGTTGCATTTTCAGTTACAAAATGCAAATGCAACTGCCGTCCTGTTAACGGGGAAAACATATGAAGCAGGATTGTGGAAGTGCATACCAACATGAATTATTGACTATTCTTCAAAGTATTTAGGTAATGGCCTAGAAGGGCAATCTAATCCAAAGCACATACACTACACGCGTATCGATGTTTTTAAGCACCAACATCCGCACACACCTTTAGAGTAGCTTAATTACCTAATGGAACATATAAAAACACAATTAAAAGATCATTCACCCACTACACAATTAGCACATACAATAATGAAATCACCACTAAAACAAACACAACGAAAACCACTTGACTATTCCGCATCGCTATTTTCTAACTAATCGAGTGTGAGTACTAAACTCAAACTCGTAAAAAACACGTGCAAAAAACTCAAAAGGGTAGTTAGAGGAACAGAAACGAGAAGAGCGATATTTCAAGTAATCGACGTTAGTCCTAATAATAATCTCATTCCCAACAATGCTCGTTTGTAATATATCCTCACCCTCCACGCATTCACAAACACAGAAAATCGTCAGCACAGAAAAGAAGGGATGCGTGATACGAAAAAAACGTGCAAGAAAAAGTTAAACAGTGAGTTAACAGAAACAGAGGTGGGTTTATGGCAGAGTAATAGTGGTAGCCACCACAATAACCGAACTATACAGAGGATTAGGAAGAGATAACACCGATGAAATTGCAGGGCAAAGGACAAAAGGATAGCTACTCCAGTTCGCAAACTTAAATGTACGCTTTGCTTCACTTTGAAGAGAAGAGAGAGGCGGGGAAGAAATGGACTGCGACGATATCTGTTGCTTTATGTTTAAAGAGAAGAGGATTTAATGTTAAATATCAGTTTTATCTATTCCATACTTCTGGCACTTCTGCTCAAATACTTAGAGCATGAACTTTCCCACAGCCAGAGCGAACAAAAAGGTTATGAGAAGGTAGAGAATCGGTGGGATATTCATACGTAGCGTCTCCAAAGCACTTGCATTTGTCGTACCAGCTGGTAGATGACTCTGAGTATCGCGACCCAATCTGTTCATAGCGGCCTGGCACTAGCAAAAAAAGGATATCATTTAGTGCTAAATCATTTAACTTCGACTTAAGAAAGTAGCAGAAGCAGCACGCTATGGGTTTTAAGCCTTAATCTCATTATTGGTCGGAGACGAAACACCAATCGTATAAAATCCAGTTGAGGGGGGCACAACGAAGAAGCGAAAGTGCGACAAAAAAACAATAATCAATATCTAACAGAACACTAGGAAAAAAGCTCATTAGAAATGACCTAATAAGTTGAATGGAACAACCAACCAATACCTAAATAGATTTTCTTTTTGATCTTAGCAATCGTAAATTGACACAAGATAGCGACTTTAGACAGAACTATGACATACCTTCAATTCTTCGTTTTCTTTACGAAGTTTCTCAATTTCCTGTGTGAGCTGGCTAAGCGAAGTAACAGGAGAAGAGGTAGAAGCCTGTAAATGATAAAAATACGATCAAAGCGCGAGAAAATACACAATAAATCTGTTAAATGAAGAGAAAATTAACCCGATCTTGACCAGGGAAAGTACACGCGAAGAATTTCTCCGCAATATGGAACTTGTCAACAATTTGCCACTAAATAAACAGAATGATAAAATAAAGGGGCATTACGACTTGACTGAGGGAAGGAGGCATTTCTTCAGGAGCTAAAACGGTCAAAAGTGCCAAACGATCTCTCGATTCACCAGATGATTCGACTCCGGCAACGGTTGAAACTAAAAACATATTATAAAGGAAAAATCTACTCACCTTTTATTAATTTTGTTTCGCGAGCTTTTATAATATCCTCATTAGGTGTAACAACATATCGCATTGGAGAGTTTGTTTTGACTTTGAAGACTACATCTTTCGGTGACGTATTGCGAACAGTCAAAGTAACGGAGGAAGATTCGCCTGGAGGACCTTGCAAAGTTTTAAGTTAATAGGAAATAATCGATACTTGCCTTCAAAAACAAGCCTTTCTGGCTCACATTTAACAAGATCATCAGGCATTCTAAGAGTGCATTTAAGACGAGTGTCACTAATGTTAGCTGGATCCGCATCTTTCCACTAAACAGAATAAGTAAAAAGGAACAATAACTGATATTACAAACTGTTCCAAGTTTGCTGCACAAGAAGGGTCAGCAACCATCGATTGAATCATGAATTTATGTTTGTTCTTCTCGCTGATTTCGCAGTCAAACGGCTGAAGCATTACTTTGAGGAATATAACAAATAATCAAATATAGTACCAGTCACATTAACTGTCTCCGAAGGTTCTACAATTCCACAACTGGGACGAACACAGTAGCGCTTTGGAACAGTAGTCTTTACTTTAAAGGTGATCAACTCATCAGTTGGATTTGTCAACGTAATTGTCGACAATTGAACGGCAACAAATGGACCTGGAAAATGTTATTTAAAATCAGACTAACACCCACCGAAAAAGTCAAGTTCACTACTTGGTTCAATTTTAAGTAAAGACTTTCGGGAACCTGCCATAACGGAATTTGTAACTAATCAACGCTAATGAAAGCGTACTCCGCGTAGTAAAGTTATTGGTTTAAATAAAAGCGGCGGTGTGTGGTTTAAAATCGTTTAAAGAGGGATTGGGTTATTTTATTTGCCTGATTATTTATTCGGATATTTAGTTGTTCCAAGGTAACTTATTTAAATTATTTAAATTATTTAAGTATAAATTTATATTATTTTAAAATGTTTTAATTCAAAATTTTCAAACCGCATTCCACTAATATTATAGGGTTTGTAAGTCATTACCATGTGTTGACTAATTTTGGAAAAAAAGGTATTCCGCAATTTTATTAGTTAGTATTAGTATTTCATTTAATTATTGTTTTATGATTGCTGACGTTCCTTAGAGAAGAACCTCGAGGAGTCCCGTAATCACTTAGAGCTATGAACTATGAATACGTTAATGATAATCGTCGGTGATTCACAAACAAAATTTAATTTCTAAAGTGTTCAAAATGATTATGAGTTGAGGAAAGAAGCAACGATCTATCTGTTCAAGTTTTTGTTGAAAAATAAGAATTTGTTTTAAAGGCGAAAACTCATAAAAACTTAAATTGACTTTCTTGGATTTGTATATTGATTCGCTAAGCTTAATCAGTAAACATCGATAGATTAAATATCCAAGAGAAATGGATTATTGATTACTGTTGTCTTTACCACTTCCAATACTAAAGTAATACCAAAAGTGGATGTCGATCTTGCATTCATCACATGTTCTAAATTTATTTCAACTTCCCTCGCAGTTTAATTGGTGCACGAATCCTTGTGAAGTGCTTTACCAACGGATTGACATTATTAAAACGGAACTTGAAAGGCTGTAATTCAAACTTTGCGTTCCAGTGACTTACAGATTTATCCAAACTGATTAAAATTTGAGAAGGCGAAAATACGTTGGAAGATGTATGAATGCTTTTATGCTAAAATAAAGTTCCATTGATTTCCATAATTGAATCAGTTAGCTGGATGTGTGAAGGTTTCCAAAAAAAACAAGCAAAGATGTAAAAATTTTGTCTGAATATAAAACTATTTGACACGCTCAAAAATCTATGACATGATCTGTCTATGTCATTAACGGGTGAAAATTTAATCAACAGAAAACCTCCAATGAATAGTTCAACTAGGATACTTTATGAAAAGCATTTACCGCTTTTTTAAATGATAAATACTAGAAGATTTAATATGCACCGTCAAGAACTTTAAACAATTTTAAGAACTTATTTCTTAAAAGGAAACATATATTTTGCAAATGAATATGTACCTCATTGATATCAATACCAATCATGCTCTCATCTTATTTCTTAGAAGAAAATCTATTTTTATTATTTAGATGGTGTACCGCGTGGTCTTTAAAAGAAGTGCTTATATTTAAAAATGAATTATTTTGTAGAAGATGGCTAACTCGGCCAATGAGAAACCAACAGGTACCAATGAGCGCGACATTATTAGCACAGATCTCGAAAGAGAACCTTCCTGGTCAACGCTTTACAGCGTTCTGATAAGATTAAATTGGACAAGAAAGACACTTTAACATGGCATAAGATTATTCAGAAAGTAAGTTCAAGTGTGTAAACCAATACCATTAAGCTATGTTAGTGTTAGGTAGCTAACAGCCGGAGTGTCTGGATTTTTTCTCTCTATCGAAATGCTGATGTACACCATCTCTGGCACTTTGAATATTAGTTAGAGTATTAACTGTTTTCATTTTGACAGCAGTGCTATCAACACCAATTGTATTAGTTTATACATAATCTGACGCTAGGTGCAATTCATGGGTTTGAGTCAAATTTATTTCTGCACTGTCTAATGGGTTGGTAGATTAAAAAGAATAGAAACATTGCAACAGTGTAGAAGACCTTTACTTTAGAAAAATTAGCTAAGGGTCTTGCTAACACGGACTATAAAATCTTACCGTAACTATAAAACAGGAAGCATTTTACTCCATACGTCATATTTCCTAGATATCGTTAGGCATTTGCGAATTTCGATAGTATTCATATACTAAGGATTTTGTCATAGAGATTGCTCATTTTTAATCACGGCTTATGTGTGTAGCATTCAACTGCTAACCACACCTTGGCCATTATAGAAATATTGATTTCAATAGTGAAATTCTCTTATTGAAATTTCTCCATTAATGAACCACTTGTACCTATTGTTAAAATTACGTCCTTGATGCAACATTATGTTCAAACGTAATAGACGTAATGTATGAAATAATGTTACTGAACTAGGAATACAAATTTGATAGCTTTTGCAATGTTTTTTTTTTAATTTAATATTTTTTTACCCACTAGCTTTGAAAAATATACTCCTGTCATTAGCATAAAAAGTCTCAAGAAATTATGTTTTAAAGAAAAAAAAAAGGATGTACTGTCGACATGCTCTGACTCACGAGGCTGTTCAGTTCGTCTACCTATTGAATTTCTACTGACTCACTCCTCTACCATGATTGTCAATGAACGAAGAAGGCTAACTGCGATATCGTGCCCCCTTTTACTTATTCCTTACAATTAGGATTGGCCTTCATCTGTGGTGACACCTCCCTCCCTTTCACTCTCCGGTTATCCTTAAGACAATAATTGGTTCTGTGAGGTGATATATCAACTAATTTATCTGACTCTTGCAGTAAATTTGCATAGAAGTAGAGCTACGTTCAGGCTATAAAAGTAACGGGAATTATATATATAAATCCTGATTTTAAGACTAAAAACCTATTAATTTACCTTACTTCCGAAAATAAAATAGTGTCCAAACCGTAACATAGATATAAATTCTGTTTTAATGGACTAAATACTAGAGAGGGAGCACTGATACTGGGTCACATTAATATTTAATCAAACAATAATGCTAAAATAAGTTAACAGTAACGATTGACGGATATAAATTTACTATGGCCTCTCATGGCAGAAATGTGTGCCATATCTCTGCCTTCCTTCAACATTTCTTTAAAAGTTAACCAAAAAAGGTAGGCTTTGCTAAACGTGAATTTCCCACTAATTTCTTTAAATAAAACTGGATTACTCATTTTTCTAATTTGACTGCAACCACAATAAAATTTAATGACCTTAAGTCACCAAAGAATTTAGCAATCAAGCTATTATTGATCCCAATAGTAGCAACAACTTAATGTGAGCTTGTCAAAATTCAGACAAATGATTAACGCCATCAATCGGTGCAAGATCCTACTAACATGCGTACATCGACATGTCTCTCAAGGCTGCCATGACGACTCAAATGACTCAATCATACAATATTCTTCTTTGTGGACTACATAAGCTTCCTGTCTTTCGCCCTAAATTCCCACTGGGACACCAGCTGTTTTCAAGTACTTTAATTGTCTACCTATTCTATCTTCATGTATCCGAGTAAAATCTTATTTCTGTTCCAAACCCGCTTAGTTAGCTGTCGCTCCTCCAACTCCTACCGGTCAACTCCAACGGTCAAATTATTCCAACCATTCATCTCTATCTACAACGTCTTTTACTATCCCTTTTTAGTACTCTCTATCTGCTAAAGTGACACCACAAACACATAGTCTTTAATCAATTAAATTAAAGTAATTAATGAAATACTTGATAAATTATAAGTAGTTCAATATTTATGCATTTGCAACAACGATTAGTATTAGTGATAAATTTTTATTCCTATGATTGAGAGCTAAATGTTAAAACACAGCAGAATGAATGAAAGTAAAGCAAATGCCCACAATAACTTCTTCGAAACTGATAAATAGTTACCCGTTTTAAGACATTTGGGAGTGCTGTTTATCAGTTATTTCATTAAAGTAAAGAGACCTCGCAAATGTATGCATGCAAGATTTACCGACGTACAAAACTGTTATTTTTGGAAAGAAAACAGTATTTAAATGAAAGAAAAAAATAAGACAACTTTGCTGAAATGGAGGCAAGGAAAGCTCGGTTTTTTTCGTTAACACTCGCTGTTAGCTAATCAAAAATGTCTACTTAATTAATTTAATTTAATACAGTGGGTAGATGGTAATCTGTACAAGCAAAACTTGACACATTTTAATTTTTAACGATATACAACATTTTCCTTATTTCCATTGTTTAGAACCTCGCCTGTAGTTCATTGATTTTGGATGCATTAACAGATTGTTAGTTTCATACAAACTTTGAAACCAGCATAACGGGAAATTAAAGGGACATTTGAATTTTAAACGGAAGATTACGATTTGTTTTCCGTTTGATTCACACCTATTTTAATTTGAAGAATAGAGTATCTTTAAATGGTATGGGAATGTTAGGACCGAACCACAACTTCTTCACTTATTTATTTGACTATTTTTGTCCCCTATCGTTCTACTTCAATACCACACCCCACAATTGAATTATATTAGTGATATACGATTAATTAATAATGATGTGCACAGATGAGAAAATTCTGTTAAATTAACCTTTTTATCCATTTATAACTAAATTCACCAAGCTTCACTCATGATCCGATTTAAATTTTTGAATTGGAATGAACCGCCTCTGAACAAATAAATTAATCGATAGTGACTCGTGGTTCAAGTGACGTTTGGAATTTTATCGTATTTTGAGGCAAGTTCTGTTGCTGACCGGTGAGATGGGACTAAGTTCTGTGAATTATATCAATCAGACATGTCCCCTCATCTATTCTCCTATCGTTCAACCCCAATCTCCATCTTCAGATGCACAATCAATCATTCCCATCATCATCGGTTGTGCTGTTGGAATAGGGATTGCCTTGATTAGAAAGCTCATTGGTGAATCTCTGCAACGTAGAACTATCACGTTCGCCGAAGTCCAAGACATACCGAATGGGGGTTAGTGTTCTAACACCTTCAGTTAAATCAATATGTTCTCAAATATGAAGAGAATTCCATTTAAATTCCATTAGATTACGAAGAAGTGGAGGTCTTTAATCTGCCCGCACCAACTGCAATGGAGGCCATACTTAGTGAACAGGAAAATAACTATTATTTCAGTGTGAGGGCGTCTGTTGTTTAGACCTTCATTGAATCTTCAGGAACTAAAATGGCAAGCACCCAAGGTCTTTTAATTTAATCGTACTCCAGTTATTATCTATTTTCGATAAAAGCCATGCCAACATTCTCAAGTTTATCTATGACTTTCCTCCATCAATTTATCCTTTAAATGGGCAAAAGTGCTTCCTTCCAGACAGAAGTTATGGAAGAATTACCTCTAAAGCCATAAAATCAGAAAGGCGCTGATGAGAGAACTAAAACACGTTTTATGACAAAGTTTAGCCTTACTTGATAAATACTGAATATTAAATACATATTATTCTTTTATAGCTTAAAAGATATACAATGAAAAAGAATTCCATTATGGGATTACACTGTCCGTTCTCCGGCGTCAGCGATACCCATAGACTGTGCCCAATTATCGACAGAGAGGCTTTCTAAACTAGTACATCGTAATAATTTTGAAGTGAAGAATACTTCCTTTCTTTTATTTTAGTCTTAATCCCATCTGATGTTTTCGTTTTGATATTACTAAATAGAAAAATATCACATTTCCGCGTTTTTTGGCAGGCAAGAACTTGTCGATAAAATAAATGGGATTTTTAAAGCAAATTGTTCCAGAAGCTAGTATGATACCAACCTTATTTAAATCTAGATGCAGATCGCTTCTTCATAAATTGCAATGGCAGTCTTAAGAATTCAGGGTTATCATGTTTGTTAATATCCCTTCTAAGCACAGTTGATGAAGCATCTGGGTAATAAAGATATCCGAAAGGGATTGGGGGGAGGTCATCAAAAATGTAGAGCGCAATCTGTTCTTTAGATTCCCGTTCGACATTTTTTTTAAGATTTTAATGCCTCATGCTCAGAGGGTTCTAATTTATATATTCTAGTATTAGTTTTGTGTTTCCTGAGGGAATTCATACCTATGGAATGCAGAGCCTATTGGCCTGTTTATTAATGTTGGTTCTTGATTAGCCATTTCAGATAGGTATTCTTCTTCCAAAAGCCATGATGCTACATGGAGGTAATAATTCACTTGATTGTTAATATGACGGGGCTCAGAAGAGTCAGAAGCTAGTGATATTTCTACCAACTGTTCTAACAACTAACCGCTTGGAACATTTTAGGAATATTTTTCAGTTTAAAAATGACAGTAATAATAACCACTGTTGTGTGCGAATTTCCACTGAAACTCTTTCTGCTGTAGGTTGGTTGTTTCACCATTTATTCCGCCATTTATATAATTTACAGATAAAGCACAGTTTGACTAACAGTCTTAATAGGTTCCTACAGACAAGCACTATGAGAACGGCCAACATTTATGACCTCTGTTTATGCTTACATAATAGCCTTAAGCCAGCAGAAAGGACGGGTGTTAAAGTCCTGATGATGAATGATCTTTATTTCTCAGGAGGCCGCTTGTTTATTATGTCGGCAACTTAAAGCAATCAATTGAATAAATATTTACAATGCAACGCCCCCCCCCCCCCATCCTACTCTCTATGTGAAGATAAATTTTATATTAAACACACAGCATCTTGCATTACCTCCAAATATGGCACAAAACAAAAATGGAACATTTACTTGAACTTTCGATGACACGAAATGGCTCTTTAAATGGAATTAGTAAGTTTAAAATGTGAATTTACAATCAACTGGAAATTTAAAAAGTACCGGTCTTGATGCAAATGAAAGGGGAGGTTTACCAAGATGGAACGAGATATCTCTTAAATCGGTCTTCGATTTTAAGGAGGTGCTATTACACGCTAATTTCCTTTCCTATTTCATGAACTCATCTACTACAGAATATGCATACTTAACTGCTGTGGATGTACCAAAATCACAACTATTCAAAGAAGATAAATAAGCAATTGGGGCATTAGAAAATGTAGGTGTTTGAAAAAAGCTTTGAGTTACTCTTTCTATGAGGCATAAAGGTTTGAAATTCGGTAATTTAGGCTAATATAAAAAAGGTGTGTGAAGATGAGATTACCCGTGAAGTTATATTGTCTAGGGCACTTGATTTGAAGTTTAAAATCAGTATTTATATTGCTAATTTGAGGACTATTGTGTTCCGAACCTCTAAAAGCCTATGGCTTCGACTTATGGAACATCATTCCAGAGTATAAGATTAGAACCCATTGAAACTAAGATAAATTTAAATATACATCAAATAGTGATAGTAGGGCTACGATATGATTCTTAGACCTATTTATCAGTTGATTGTGAGTAACAGAAAAGCCCGTCGATTACTTCAGTTATAATCACTACGTTATAAACAAACAAACTCCTATGAAGGGCATGTAATGAGAAATAAGAAAATTAAAAACGGGCATTATTGATCGAAAAAGTAATGTTCCCAAATTTTCGAAAATTAGAATAGCGACAAACACATAACAATATTTGGCAAAATAACTGACATTCTTTAATATCTAATAAAATTGTCATATATTTTTAACGGTTGCTAAAAGATATTACCTTTTTAGCAAATACAACACAAATAAGTCCTTAGGTAAATTTTAGTGCTTTTCATAGAAGTTTATCTAACTGTAGACATGTGCAACCAGGCTCTAGCAGAGTCTTCTATTATAATTTGCTCCCGAAATTAGCTAGGCTACCTCCACAGTAGTACAAACAATGGAGGCGTCGTACAAGGATATTTCACTACAGAAGGCTTTATAATTGAGTTCATTTAGCGCTAAGGTGAATAAATAGTGACATCTGATTGATTGGGAAGTCTCTGTCCGCGTTTGCTCGATACGCGGTCGGTTTCACGCGCCCATTTTCCAGTATGTTCATGAGTGTACGAGTTCCCTTGTTTAGCGCTATGTTCCCAACATTTTCGAAATTATATGGAATTGCAGAATCTGAAGTTCCCATTATTCGAAAATAATTTATGATAAAAAGGATAAGGCTCTTTCTCATCATTCCACAATCTAACCCTTGTAACTTTTCTCCATGTAAGGATATGCTGCTTTGGCTTTAGGTGGACATTAACTTATTTTGTCATAGGTATGGCAATATAGTTCAGATGCTTAAAATTTAGCTTGGTTGTAAGAAAATTTTGACATGATTTAGGGCATTTCATTCCAATTCTCTTCCTTTGTACTTTATAAGAGTGTTTCTTTCATCTTCTTTCCCATCAAATCTAATAGGTGCAGCATGGAGAAATGATTATCAGTTACCTTGACAATTCTCACTGTCTCATCTGTTATAAAATTGATATAAATAGATTGTATTATATGATTGTCTTTCAAAGATTTAAATCTCAAGATAATATGATTTTATTTAACATTTAAAGTGTATAAAACGACTATCCATAAGTTATCATGGAATTAACTCGCTTATTGGTTGAGCAATCGAAAAGATGCAGCTTGGGGAAAGTTCATTTTAAAGGCCATTGATTGATATTTGCATCCTACTTTGGCTAAGAAAATGGAAAATAAAATTTTGATAGATTCAGGGTTCTTTAAACTTAGCGATAGAAGCTCAGAATTGTCGTGAAAATAGGAAGCTGAGAGAACAAAGGCAATGCCTTGATATCCGTTGTTGTTGTTGTTGTTGCTGTTGTCTCGGGACTTTTTTTTGCATTAAGCAAGCGCAAATCACACCTTGGAACTTGGCAGTTATTTTCGACAAAAGTGTCATTGTCTACGGCTCTCTTGATCGCCAAACACCAATGCAAAAAATATCTCGCGTTTCTTTATCAAGAAATTTTTGGTTAAAAAAGAGTCTCATGGCAACTGAAACCGTGTCTTACCTCCCAGATCTGAATTATTAACTATAGTCTTTTTATAGTGATATATTTATAATCGCAACAGAACTAAATTTCCTATCCACTTCTAGGGCATAGAAAGCTCATACTTTGTAAAATTAAATATTGAAAAAAATCTAAGCAACCATAATAATAGGATCGAAAAGAGAGTACTTGGACTATTTACTTTTCATTCGAAAAGGGGAACACGCATCTTTTAATCTTTTAACAAGACTTTGTGATTAAATTATTATGTCATTAGTTGGCTACAGATAACAAAGGTCACTAATATTTAAAAGATCAATATTTAATAGAATAGAAATTTTGTTATTTCTGCTAGTGCATATCACGAAGAAGAATTCAGTAGTTGGGAAGTCGATGATTCTAATGTATGAATTCATTGTGTTTGTATGTATGTTTGTATGCGAGTTGTGTCCCGTGATATCCTGTCTAAGATTCTTTGTAAATTGGGGTGTTCATTATTGCACCCAACTGGAAGAAAAAAGGAATTAGGAAATTTCAGTCAATAAATATCTGATATATTACTTGCATCTGGAATTTAAAATCTTAAGTTTTTTAAACACTTCGCTATGTATTCAATCATATTTTTATTTATGCTTTACTAAGATTCAGTATGCTTTCGTAATCACCATCTTTTTACATAAATCGCTAAACAGCCACTCATAAAACAAGGGTGCCTATCAGTTTGGAAATTACCAAAGCATTTGAATTGGTCAATTCGGGAATGCCTTTTATATGAGATGGACTTGTGATGACCGATGATACTGATTGTCTAAGTAGATGATTCCCCATTCTCCCATATTTTACGTTAGGATTTAGTATCCAAACTAACATAATACCAGCTTTGAGCTGTCTATGCCAACTAGGTGTCATAAACTCCAAATTTTCCCATTTTGGTAACTGAAGGCTCATAATATCTCCTTACTTGTGGAGACTTGTCTAGAATTTAAATCCTCACCTTCCTATAATTGTGGAGCATAGCTTCTCAAATTGAAAATAGGGCTCCAAAATGTTCTGTTTTTACTATTTTCAGGCCTTCTGTTAGTTAGATTCTTAAAGCTTTTTGTATTCAAGGTTATTTGTTTGGATGGAAATTTGACCAAAAGCCGGCTTTTATTTATGAGGTTTTAGATTAACCGCATGAAGAAAGTTGATTTGGCTCCTTTACATCGCAGGATTCTTTTTCTAATGGTACGATTCATGAACTCTTTTGAGCTTCTCTAAACGAATAAGGCGTTAAATGTAAATAAATATTTACCATAACCAAGCTCAGAATAAAAATGAATATTATAAGTTTAATTTGACTAAAAAATGGCAAAACAGATCAGTAAAAAAAGAATTGGAAGGTAGAAGATGAGTTAATCAGACCTCCAGGTCTTTGAGTGGGCCCATGTGCGGAAAATTTGGAAGGCACTGACCAGTTAACTTGGTTAATGGTTTCATCCTTCCGCTTTTTATTGGTGTTTATTATTGGATAGGTAAAGGAGACTGGCAAAGGAATTCTAAGCATAATCATACAACATTCTAAACATGGATGGACTCACTAGAAATCGGCCAGGGTGAGAATAATAGAGACATACAAAGTGTCAGACGCGTAGGCAAGTAGGCTAGTTTATTGCAACAAGCAGAAAGTGGAGATATTAAATATTACTCTAGTTAACAAGAACGTATATAGGACAAATAAGTCGTGATAATTAGTGTCTTTCACATCAAAACTTCGGAATGCAGAAGAACCACTAAGTGTAAGTTAATTTCGTGTAAACATGATCTGCACTAAGGTACAAGAATCCATAAATCAAAAGTGAAATCAGTTAAGGATTAGCATAATTTAAACATAAACAGATAGATTTCCAATTTTGAAATTGCTTAAAACCTTACCTACTTTCTTTAGGATTACGAAGACGAAAAAGATCAAATCTAGCATTTTCATAATGAAGACTGTTGTCTATGACAAAACAAGGTATATTGCCATTTTCCACCACTATATAGTTCCCGAACTCGTCAAATGACAAAACATGAAACAATGGGTGGGTCGCCGTTGGTAGTGTATACTGAAATCAGAAAGTCATAAGTCCCTGTTGATAGGTCCTCAAAGCCTCAGATGGGCAAATCAAACTATAAACGACTAATCAGGAGCCTACCAGCTTGATCGATGTGCGGATGTATAGAGACCCAAATAGCTTAATTGTTAGTTTTGAAAAAAATCGCATTGCCATAGAAAATGAATTGACCTTCAAAAGTTGACTAATGTGGTGGAGACTCTAGTGGTATCAATTTATGCCAAAGAAGGGTATCTAAGAGACTATAGAGCCCAGCAGAATTATCATCCTTCCTACTTCATACGATCTTCACTAAAAAGCATGCTGAAGAAGGGAGGGAGATTAATGTTTTAAGAGCTTTATAAAGCAGTGAGAGAATGTTGAGAAGATCGAGAAAAAAAATACTGTGGTGTGGTGTGCTAATCTACAGAAGGGCATCTTGACTCTGGAATGAAGATTGAATTGAATATGACTACTGCAAACCCTCGATCCGTCATGGGAGGCCGAGTTCAGGTTTCTCGATTACAGGACACCAGTGACATCGTCTCAGGTAACGAATCGAGTAGTAAAAAGAGGGAAATTTAAAAGCATTTAAAAGAAAAATATGAATTATCCATCACTAAATGATTTGAAAATATTGATGGGACTTTTAATTCGAAAAATATTTCGTGAAGGTGGTAACTATGCTCCCATTTAGATAAATGGTCCTTGTTGTAGGAATAAAGCGTCTTACAGTGGCTACAGTTCTGTTCTTCTTTCGTCCTAGGGTCTGAGTCAGTTTGAGGATGGCAGTATTTAGTAGACAAATGTATCATAATAACAGAAGAGAGAGACTCAAGTGAGCTTTGCATAAAAAGAACTATGAGACTATCTGCGCAAAATGAGAGCTAGCAAATACTACTAAGTCAAAGTTCACGAGTTACATATCCATTGGGACATACCCAATGAAAGGGAAGGCCAAACGCCCGGATTAATTCCGGCTAATATTTAAGGTGGAGGAATTCTCTCACCACTGAGGCTCTATGAGACAATTGTCTACAAAGAAGAGCGTTATAAAACGCTTTCCTAAATGGACATTGGATTTATTATGAATAGTACTAACTCTGATTTCGAACAAACTAAATGAAACAATAATTGGCGCAAAGGGAATAGTGATTCACGAGAATCCGCTTTTCTTCATGCTAGTACACTCTGACATTTCAGAGCTATGGACTATTTGTAGACTCCCTTGGCATTAGAATATAATATCTGCAAAAGGTTACTAGGTGGTGATGAAAGTGAAATGCACACTTTGGCCTAAATCTAGGTAGAAATTAATAATTAATTACCGTGTTGTAAAAGTATAAGTAAGCAAATGAATGATTTTTGTTCATAAAGGTTATTACAATCTTTTGAAAACCGATGCCATGAATGAATCTTGTGTATAGAAGTTAATACCAAAAGTGTAATTCAACATAACTTTTAATCCTAATGCCATTTGCGCGATTATGGCATTTACTTCAATAGTCGAAGCATTATTAGGACAAAAGTGATTCACTATAGTTTACCAGTTTGCTTACTTGGGCAAATACCTAAAACGGTGATCAGTGAAATAGCCCTCAAGGTGGGTAATGGGAAGAAATGTCAGAATGCCATAAGTGTTTCCCTTTCGGTGTATCAATTGGAACAAGTCAGGTCCTGTTATTTTATTTTAATTATCACCTTTGAAAATGCAAGAAATGAAAAATGTGTATAATTGAATAAAATTTGGATCCGCTAAATGTCAAAATAGTCCAATGAGAAATGCATGGAGCGTATGTCCATTTTTCATGACACTTTCCTTCAGTAACCTCTGTGAGTTTGTGTTCGCTTAGTTCAGATTTTTTCTGACTATTTGATCGAAACCAGTGTTTGGTAATGTCACTTCAATGTATTGGCCTTAAGGACTAAAAGTGACTGGGCAAATTTGTATCATTGTAGGAAATTAATTATATTCATGTAATGATTGTTTAAAAGCTAAATATAATTTAAGCGGTTAATCTGTCATAATTATTGCATTTAATATGACGAAGAGCCTAAAAGGCCAGTTCATGTTTTGACTATTTCTGATTAAACCTGAATTATTTTTTTAAATCGCAAAACAAAATCAGATATTTTTAGGTTTAAATACAAGAAATTAGTTGCAGCTTGATTTTTCGACATTTTTTGGGAAAATCTCCTTTCTCTTAAAGCAAATAAATAATCCTTTACTATAAAAGAAATGGCATAAAAATAGTCCTTTTTATTTAATTACCATAATTATCAGATACAAGACGCAAATAGCCATCTAAAGGAAGCATATAGTATAAACGTGAATGGTCTACCTAATGATCCTTTTAAGTGTCATGGAGACATTTTGTAGACATATAGAATTCTTGGCAAATATAAAATAAAGCACAGAATATCACATCAGAAAATTTCGAAGTGGGAAGGTATAACTGACCTTCATTTTACTGAGATCAATCCTAAATCAATTCAAATCACTACAATAATCTTACAAATGTTATTTTAATGGAGAGTATTTGCTGTTGACTGATCTGTTCAATACAGATGAAATAGAATTTTCAATCTGATCGCAATAAAAAATAATTACAGTTATATAAAATTTCCTGACCCAAATTTTTATGTGAAATGATGTCTTAGTTACTTAAGGTCGAAGCAATAGTTCTCTCTACCCCAGGCCACTTCTGTCTCCTCTTTCATTTCGTAGCCATGGGTCGCTAGCACCAATAAGCTATCTGGGTAGGTGATCATATCAAGAAAATCAATGAGAATCAATAAAATTTTAGAAATGATAGAAACTATATTCTGAAATACTGCAAATTTGAAGAAAGCATTTACGAAAGTCGAACTGCAATCATGTACAACAATTAGAGAAGTTAAGACCATAAATTTTACTAAACACCTCAGAGATGATATATTGAGCGAAACGCTTTTGAGATCTCATTTGCGAAGTTGACCCATTTAAAGTCGCATTTACCAAAAATCCTAGAGTGATAAACAGGTTTTCGGTAAGATGCGAGAGTTTAGTTCCTCTAAGATCCAGGTTTCAAACAAAGTGTAAATATTTTACATTGATAAATACTAGCTTAATTGAAAACAACATAGATAAAATTACCTGCAATTGGCGAGTCGTCGTCATTATCTAAAGGGCGTGCTTCCACACAGCCTTTTCATACTCTGAAGTGAGTATTTCATGGTGATAGATGGAGCTCCTTTAAAGATAGTGAGTCGAACCGCTATCGGGAAAATTGGGGTGTATGCTGATGATAAGTATGCGTTATTATTGCTCTCTCACTCCTCTTGTTTTTATTGTTCATATATTGACTAGTTTTTCATTTATTGAGGTGTAAATACGCAGGTATCACTATGATTGCCATTGTACACCGCTTCCAGCTACCGACCACTTTAACCTCTTGGTAGTCCCTTCTTTCTTTTGTCGCCGTATATGGACTCGTGCTTTCTACTGCTGGCTAAAATGAGAAGAGAATTAACCTACTAGTCGTGAAATCCAATGTAGTTAGTTAAATTTAGTTCAATTTCGTTGTGTTCCACTTTGGCCATTCTCAGTCTAATTAATTCTCACTAGCTAAGTTTTTTCTGTTCCCATTGAAAAATAATTTAAGTTCTCCACAGAATGTATTATATTTGTCATCTTCAAAGTTACTGTCTATTTTCTGCATGTGTTATCCAATAATACATTAATCTACTCTACGTTTGTCTCTTATTCAATTCTTACTGGCCACAATAAGAAGTATAAGGAAGTAAATAAGTACTTGAATCCCTGTGGGTGAGTCCCTGTTTATAATACATTAACATTGATAGTAATCGATTTACTATTTTGTTTAATTACAATTTTATAACTTCTCTAAGTTATTCGGTTCTCTATAATTCTATTCCACTAATTCGGCACTGCGGCATTCCTATATTAGCTAAGATATCAAACTTTACAGGGTTAGAGGAATATGAGAGCAATTAATCACGTCCTATTGGGGTCATAAATAAAGCGGCTGTGTCTTGGATATTTCTTTAATAAATTCATCAATCCAATTTCTCCTCTTTGTGATCTGCTTAACCTCTCCATATATTATACACTTACTAACACGCAACCCTGCCAAAACTGTCTACTGTTCATCTGTCATCAAAGGATGGGAAGTCTGCTAGTCGCCTTTTCGTAATTCACTTTGTGTATTTCTCCCAATCCGGGTTGCCTTCACTCAGTACTCACGAGCTCATTTTCAGTTCTACTTCTGCCCCGGACACCTTCTTCGATTTTCTTCTCGTTCAGTTCTAATTGCCCCATCTGCATTCGACATTTCACTCAGAAAAGGCTCCTTTATCCTGTTGGCTCATTAATTCTACTTTTGGATGTCTAAAATAGTCCTGCTTGACGCCTGAAATAGTCTTACAATGAGATTAGTACTGCTCTATATACATTAGGTTTTTGTGCAAACTTCGATTAGATAGTACAACTAATGAATGGGAATTTAACAGGTGCACAATGTTTTATAAGTGAAGAGGATTTACCATCTTGGAAAGGTGTATGTAATAAAATTGCATGCCCGCTAGTTAACTTGAAATCTTCCTGTGTAAAATGAATTACCGATGGATTAATGAAGAAAACGCAAAGCTTAAAATGTTTATCAATTCAATCGATTATGTTGGTATAATTGTTCAATACTAAGATTTTTTTATTGGTACACGTGTTTTATTACAAAAGGAAGGGATGACTTATTTAAGTAATCAAATTAATGTGACTGCTATGACGATAAACGTAGACATTTTATGAATTTAAACAACTTTTGCTGGTCCCTTCTAAGTAATTGTAGCTGTGATAAAACATAAATGAATGTAAGTGGTTGGACCAAGCACTCGATTACAGCAATAAGCTCTGAATATCATTTAAGTATTCATAAACTCAGGGATCGATTCAAGAAAGCTGAACTTGAGATATTGACAAGTTAATTTTACTCCTTATGAGAAAGTGAACAATTCGATACTTCTGAGTATGGTTTATGCTCCTATTCAACCTCATCCATTTTTCTCTTTTTGATTATTTAGCTTTCCTTGATCCCAGATGCTAGCCCATGATCACAATTGATAATAAAATTTCTATTGGGAACCCTAATCGAGTATTTTCGTTAAACTCGAGACAAGCTCGCAAGCCTCGTCTCCAATGCACTGGATTATCGATTATTGTTTTCCCACACTCACATGTGCGAAGTCATTTCCGCAGCTATTAGCTAACTGGGATAAAATGGGACTCATTCGCCATTGATCATTCCGCAAAGTGTGGCTGTGCGTGGAGAAGCCTATCAGCTAACCAGCAAATTGCAAAGTGGAGTAACATTGATTGTATTTAATGACAAGCACATGGGTAGTTTGCTAACTTGTGCAAAATTCGTTTTCCATACCATACGTCCTGTTTCACCCATGCTGTTGGGGTAGTTTAGATAATTTCGGGAGCAACTTTACACGAAAGGATTTTGCCAGAGAAGATTATTGAGGTTTTATCAAGGCCTTCAATAAGGGGCAACTGAGAGGCGATAAAATTTTCGCTGATCATCACTAATGAAATTACGAAGCATGTCTCTTAAAATATCCAAATAAATGATTTTTAACTGAACAACTTTCTTTTATGTCGAGAAAATTATTAATTTCATTTCTAGAGCAAATCTTATTAATAAATTAGCAATGTAAATACGATCAAAAGAACTTTTAAATACACCATAATTTAGGGAGAAAACTTTTTCTTATTCTATTTGCCGAATCATCTGTCATTTTAGTGGTGATGAATTTATGACTTATAAGTCTGGAAATTTTGATAAATTCGTTTTTCTAGTGACAAAAAGACCCTTAACATGGTTGAGCCAAATTATTCAGTAGAATATGTCATTTTTTATTGAAGCAATGAGAAAAATACCTGCAAAATTGAGAGAAATGAAAATAAAACTTAGTTTAGGAAACAATTTTTAAGAAATCATAAGAAAATCTGATGGAATATTTTCATTGCACTAGCGATAAAGTCGTAGCCACCATCCATCACGTATTGAATTATCGAAATGGAAATGCAAGACCACCTGTCGAGAAGCCATTGCTATATGTTTTGCCTAACCATCAGAGACCAATTCAGTCTACATAAGAGCATTTGCTTGAGCTACGTATAGTCTTTATCAATTCAACTCGAGTCTGAGTAATCGTAGCTTTGGCGAAGAGTAAATGAAATGTTATTAAAGAAACGTTGCCCTTGTAATATTGTAATAAAAAAATCTAGTACAATTCGGCTTTATTTGTTATTAGTGCAAATAATTAGGTACATTTTAAAGTCGAACGCCTATGCTTTTTCAGAGGGGAGGGGGAGGGGGTGGGAGGAATGACAACTTCTAAACGCAGTCAGTTAGGATTTACGCTTTCTTTCGAAAATCGATAAATTTGAAACGTCCGCATTGCACAATGATCGCTCTCAACAGTTTTGGGAATGAAATATTTAGGGAGAAAACGATAATCTCAACTATGTGGAAACCATGCTTTCAAGACTGAAATTCCTCCACCCAATATTCCCTTAAGATATGGCCTTCGTTTAAAAGGACAAAAGTAGAAAATGTCGTCAAATATAATTCCTCCGACTTTAGACAAAAAATCATCTCCAAATTGCGAAAGCGCAATCAAATAACGCGTTAAAAGAAAGTAGAATATTACCTTGACGTAAAAAATGTGTTCGGTGCGGTTAATAAAGTGGAATCGACCTTAAAATATGGTTGAAACGCACCAGACAGTGAATAACCAAATAATATTCTGTGTTGTAAATCACTTGCAAAATCGAACTTATTTTAATGTATGCCCCTGAATTTATCCAGAAAAATATGCTGTTGCTTTAACTTTAACAGAATTCCCGTCATTCAGTCTTTGGATTTTTTCACGACATCTTTCTGAATCACTTAATGTTGCCTGTTTTTCACATTCTTATCGCAATTATCGGTTTGAAACGATTTAAATAATAATAATTAAAGGTATAAATCCGTTTACCTGATTGACGTATTAATTAAACTATACGGATAGTTATTATGAACAAAATTATTTGACATAACAGTATGATAGAGCAATGAGAACGGCAATTAGTTTGATCTTCTATTGATGCTAGCTTTTTAGATTAAATATTTTCAAACCCCAACTTTCGATAGTTATAATCAGTGACTTTGATGGCATTGAAGCTAACAAATTGAAGTTTTTTTGAATGAAAGATCTGCAATGAAGAGGCCCTTGTCTTATCCAGTTTTGATCGGTGTGGCTTTGTGCTTGCCTACTGAAAGAGCGACGAGGAAGAGGTTGAAATAGAAGAAATTTTGGATTTTCATTTCTTTTATCTCTCCAGAACTGACTTAATTTAAAAGATTCTTATTAGTTAGTTATTATAAATTGTAGAGAATTTTCTTCTAATTATCGTGATAGCATGATGATTACGTGAAGGATTTTCATATGATTTGTCACGCCCCATTGAGTTTTGACACCCCATATAAACTCATAGCACGAACTGAAAACTGGTCTCCCCTAACTACTTTTAAGTGTTCATTTATCTATCTCAAAGTACTTTTCCAACTGTACATCTCGTTTTACCGAAACTTGTCAACCTCTCATACCTCTATCAATAATCTACCTCCTCATTCTTTCTCTCGTCTTTCGTCTCTTCCACATAAACTCTGTTCGTCAACATTCTACCACGTTTTGTGGTTACATCTTAATAAATCAGAAGAGTGATAGTTTAGACGGACCAGACTCTTCAAACTTAAGTATACCTTAGTTATCTCCTTAATTTAATAGAAGTTCACGTGATGCAAATGCAACCAAACATCAACTTAATGACCTTTATCCACACGTTAGCAGATAAGAAAATGACTTTTGTTTAAAGTGATAACCTGTGGAATAGAGGAAATCTTATATTATGACGTGAGGTAAATGCATGAGAACTTGTACAATGAACTCGTTACCGAGGTGATCGCCGTAATTCCACACCCGAGCACCTTGACAAGCGTGGGAATGGTTACTTTTAAAGTCCCTCAATTAAAGCAGTCTTGCTACAACAAGTCTGTAGATGTAGTAATCTGTTTACGGTTTTAATCTTTTCTGTCAACTTTCATGTTTGTTCATGCGTTTGATTTAAATATGTTTGGTACATACTCACAAATTATGAGCAAATTATATAGAATGATGATACGAAGAGCCCCTTTGTACTTTCAATAAAGGATTCAACTGGCCATATTTCTCCTTGAATATTCCATGGTCTGGTGCCCATGTGCTTTCCACCCTTTCACCCCCCCCTCCCCCCACCCCCCCTCCTCTCCATCTGAAACTGGGATATCGGGCTAATGAACCGCAAATGGAGGCGACGGGTGTTGGCAAGACCCAACGACGATAAACTAGCACACACTTTCTGTTAATATAAGTCGATTGCGACTAAAATTTCAATTCCGTGCTAACCCAAATAATTTGTCTTGACCAACCTAGAGAATGTACCTAAATTGACTGATCATCTGTCCAAATTGATCAGAGAAGCTAGTAATCAATCCTCATACTCAGACATCGGAATATAGGAACACGAAGACCTGGATTATAATGGAAGGAAAATTCATAAGTAAAATATGATACCAAGAATCAACTGAACAAAAACTCCATTGATTCTCAGACTTTACTTTCAACTTTACTTGAAACATTTCAACCAATTCATATTAGACTGCTTCGATCTTCCTCGAATCAAATACTTTTCAATAATATTTTGAGGGGATGAATAGGTGATAACTTTGTAGTTTAGAAGGCAACAGAAATCTAAGTGATCTATTACTGTTCAAACTTCTTTCGACCCTTAACACACCACAAGATGGAGAAGAGGCAAGACCGTGGTTGGTAGCAGCTACACGGATAGAATCAGGGAATAGAGTTGGATGAGACTACGCAAGCAGCAAATATTTAGAGTATTCACAAAAGGGGTATAAGTAAACTTAATTTAGAGGAACTTCAAATTGTCCTTGAGTCCCTGAAGGATAATGCGTATGACAGCTAGGAGACCAAGTCAATGTATAGGTCTCGACAGATGATTTAGATAAGTATGGTATCTGGGTTTGTCTGAACCAAGTGGAGGTCTTACCAAGTAAAAAAAAAAGATAAAAAATTTTAATTTGTTTTCCATGCCGAGGATATTAATAATAATAATATTGAAAAGAGTCTAAAGTCTTGAAGTGAGGCGTATACTATTTCAAGTGCAACGATACTTTTCCAAGCAAAGAAGCCAATATCATTAACGGAATTGCTTAAGTATGTATTAGGTCTACAACTTTGCTCTCGCCGTTTTCCAGAAGATGGCGATAGTAGTCGGTAGTAGCTGAAATATATTAAGCGCAGATGTCGAACACTTTGTTTTAACATTTGTAAATATAACCCTACTTTGATATATCTTAATCCGTGTTTGCATAATAATAACGTTTTTAATTAAATATGTCCGAATTTAAACCGAATTCTCGTCATTTGCGGGAAGTATTGCTTTTTATTTCAATATGAAAAAATCTTCAGACTGAGTGAGGCTTACTGGATTATCTTAACAGAGCGTGTCAGCGGGAATGGTTCCAACTTTTTAAGAGTGGTGATTTTGCTGTCGAAGACCGGCATATTGGTGGACGGGTGGAAAAAGTTGTTGAAGACACAGAATTGGTGGCGAATGATTCTTAGTGAAGACTCGTGTCAAAGCGAAGAAGAATTATCAGAATTTTCATTGGATATCAGTGAGAAAGCAATTTCAAAACGCCTGAAATAGTTGGAAATGATTGAGAAAAAAGGATATTGGGTACCCCACGAGTTGAAACCTAGAAGAGGTGTCAAACGACGTTTGTTTGCTTGTGAACAGCTGCTGGAAAGGCGAACGCGAAAGTGAGGGATTTCTCCATCGTATTGTTACTGGGGAGGACAATCGAAGGGTACATTACAATAACCCCAAGCGCAAGCAGAAAATCATGGAGATTGCCTGGTGGTCATACTGCTACGTCAACACCTCGGCCGACGAATATCCATGGCTAAAAAGTCATGCTTTGCGTTTGGTGGGTAGACCAGCTTGGCTTAATTTATTATGAGCTTCTGAAACTATCACGGGTGAGCGATATAAAACGCAATTGATACGTCGCCTGGGTCGTGCTTTAAAAGAAAAACGGTCACAGTACAACGAAAGATACGATAAGGTCATTTTACAGCATGACCTCATGACACCATGCTAGACCTCACGTTGCCAAAGTGGTGGAGAAAAAACATATCGAAAAGTTGAAACGGGAAATTTTACCTCACCCGCCGTACTCTCCAGATGTGGCTCCGTCTGTTAATTTTCACCTCGCTCACCTCGCTCAATTCCACACGGCCTGGGTGACCAGCACTTCAGCTCGTATGAAGAAGTGAAAAATTGGATCGACTACTCATGGATCTTATCGAAAGAAGAAAATTTTTTTCGCCGCGGCATCCGCATGCTGCCCGGGATATGGACCAAAGTGGTAGCTAACGACGGAAAATACTTTGTCATTTAATGTATGTAATCGTTTGTTGTAATAAACCCTAAAATTAAAAAAAACGGCGGAACCAAAGTTGTAGACCTTGTACATAAACTTGACGTTTGTTTGATGATATGCTCCGTCACGTATGCGTATCAATATGTCCTGGGTCTATGATTTGAAAGTGCACGTCTGTTTACTTTTTTGATGGAACACTTGGAATTGACTCTGGGAAAGTTTAGTTCTCTTTGTGTGATTTTGCACGGTTCACACTTTTGATGTTTCCGTGCAAAGTGGCTCATTGTTCAAGCCAAATTTTGAAAACAGTTACATGAAATGAAATAAAGAAAGTGATGGATGAAAGTAGGCATATTTTAGGGTGGGATATATTTTTGAGATTCCAATAGAGGAATGCAAGATTTTCGTCATAGAAAGTTAATTTTGAACAGATTTTGTTAAATAATAGCCAAAATTGATTATTGGGAACAAAATCTATTGCTGATTGAAAGGGAGATAGCTCACAGAGTTACCGGCTTGCAAGAGCAACGAGAACTGAGCTCATCAAATTAAGAGTTTGGACTAATACTTAGCGGCTAACGGTAGACATCTGCAGTCTTAAGTCAAACAGAACACCTCGGTTTAAGTCATAACGCCTAACAACAAAGATTAGATTGGCAGATGTTTTTTTCACAGTTCGAGAGGTCTCTAGAGTTTACTAAAGATGTTTATGTATTAATATATTTCACTGTCAGGGTGTGGTCAGAATAAATTGTAGAATGTTCTCTTCCATAGTATTGAATTTGTACTTACCTTCTGTGGTATTCGAACTGTTAGTGGCCTATCACAATTTAAAATCCCATTGAAGCGACTCGACTAGAGTGTGATTGACGGACTATGTTCTCTGAGGGGGTCTTTGTGGTTTTATATACATAAATCCCAGTACATTTCTTATATTGTGTAGTTTGAATAGCAAAAAATTATACGGTCTTTGTCCGATATTTCTATTTTTAGGCAACAGGTCAATACTAAGATCCGTTATCGATCCCCATGATCTCCACGACGTGTATAGCAAACTGCTTAAGTGATATGGGCGTCATTGGACATTTCACTCCATTTTACAACTTCTTAATGGTTAAGCTTTTTCCCTTAAACTTCTAGTGTAATTGCTACCATATTTAAATCATTTTAACTATGGTTGCAAATTCTATTCTGAAGACTGGCCTCCCCTTTTGACTACTAGGCATTTTTCGTGCTTCCAATTTCAACCGCCCATTCTTAAAATCTAGGTCCTTCTCTCTATATGCAATACCACTTACATGCTCCTATCTCCGGTGCGCCACCCAAATTCAGCCTTTGTTAGACTGTTTCACTTGCGGGGACACAACTTTAGCATGACTAATGCAGAATCAATGACCAATGGTCAATTCCAGTACACGATTATCCGACCAATCAATGACCCAAGTTAAGTGAGGTCATCATACCATAAAGTGTTTATAATTACTAAGTTCCACGTCATGCACATACATTACACAGCACGCCATACTAAATAAACTTGTTCCGCGGTATACGTCTGTTTCTTCTATTCCGGGAGACTTACCAACTAGGAGAATCTGCCATAGAGGTTTCTGAGAGCAGTCAAGGCTCATTAAGGTAGCTGATCCGCTACACACTCCTTTATCTTATTCTTGATGTAATTAGCTCTACATTGACAGATTCTAATCATAATGTGGAACTATTTGTGATTCACCATCCCTTTTCTGCAACCATACTTTGTCCAGATATCCTCCTGTTCAGGCAACAAAAATCCGCAAGGATAGAACTAAAAAACATCATCATGACACTTGATAATAAATTTTTAAATTCACATCTTATTAATTAAATAATGGTTTTATAATAATTGGCAAATTTAGCGATTATTATCGTTATTGCACTTTTCTACTTTTTTTTCTTTGGTAGTTCATGAGTTTGTAGGGCTTTTAAAAATATTGAGAAAAATAAATGTATATCATTTTTTAATAATATTGAAACATGAAAAGTTGAAAAGCAGTAACATATATTAAATCATACTAGACAGGAATTTAAAAACGAGGTTTAGGGGATCGAATACCTCTGTATCATATTTGAATTCACTTTTGTTCAGTCGTCTACCGCTCAAGACTTCAAGATTCTTGAATAGGTGCAATGTCTTAGTGTTTGGAGTTAATTGTAGGCAGCTTGAATTGTTGGCTCATTTAAGCACTCTAGATGGACATATCCATTCAAATATCCAAATATCAACATAGTTATAGGCATTCCCCTTCAATCTGTAAGCATACCCTTACTTTCACAGCCACAAATCGTTTACATGAAAAGCACTGACTAGTCTGAATCAAGCATTTTCTGTTTTGAAGAAGAAAGTTCCTTTTATTATTTACTCGATAATACGTGCTCAAGCGCTCTCTATCTACTGACATAAACAATCTAAATGTAATAATTTTTTAAGTATTTATTTATTTTGAAATTTATCGTCTTATTTATTCAGGTTAAGAAACTGTTAAATTCAAACATCAGAGTCTATTATTCTAAGCGGTATGGTATGGTATGGTATGTCTTAATGGATGGATTTATTTAAAAGAAATCAAAAACTGCTATAATACCCTCACTCCTTCTAGTTTGTCATCAACCAATTCATGTAGTTGAGCGTGCAGACTATATTTGGGAAACACCTTGGCTTAACACCCAAATACGACAACTTGACAACTGGAGTCAAGCAACATTTAGAGATGAAAAGTCTTATTATGTGTTATTTACTAGCTAATTCCTGAAGTTTTACTGGAGTATTTGAAAGCCCTAAGACGTAAAAAGATTAAACATTGCAATTCAAGCTGTCATTAACATGTGCAAATTGTGAATACAAATTTGAAATACTGAAACAGCTGATTGGCTGTAATAACACCACTTCTGTAAATATAAAATTTAAAAATGAGAGTCAATTTTAAAGCAGTTTTTAAAAGTGGATTGACAAAATACATTGGCGCATTAATGCAAGGAAAACGACGCTAAGCGGTAGACACCCGCTTAACGGGTACATGAGCTAAGAAACAAAAGCAACTTGGTGTATTGAAATAATGCCTCTGCTATTCAACAAAATTAGTATGCAATATAATATTTGAGCAAGCGCTTGCATAAGTGCAAGGTTAGAGAATGAGTTTGAATATGTAATCCACGAGGTAGAGGACTTTTACTTCTTCAACTAGTGTTGTTACTAAGGCGCCTTGAATTGAATGAGAACATTAGTGACAGCATTCTGTTCAGCTGCATATTAACTACTCGTGTTAGTAATAAGATTTAAAAAGGTATGAAACTAGACACCTGAGGTGCTTGTTTATAGGGCTTTCAGAAGAGCGACTATGAGGCAAATACTTCACGTTTTTTCATAGAATTAGCATCTCTTTCACTTCCCTATTTCCCCTTGATTTCCCTTTTGATGAAGACAAACGCCTTTGTCGACAGGAATCCATTTTATTCACCGCTTTAGCCATCACCACCAGTCAAACCGGACATTGTTAGAATTGAAGTTAACTTCCCTTTTTCACGCATTTGTTTGAGCATGCTTTCTAGTACTCCGCAGCATATACGAAAATTTATTTTGAACGCACTGTCAAAGAGGCACTGTCATTAAACTTCTTCGATAATTTTCAAACATAATGGACTAACTTTTTTAATTGAGATTTTTCCATAATTTTGTAATGCTAGGGTGTCTAGTTTCTGGCGCTGTGATCTATTTTTTTTCAATAGCTATCACAGTGCTGTAGTTTATGGAACCTTGGAGAAGGAGAAAGAAAAAAGAATATGTAGTTACTCCAGAACACTTTATTAACTAACTGACGTCTCCATATTTCTGACGTTTCGTGATCTAAACATCGCCGGACTGACAAAGTTTATGAGCGATCTTCACCCTTGTCTTAATGAGGGTGATGGACGACTTAGAGAAAGCCTACAGAAATCTCTCACCTCAAGACAAAATAAAAACAGCGCATATGTTTTACATTTTTTCCGAATCCTATCAGACGCCTTCCACAATTCTCTCTTTGATTTCAACTATCTATTTTACTTAATGACAAATCTGAGAGCTTGATTTTTGCCTTCAAAGTTGACCATTAATGGTGTTCTTATGTTTAGGGAGGCAAACCGGGTCTCTGGGGGAACAGCTGAAAGACTTCGTCACATGCTTGGACATATTTACAATTTTCGAATAGTCGTTTTTAGAACTGTATTAATAGTAGTAACTCGCTCAATGTAGAGTTAAGCTACCAAGTCAACATCGCTGAATTACACGTCCCGTATCAGAAGCGAAAACGAGAAGAAATAAGCGAAAGGGCGTGTACTGGGAGTTGGTACGCAACAGAGCATTGCAGATATTCAAAATATATTGGATCTGCCAAAAGGTCAAATATAATAGATAGAGTAAAATGGTTGATTTAAAGACTGGGTGTGTTTACTAATTAAAGAGGACTAATTGCATTTGCTTTTCACAATCCCACAATTGGCTATCTATTTGTTATCCGCCAAATTAGGCTCATTTGACTGTTTTCTGAATTTACACAATTATAACATAGTTGAAGCCATTCTAATTGATCTCTAATAAAGCCTGATCTTGTCAATGACAAAACAAAATTACCGTTTTTAACAGTGTAGAGTGTCAAACGCAGAAATGGTGGAAAAAATTTCAGTAATGTCAGGAAGTTTTTGAGGTAAGTCAAGAAACATCTGGAATCATAAATCGGCAGATTGCCTTTTTTTAACTCCTTTTCACAATGTTTCGAATTTTATCCTATCATTGCTACACTTTAATTCCGGGTGGCGTGTTTTGACTACGTTTGCATCCACCCACTGGGCAAAAAGTTAATCAATTGGAAGAATATCTGCTTTCCAATGATGGTCTCATGTCTTTAGGTTGTGGTTGGTGGCCTGTAGGAATGGAAACTATTTCCTATTTGGGTTCAGCATCCACACCGCACTCTCATACTCACAAAGCACCTGGTTCACATTTGTTATTAAGCTGTCTATGTACGAGAAACTTTCTATTTTGTTCCAAATTCAGTAATTGTAATTTCAATACAAATTATACGATAAAAATTTCTATTTTTATTTTTATCACATTTTATGTTCATCTGTCCAAAAATAATTCACTTGGGTACGACCTTCTCTGCAAGACTATTATGCACACTTCCTTCCCGAGGCGACCCTTGAAGCATATGCGCACATACAACCACTTCCCACCACTTGAAATTCGAAGTAACAATTATGGTTCCTTTTTGTCATTTTCATCTGAACCGCTGACTTCGTTCTATGAGATGCTGATCTGGTACCCAGTTGTATATTTCTTCTAAATTGCAATCTCCTCTTAGATTTAGTTGTAAAAGGAATTTCAAATTTTCATACACAAGGTAGAATGCTATTGAGCTATCTAAACTTCTGACTTGAGCTGCATGTACCAATTTATTTTCTTAATAATTATTCAGTAAGTATTTCTTTCATATCTTCTAGTGATTTATTGTTTGAGTCATTTTCGGTGTTAAGGAACACAGATATCATTATTTTCGTTTATTCAGGCAGTGAGCATTCAGCTGAAATCATCAGATTGAAGCAACTGTTCATCGGTCAGATCATTTAAAATGTGTCACGTAGTACGCAATTTTCACGACTTTTAATTTTCACATATAACCTTCATACTCATTGTTGGTGCTTCGTTTTAGGTCTTTGGGGTTGGGAATGAAAATAAAAAAAATTATATGAAAGAGGTAGTGATCAAAAGTAAAAATGATTGTATTTTAGGGATTTGAAGTAACGACAGATGGTCAAAAGGAAATAATCGTATAAATGGCTAAATTCAGAACTATAGTAATTAGGATTAACGTAGAGACTGAAAGATTTTGTTCAGTAAGCACCTAAACAGATAAGGTAATTCAAGTATGGCTGAGTGATACTGTGCAATCAAAAGAAAGTCATTTATTTAATTTTTGTTGTCACTTTGGTCACTTTGTTTAGTGAACGTTGCTATCACGAGGAATATGTAACTCCTAATCTTATCATTATTATGGACAGAGGAGAGGAACGTTAAGATAATATCTGGGAAAAATATAGTTTTTCCATGGTTCAAATAATAATCGAATCCAACATTTCGGTTGGAGGTATTTGAGATATTTTCATTAGGTGCTATTGATTTGAAAATAAAGAACGAATTTTTGAATTCATATCCATTTTCATTGACATACATTTAAAAACTAATTCTTGTACTGCATAAATTGGATGCAACTTTTTGGTTCAAACATTTCTGAGGACTACTTCGATCACGCTTTACCCTTTCTTACAACTCCTTTATTGCTCTATCCCAAGCAGAAATAAATTTCCGTACATATTCAGGGCAAATTTCGTATGATTGGCCAATGTAATGTCCATTATAGTTAGATTGATGGTTTCAACGCGTCATACGATGATTAGAACACTGTGGGTGGGAACTGCTTAAATGAACATTGGGATCAGGTCCAGGTTAACAGTGTGGCAGACGACGCAAAATTTTCGTTGAATCATTGGTCACAATGACGCTTTAAAGCGTCTATCAATGCGCAAACCACCTTCTCGAGGTAATTAGAGCGGAAACGGGAAAGTGCGAAGCTGCCAAGTGCATTCGAATGTTCGCAGAAAGTAGTGCTGTGCTTTTGCACTATTTACAAGACCGCTATTTCTACAGCGCAAATGTTGACGAGGACGTCTAGAATATTATTTTAAATTTTTCTAGTCTTACTAACAAAAAGGTTAGTTGAACCACCTCGCATCGGATTGTCGGCTTCAATGTTGAAAGTAAATTAATGTGTCTCTTCAATGGATATTTTGAAAAGTAGCACATATTCTGAATTTCAAAGACCAAATCCTTCTTGCCATTTCTCGATCTTTATTCACTTAACTAAAGTTATTAATTTCCTCGTTAGAAGTGCATAATACACTCCATTTTTATAATTAAAAGAGGTAATTAATTGTATTACTTTGAATCTAATTAGTTCATATAAAAGGAAGTGTCTAAAGGAGAATTTCGAATAATTTAGTTGACGGAAAGTTGCAGTGGAAGGGATCTCTTTCAATCCGTCCATCGTTGTTCGAAAATTGTTTTAAAGCCAGTTTACTGTTTAAGCACTGAATTAAATCCATATGAATTTAGGCATCAGCTCTGAAATTATGTAGTTGTATGGCAATGTATTTGCTAACAAATTCCAAACACATTTTGCAAGTTTTTGATTTTCTAAATATGTAAACAAGGGAATCGCCCAATCATTATCACATTTTAATTTAGTATTAATCTTTGGCCGTATCGACGAGAGGAGGCTTAGAGGATATGCTCATTATAAATTTGTGTGTGGTGTGGATTCAATAATTGACAAAGCTAGAACCTCTCCTGAACCCCTCTTTATGATTTGCCAAGTTAGAAAAACTAATGTATAATTTAAGTGCTCCCACATATATGCATACCTGCCCTGTACAACTAGAGTTGCAATTAGTCTTTTCGAGCAAATTATGTATTTACAATTTATTGCGGACTGAATTCACATTTGAGGAATTATTAGACCAGCTTAAGCATCAATGGAACAGTTCAGGTGCAACCAGAAAGCCTTCTTATTTAATTATTCAAAATAAAAGAACAAATACGTTCACCCCAAGGCGGCCCCATTGAACCGCGCTTCATGTTTGTAAACATTGTTTTAGTATATTGACTTATAAAAGATTAAAAAATCATCTGAAGCGGTTTGATCGACAGTTAAAGTAAACATGATGGTGATGAGTTCATTCAGGATACACAGGAAATTTATACACTGGGATAATAAAACGTGAAGCAGTGGACTGAATTTAAGGGGTAAATAGAGTTTAATCAGAACCTAGAAAATGAATTTTGTTAGTACCTATTAAAGATCGAACTTTAGTTTCTTATTTTACTCAAGTCCTCTTTACTGCCTCGTTTGGGCAGATGCTTATTATATGAAAATTTGGTAAAGTATGCATCTTCTATGCATTGGCGATGCTTGAGGGTCTAGTTTATGCTGTTAAGACCCACTTGCCCACAGTTGACACAAACTAAAAAAGGCGAAGACTATTCATTGTTTGGAATGTAAGCAGTCTGTATGCTGTTGAAGTTGGGAGAACAAAACACTCTAAATTTAAAGAGTTTTGTCTCAAAAACCTGTAAAGCAGCCAGTAGCGATATGTCCCCTCGTCTCAATATGTGGGACAACTGCAAGAATCGCATATCCAGAGACAAAATATAGACACTGTAGCAATGGCCTATGCCCCCTATCAATGAACGCCGAGAGCTCTTTTTTGAACTCCGTGATTAATAATAACAGAAAGTATAAAATTAATTTCAAATCTAGTCCACACGTTGATTTTCCGAATAGGTGATTGACTCACATTCCTGGATCGCTTCAGTTGAGTGCTGTCACCATATCAATGCATCATCATGCTGATCAATATGAATTGTTCTTGATGAACTTCTACCAGGGAGATATTAGTCCTAGTTCTCTCTTCTATAAATTATGAACGCTGAAAATTATAGTTTCTGTTGTCTGATATGTTATATCCAGTAGATTCTTGGAGAAGATATTATTTACATAAAGTATCATTATTAAAAGTCAAATCAGGGCAGAAAATTTATCTAATGTTTCATTGATGGAAATCTATTAAATCGGGCGAAAATAAATCCAGTAGATGCTAAAGAGTAAGAGATAAAATATGTTGAGAGGAAGTCAATATTCCACAGAATCTTACTTATTTTTAACGTTGGTTTTACGCTTACAATAGTTACATAAAGGGCTGGGAAACCAGTTCGAATTTAAAGGTTTTGGAAGCATATATGGATTTATGAAAGCAAAGGTGGCATAGTGTTGGATTTTAACTTAACTTAAAATTTCATAATCTGATAATTTTAGTTCACAAAGTAAAGTGATTGGTCCCTCAGTCATTCAGCAGGTTATATTCATCATCATTCCTATCGGTATGTGGGTAGTTGCTGCTTTTGACACCTTGACAACTAGCTTGGACAACAAATAAACTGATGTGATAAAATAAAAACACTTCTGCTCTGTTGCAGTTTAGTAGGTGACAACAGGCACTTAGATCATGGCTATAGGAAACAGATTAGCATTGTTGAAAGCACAACAGCACTATCCACATAAAGGCTTTTTTATTTTAATAGAAACAGGCATGATATTTGCTGTTTGTCAATCGCATAGAGCAAACCTTTCCCCCTTGAAGATGATGGCTTCCTCACAAAAAGAATCTCACTGTTCATCGCGGCAAAAGGTTTGTGGGGAAGGGGGAGGGGTGGGGGTCAGTGTGAAAAAAAATGCCACAAGAAAAAAGAACGTCTTTGCCTTATTCCATGGGAATTCAAGCTCATTTGGTCATTACCAAGGCGAATACATTAGGCAACGATATGGATCTTCCGCTAGTATGCATAAGTTATGAACGCAGTATAATGGATAAGATAACAAAGGGAATAAATAAATAACTTACAATTATATTATTATATGCTAGAAAAGTCAAATAAAACATCCGCTTAAATTTTGCTTTCATTTCCGGTTTAGCACAATTTGTAATACTTAAAAATGATCTGTTATGGTAACTCTCTAAATATTTATCAGCCAGAAGAATTAAAAACGGACCTCAAGGACGCAGACGAACTTAAGTCTAGGTAGCAAGCAGGGCCAGTGATTTGTTCCAACAGGTGACCATCACATGCCGTCTATCAGTTCTATCAGCATGCTGTGTACCTCAGTCCTGACGAATTGACAGTTAGTCAAAATAAAATCTGCTATTTTTTCAACTAGTGGGGTTGACCTTCAAACTTATGTCATATGGAAGAAACCTATATTCAAGTGAAGGTCTTTGTCAAAATAATTTAATATCTTGGATTGATAATATTGTGGTTTTCTCTACTTTTTCAAGTCTGAATCAACTGCAGCTTGGCGATATCATGGCAATGGAAAGTAGCCTTTTAGCACTGCGTACAAAACACTCTTCTTTTAAATCACATCAATAACAATTTAGTCAAAAGTATTCCGAATCCGAATACCTCCTCTGTAAATATTCTAATTAGACACGCAAACAAACATTAAAGTTAAATTTCTAGCGTCATTAGGTCTATTTATAATTCCGGTGTTCCAAAAAATTATCACAAGAAGTATAAGGCGAATTGATCACTTGAAAATAGCCTTTAAGTATTGATTTATTTCTCAGATAATACTGTTGTACCAGATAAGACCGCAAATAATCAGAAGCTTGTAACAGCATTCCACATGGGAGGTCCAAGCAAGACCATAGTAGACAGCATATTTCAATCACCATACAAAAAGGACCAAGATTTAGACGACTGAGGTCACATGAGCTCATTTCATAGATGGACATATGAAACCTTTTATTTCGGCGCCTAAAGTTTCTGCACTTTCGAAGTGTATCTCAATCAACGGGTTTATAAAGTCAGGAAGATGCTACCTCATTTAGGGATATTAAATTAAAAATGGTCGAAAAGTAGGAATTAGCTTCCCACTTTCAGTATTGTGAAAACGTTGGTTATAGCTACTTAGTGAACCTCTGACATCCTGCATTACGAAATCAGCAAAGGAGGGCCTACTTGTGGAATAATTTTTTCGTTAAGACCTGAAGACAATATCCAATTTATGGTCTCCTTATAAATGTTTTCTCGATATTTACCTCTAAGTATCTTTTCTATTCGCGTACCCTAGATTGCTGCTGTCAAAGACGAAATTTGTTTGTTGTATTTATTGGCGTCTCTAAGACCTCTTTAAATTCATTTCAATAAATTTGGACTTTAATGGATGCGTCATATTGATACACAGTTTATTTATTACCAATCTTAAATATGTTAAGTTTGAGTAATTTCGTCAATCAAGTTCACGATATTGACCAAGGATTAGTCTCCTATCATTGTGTAAATCAAGCAAAGATAATGATAAAAGGAAGGACCTTTGATTAAAGGGAAGGGGATCAGTTAAAATCAGAGAGATTGATATGCGGACATGAGAGGAGCGTGAGCGAGAATATGAATATAGGATTAATCCGCCCTCTTCTGTCATCCAGTAATAGCCAATCTAATTTGAGGTTGTGATTTTATTGGATCTCTCAATCAAAAGATCTCCTCATCTAGATTAGCCTTTGTTATTCCAGCAGTCAGTCAGACCTATGTTCTTATGGTAGGCTTAAATTCCACACCGTCATAGTCATAACTATTTCATTTCTATCATAATTCAGTTTTTTATTATTATTTTTAAGTGATTGCATAGAATTTGGCGAAATCCAATAAATATCAAAAAAGGAATATTTTTAGCTGAATGTTTATATTCCGCGTCTGCGTTCTGCCATCAAATGCGTTTTAGATAGTGAATTAGGGAAAACTGTAAGTACCCTCGCCGTATAAGAATAGTGGATTTAGTAAATAGCTCAAAGGCTCATTTTAGAAGGAGGGATAGCACAATTGGACCAATTATTGAACAGGAACTCGCGAAAGAGATGAACCAGCACCCTCTGGATGAAGTCGAACAAGTTAACCGCTGCGCTACTGAAAAAGTTTATTTTGGTTTTGATTCATATATGTTTGGCAGATCGAATGAACGGAGGTAGAAGAAATAACAATAATAACCATCTATTGATACTAATTTGAATATGAGCTTTCATGACAAGAAAGAATTAGTCCAAATGTGCTAACTAAAAGAAGAAAAAGCGATTTTTATTTATTTTTCCTGTTAGTACGCGGGCATGAATTGGCTTCAATGTAAGTAATTGCTTACGTAATTTGCAATAAGTTTTTCCATAAATTTAATAAAAAATCAACTGCCCAACAACCCTGAAAATGAATTACGAACTCAAGTTTGAAAAAGGATTTAAGAATAAAGAAACACGAATCGAAAATCGACTTCCCAATAAAAAACGTCTTGAATATTCAGATTCACAGGTTTTCATTAAAAATGAAGACATCTTAATTTTTTAATAAGCATGGTTATACTCTAGATGCTATTAAAGTGACTTTAATTTTCTTAATGTATAGTGATAATGGCTTTAGCTAAATAACTTAATCTGCTATAAAATAAAGTAATAAGATATTGATTGAACTTTTGGTGTTAATGTGGTTGTAAATTTTTAAATAGAAACTTTAGCGCCAGTCGAAGCCTACAAATTCCCTTTCAAACAGCAAGGGTTACTTCACGTGAATTTTAAATTTTAGGCAACTAGTGTGCATGGTTGCACAAAAGCAAAATAATGCTATTTAAGTGCTATCAATTTGCCAGCTTTTGCAAATGGAAAAAATACCCAAAGGGAAAATTTAGAGCTTGAATACAAAAAAGAGAAATAAACACGTCACCCAACATCAGCAAGTCCTGGCTTTTGTGTTGCTCTCTCATTGGTTGACATGCGTGAAATCAGGCAGCCAATGAAGTGTGATATTGGAGGACAACCAATGCATACATGCCAAGAATTCTGCGTATTCGAGAGCGCACACGGTTTCTCTTTAGTGCTTTACTACTATTCTCCTTTACTCATCCCCTCCACATCATTACTGGCTCAAAGTATGCCTCATTAGCACCAACACTTACTACACAACAGAATGATATCAGAAGGAGGACACTATGTGGATGGATCTTGGCTGCTCTGCATCCGAGTGGATTCACTTAATGTTGATCGGCGAGTACGGGTCAAAGGCGACTGGTCTATTGGACGGGTTCTCGTTGGTCTCACTGAGGGCCTGCCCCACCCACCTAAACTCACCTTTGAGGCTTCTGATGTATCACTTTCTCCTGGACTGATAAATACCGGATGGTCGGATTTCGCTCTCTGGTGGCCAGCAAAAAACAGGTGGATCTTACAAACTCATGCTAGTCTAGATCAATATGGATTACAAGCAGATGCCAAGCTCCACTTCATTCGAGTGCATGGACGATTAAGAGTCCAATTACCTGATCTACAAACACGAGTATTCTGTGATGTGAATTTCACGGAACCGGTTTTCAGAGTTGTGATCCTTATATGTAAACATTTTGGAATATCTCATCCAGAAGAATTATCGCTTCAGTACGCCGAATCTGATCTAGGCACGCATGGAAAATTGTCTTATATGTGGGGAGAACATTGGAATACTCTTCCATCTTTAACAACACGCAGGTCTTTCAAGAAATTGACAATCTCCTCCCCTTCAAAGTCAGAACTTCGGCAAAAGCGGCCTGTCAGCTGTGTCATGCCATCGGCGGCAGAGCATTCAGAAAAGCATCTTAGAACGGTCATTTCAAATAATAGTCACACTATGCCCCATAGGCCTCAAGTCTACGGTCCTCCTAGAGTACGAAACCGTCCAATGAGCGGAACTGCCTCTTCAGCACCGATACGACCAGAATCGATCTATATCTCCCAATCCCTATATGGAATGCCTCTTAGCAAATTAGAGATTTGTGATGACCCTAGTTTAATATTTAGTCCTTCAGTGACTTTATCAGAAGCTCTCAATTCTGGAAGCGTTACGCGTTGTCGTGGATTTTTCTCTCGAGCCAGGTTTTCAAGCGCTTGGCTTGATTTGGGTCGGTCGCTAATGGAACAGGGGATTTATCCAAAATCTCTCAATCTTGATGACATTTCCTTAGCTTCGGAAGTTTTTGACGATAGTTACGAGAACATGGATGGCAAAGAGAATGGGATTAATGAGACGAAGTCATCCGTTCCCTTATTGAGATTACGTTTCAAATACAACGTCTTTTATGAGTTGACCCCGAAAAGTAATGCAGTGAGGATTAACCAGTTATTTGAACAAGCACGGTGGTCTATCGTATCTGAAGCTGTGGAATGCACCAATGAGGAAGCTTCTTTATTCGCTGCTCTTCAATTACAGGTATGAATAACACTTTAGTTTATTTCCAGGACCTAAAGTAGTTTAGCCTCGTATTTTACGTTCTTCTCCTTACATGCCCAAAAATTCAATATTGGGTTAAAGTGGCAATGATACAGATTTTTGCGTATTGTCCATGAGGAAAAAAGCAAACCAGCGAGCGAATGCGTGTTATTTCTGCCAACCTATCGTGAGTAAGATGCAAGGTCAACGAATCATTCGTTGACGACCTTCGCTCATCCAATAAGGACTGTGCTACTTAGATCTATTAAAAAAATACAAATTTTCTGCCTAATATATGACTTTGCCTAATGCAATGCCTCTTAAGGCACACGATTGTAAAATTGTTAACACTTTTTGAATAAACAAGTGGTAATTGGAATTAAGTGATTGAAAGCTCTAATTTGATTGAAATAAAATGTTCCATTTCACTGCTTACAACGCATAGTGATTTCAAGAGCCTAACCGTAAATCAAGTGATTCATAAACGTGTTTTCGCCGGAAAATATCGGTTTTGGAAATATCCTTTAAAATTTCAATTAACCATCGTCCTCACACGCCTTAATTTGTTACATGCGATGACGTTAGACCTGTGTATCTCGAAATCACGATTACCATGTATGAAAACCTTTTTATTACTTGATCAGTTTATATAACTTTATATCCTTTTTATTTGAAACTCAAGTGTCTTTCCATACAAGCAGATGAGCTTTTGTTTTTCAAAGTCATTATTACATCTATTAATAGTCAAGTGATTGAATATGTAGATGTCAGCTGTCAATATTAGAAGGTAAATGTTTCGGAAAGAAAATTTGTCTTCTTTTATTTCCTTTTGTGATCGATACCCTCCCCCCCTCCCCCCACCCCCACTCCTAACTGTGTTGGCATCTTGTCAAGTGAAGGTTACTAATGCGAACTAGAACTTATCTGTGAAGACAACGTGATGGGTGTTGGAACTTGATTGGTCTTAAAAGATAAAAAAAGTTTCTTTATTGTATCTCATTCTCACGGCGAAAAGTATCTAGACGCAAGAAACTTTAAAATAGTTGAATATGGGTTAAGCATTTTTTAATTGTGGCTGTAGTTAACGCCTCCATGTTCTAATAGTCCAATGTCCATGATCTTGCTATAGAAGAGCTTACTAATCCTCGACAGAGCGAATTTTATCTCCTTATTCATCTAATTTCTATGCCAATTCATATTTAATGGAATATTAAAAGGAATATATTATTAAAAATTAATACAAACCATGGATATTGGTTTATAAGGTTGGGTGATGGTGCCTCTCGGATCGGCGCAGCTGCAGAACATTTAGCTTGTGTTACCAAAGAATTTGCATCTTCTACAATTTGAATCAATTAATTCCAGGCAAGATGTTCAAAGGCATTATGCCATTTTCTCATTCTTAAGTTCGAAGAATGCACAATTTTTTTCTCTCGTTTAATTTTTCGAAGATATATCGAATTTTATTCAGCCCAAGAGAGTTTCTTTTGCGTTTATTATGCTATATCACACTTTTTCATTATGAAAAAAACCATTGAAAATGGTGAATAGAAATTCCATTAAAGGATATGGTTGGCTGAATAAAAAAATATGGAGAGAGCAGTCGAGGCATCGAAAATTCTTTCTTTATGTGACTTGGGTTTAGGTTGATCAATATTTGATGAATGATTTTCTCTCAAATACTCGAATGCCATTATCGACAGCCAAAATTACGGAGAATATTCTTGCCCCCAGTATTCTATTCATATTGACATTTTTTAAATTTTCTTCACTCGATTGAGCCGTGGGCATGATCTTAACTTGGCAGAGCTGCTGTAGCCCAATTTCCAATAAAAAAGTCTAAATCAACACTGCTATTATTAGGAATCCGTTCATTTAAAGCCAATGCTAATGTATTTGCGGTAGCTTTATAAGTGTGGCTTCGAAAGTCTGACTTTCGAAATACATGAAGTTCTTAGTAACGTGGAATTTACTTTGGGCTCATGATTTCTGTATCAGTTTTTGTCCTTCATAATCTTCTCATGCAATGAAATCATTATTAATATTGTCTGTCTTCCTACATCTTACGCAATTCCTTGGACCGATCGAAAAAGCCATGAAGTTAATCGATGTAGTTAACCTTTGACTAGTCGGAATGATTTATTAATTAAACTTGCGCCTCCCCGCCCTCTAATACACTCCCCATTCCTACGAATTTGAATGGGCAAAGTTTCTTAATTTCTGTTAATGGTTGTTTCATTTTCACCCCAATAACCGCAGATGTCTGAGTCACCCTTCCCGATCTGTGGGTACGCTGATATTTTCGGCAATGGATCTGTTAGAAATATCACACCTCGGATTAATCATCCCAAAATAACATAATTTGTTTCGAATTTGGCAGCTAAAAAGGGAATTAAAATATAATGCTAATTCGAAACAAAATGTTGCTCGAAATGAATGAAATTCACGACGTGAAAAGGAATGCATTTTGTGAGGTCATAATTGCTGTTTTCTTTACACGACACAGTTTCATTTCCACTCATGCATGACGCTGCTGTAAAACGAAAGTGAATAATTTTGACGGAAGTTTAATTTTGAATTGTAGGGGAGACAAAACATTCTTTTAGCTATCACGGTTCCCCTTTCGTAGTGTCAACAAGACACTTTTACATCACAAATCGGTAAAATAGGCTGAATTAATAACTGACTTATAAATCTTCCGTCAGAATGTAACCGTAACTAAGAATATGCAATTGAAGTTTTAATGTAAACAAAGCTTAATATATATTTTATCGAGAAATTTGGCAGATATGGTCAATTTAATAGTACAATTAAAATGAATTTGTGGTAGTTGTGGCTATACCTTATTAGATATCCACGTAAGTCGGAGACTTCCAAGCGGCGTAGAGTGAAACAAACAAATTCATGCAAATTGGAACTCGCAGCAGTAATTTTCCCATTCCATATCTAGTGAGCAGATCGCTTCAATAATAAGTGTTATCTGTGCTGAATGTCTTCCTATTTCAATCATGAAATTTGAAATAGAGCTGCAAGTGGTTGAAGTGCTGCTCATAAAGTCAGGTTGTCAAGTTTATTGCATTATAAGCAGAGAATGTATTTGCTTCGTTTTTTCATTCATTGCAGGAGATATAGATCAAACCGCATTAACAAGACGTTCACAATGTCAAGTTTTCTCATTTGACCCTTGTTGGCAAGTTGACTTACTTTAATGCTGGCCGTGCCAATCGGATATAAATGATGCCTTTTTACATCTATATGCGGGTAGGTGAATTGACATCTTTACCATAGCAAAGAGCTCGGAGCTTATTCGAAATGAACACCCATTTTCCAGAAGATACTTCATCTTATTTTGTGGTACTGAACAAATGCATTATACATAGTCGTAGAAAAAATTTACAATTTCGACTGAGTTAGAAGAGATTAAAAGAAGTGATGGCTTTGACTGAAGCTCCCACTGAACATATTCCAGAAAGTATTTTCTGTGTTTATAGTTTATTGTGTTGGTTTGGTGAGGGAGGGGGAGGCATCGGACAACAGGCGTTTTACTCCTGAACATCCCAACACATCATGCCATTCAATGTCCATTTTTTTAATAAATCTAGTTTAGTAGATCTCTAAGATTTTTATTGATTTAATGTGCTCAAAACAATTTGATCGAAATGATTATTCAATGGATTTTATTGAGCAGCTTGAAATAAGGTCATTTTTTTGGTAAACTCCCTCAAAAATCAATGCTTCATTTATAAGTATATTTGATAACAAAAATTAGAGTAAAAATATGGCAAGGGCTATTTTAGGGATAATTATATCGGAGTTGGCAATTAATTCACCCAGGATAAATCATAAAATGAAGATATTGTGCACTGGACTAATCCCACGGGGAAAAATGTGCCCAATTTCGATCTACAGATCGAATTTTACAAGACTATAACAGATGGGGAACTTTTGTTGGTATGCTGTGCACTTTTAAATGAGCCAAAGTTATTCTCAAGGTCAGAACATGTGATCTCAAGTTAAAACTTAAAAGAATTTTGAAGGTAAATTTGTTTTTTATTTCATATGGAGTGCATAAGCAGATGAGTTGTTTTAAGACGATTGATTTCTTCAAAGACAACTAATCTTTCATCTCCATTATCAAAGCAGATACTAGTGGTGATGAAAATCTAGGTCATCAAACGAATAAGTCCAGCACTGGTTGGGGATTCACTGATGACTTTGGCGTCTTGACACACTTTAGTAGTCAGCTGTTTCCTTAACAAAGCATTAAATCAATTGATTGTTATGAGGTAGTTCCATGCTTGATCAATTTGAATAAATGTTTAATTCCATTTGTTGGATTTATTTGCCATTAATTTTTCTGTTTAATTGCCACTTTAATCGAGGCGAGATATAACTCCAATGATGTTCCTAATTTAAGAGATTTAGAGTAATTGTTTCTCTTTCTTTTGTCCAATCATTTCGAGACTCTTTTCGAAGCCACTTAAGCGATTTATGAGACTACCATTAATTTATTTTTGCCTACTTAGCGGTAAGCAGAATGGTTGACCAAACTGGCTAAGTCTACCTAACAGAGATTGTCAAAATTTGAGTTTCCAACCGTGAGACCCTAAAAATCAGTCCAAGGTGAGTAAGGTACGAAGTGGACTTGGGAGTTAAGAGGTGTCAAATATTGCCCTTTAACAATAGTCACACGTATATGTCTGAAGTTCAATTTAGCCTCGACTTATCCTGTTTAAAGAAATAGATTTAAACAAATCAAATGGATAATTCTAAATAAAGGACAGGGGAATTAATGGCGAGAGGAGAGGGGAAACGTGGATGTTGATAATCAACTGTCATCTTTTTTTGAGTGACTGACATTTTTAGACCATGCTTTAAGAAGCTTGTGTTGGTAGTGGGCAAACAGAACAGGTACCATTTTTAGAATACCCAATGGGATACCACCTAAAAAAGCAACATCGAGTTGTTTAAATAAAAATTGGAATTTTTATTTAATTTTTAGGTACATCAGATTTTGTCATGTTTTAATTTTCATTTTTTATTGATTACTCTTAGAACATATGATCATCCAGAAAGGCAGATTTTCAAGTGCGATAAGACCAAATATTTTTTCTTTACTAGCCAGCTATATCTATCCTTCTGCGTTATTTTGATTCATTTACTGATGGAAAGAGAGTTCTATTTTTTGCCAAAATTTTCAACGCTATTCTAAGGGTTTTCTGTGGCTTAATAGCAATGGCTAATAATTTGCAACTTAAATTAGTCTGGAGACACATGTAAGCTATCTCTATTCCGTAAAAATGCCTCAGATCGATTCTAATTCGAGACCGGAATTGTTCATCTCATTTCTTGCCCACCTCAGTAACTTTATGTTACATTGGTTCTTGATGAACAAATGCCCATGATGTGCAGGGCATTTGATAGGTTGATTTTATTAAATAAAAGTTTAATCGCATCTTCTTGCAACCAGGGGTGAGTAAGTGAGTTAAAAAAGCATACTTTAAATATTATAGAGCTTAATAGAGTTTGCTGAAGTCGGGTTGGTTGATGTTTTTAGAATATTATGTGGCATTATGAATGTTATTTTTCCATTTTTACGATTTGAAGAAAATTTAAAACAGAAGCTTCTTTTTATCTAAGTCAATTTAAATTTGCTTGATTTAATATAATGTTTCGTTGCGAATAGTTATCCAACTTGCTTGTCTTAAGGGAAGATGAATACAAATATCGCATTTAGACAAGACTATTTAATTAACTTATTTAGTAAATTTTTAGCATTAAGAGTATTCTATGGTTAATCAGAATAATTCATTTTGGCACATCAAGAATTCCTCTAACTTCGATTAACTTGACCGTCTATAATTTCAAATACACATTTTGCGTTGAAGTTAGTAGTAATTAAGCTGATTTGTTTCTTGGTAAAAATCTTTATCAGACCAAAATGGATTAGCATTCAAGCCAAATGTTATTAGGATAAATCCATTTATCACTTAGATTGCGAGGTCCTTTTCAGGCCAATGCTTCGAAATTAAGACAAATTCACATTTTGCTTAGTTAAACAAAGAATATACAAAAATTTTCGCTTGAACTGGAAGACAGCTTAGGCATGGTCCTCCGTAGACATCTTGTTAGACCACTTCATACACATTCCTTCTAGATATTACATTTCAGAATTAACTTTATGCGAAAATTTTGAATTCTATCTGTGTTCTTTCAATTTCCACTTTCCTTGCTATGTCCCAAAAAGTACGGACACTAGAACAGAAGATAAATTCAGACACTCTACTAACTCGCCCCATCAAAAGCTTTTGACCTAACTATGAAGCCTAAACTCGCGCTTTTGTCAGTTCAGACAAGATCAGCGTAAAGCCTATAGGGAATTGTTAAAGTAGTTAAGGACTACTCGAACTAACAATGGCTGCACTGCTGAATGACCTTAAGGTAATCAGCTAAAACGTTTGAGATTATCTCAATCATTTCATTAACGATTTCAAACGATTAATAGTTTGAACAACTTTGATCCACGGGATTAATGCTTTTATAACAAGAAAAGACTCCAGTTTCGATAATGTCAATGTCAATGTCCTTTCCTACTGCCCAAACCTAACTAACGCGAGATAGGAATGAGGTGCAGTCTGTGACAGAGTATTTTTAGGGAAGGATGGTGAGAATCCAGTGAGCTGAACATTTTAATACAGTGGATAAGTAAAATTCAGTCACTGGTGTTAAATTTGGAAAGATGTCGATAAACTGCCTAAAGGCCTGGGAAATGGGTCGTAGATACAACTTTGCAAATGCGATAAAAATCGTTAAGCGAATCACTAAAGCAATTGTTAGAAATAGAGTCAATAAACAATTGATAGATTATTTTAAAATACCTGTTTTTCGTTATTCGCGTACATGATTACCATATCTTAAAAGTCCTAATAATATTGATAACTATTTTTGTTTTTGAAAATGAACAAATTATTTCCTTCGATACATTTATAGAATGACATTTTTTATCAAATATTAGCTAAAATACTAAAAGTTCTCATTTTATTATTATTCATATAATAATAGCACGTTTTTTTAATTTTAGAATTTAGTAAACATCGAAATATTTTTAAATCCGTTCAAAGTAAAATTAGTCACATTTTACTAATCACTGTGTTCTTATTTTGCACTGTGTTCATAGAAGGAGTGATGAGAGCAGAAGACAATGCTGCCTCCACGCAATCAGAGCCCCTTCACAGTGTATAAATTTTCCATAACTAGACCGGTTTGTAACACCAATTGTTTCTTGTGCAACAGTTGTCCTATTTTATTTATTGCACATCTATTTCCTATGCATCTATTACTATGCTGTAGGTTAAATGCACAGCGAAAAGTATAGTGGCAACTTTATGGAGCGGGAAAACTCTTTTAACGACTTTTTTAGTGGCTGTTTTGTCGAAAATGACTAACCAGATATATAAACAAACCATTAAACGTGTCCTTCTATTATGTTCTTATGAATTTGTCTGAAATAATAGAATAACAGTTAAATTATCATCTAACACAGGGATGGTCTTATCATATAGTATACATGCCTATAACATGCAAACTTACTTTGACATTAAGTAATCTTGGAAGTCCTTGCAGTAACTAAGTCTTATGATGGCAACAAAAATAAGTGAGAGGAAAGACATTTGAACAGAAATAAAAGTGGCTTTAATTTAGACACATGAAATAAGTGTTGACTTTTAAGGGAAGCACATAAGCCACTCCATAGGCCCATTGACCAGTCAGTTTAGCGACAAGCATGAAAAGGGGTCGAATAAACATACTTCACAAGGAGACCCTGGAGGGAACATGTATGTGGGAAAGAGGTGACGCTGAGCAAGGTATATTCCATGAACAATTTGTGAAGAGACAGTTCAGCACACCAACGAATAAATACAAATAGTGCGGGCATGGAGGCAAATGTTGGAGTCTTGACCATCTTCCTCCCTTTTCTATATAGAACCGAATCCAGTTGATTTGGAGGGAGACCTTTTGCACCGTAGTGCTTCTAGAAATCCTTCTATATAACGACTGTTCTACAACGGGCATTTCAGCTTCTCACGAAAAGTCGGATCAACAATATAATTTTGACATGTATCATAAGGCATTATAAGTAATAGTCACTGAGAGTGGAAGGTCATAAATGGAAATCAAATTTTAATTTCAGATTTATTTATATTTCAAATTGCCATCAGGACCCTTTTGCCCCTTAAAATTAATATCTTAAGATATCCAGGGTCATTCATGTGGGCTCTAGGTTTCAAAATGAATTATAAAATAAATGTCGATTTTTGAGAGCAGAGATTTACATGCATTTGTGTTTCATTAATCTGTCATTTCATAACACTCGAATCGACAACACTTAAAATATTGCGTGTCTCCAAATATGTAGGCCTATTTTTGTTGAAATCCAGCCTAGTAACTATTTATTATTGTCATGGTAGTAAGATGATACTTGTTTGATTGTTTATACTGATATTCTTAATAAAAATATCTACCGCGTTTCACCATTTTTACGATGTTACTTTAATTGTTGAATTTGAATGAATTACCACAAAAAAAATGATTCTCAATAAAGGCTATTCGCGTTTCTTAAAGTGAACAGCGCTGTTCGCTTTTGGAATATTTAAATTTCCTCTCACTGTAAAAGCCAGCCTTCCAATTCACGTAGGCTGTTCCCTTTCCAATTAATTTGGAGTCCCACGTTGGTCCAATTTTAGTACGGACGACTTACTTCTGGGACACATCTTGGGTGTCACTTCGCCTAAATATTTCCGTTAAGAACTAGTGCTCTCACTTCCTATCTTATAATAGCGTCCTGTTATTGATTAAAACTCCAGTGAAACTGTAGTACCAATAATATTGTCTGATAATAGTCAATGGAATTTTGATTTATCAGTCGAAAAGGCTACAGCGTGGTACTCCATACTCGAAATAAACTTTTCCCTTAGTTAGATCCCAATTATATTGATGGGAATATACGCTGGACTTGGAAAATTGGGTTCTCCATCAAGTGAGAATTTGGCATTGATGCTTTTGACAGTTATTGGATTGGACTGTCTCATCTTCACAAACTAAAATTAATAGACCATTGTTTTGTTGGATATTGAGGTATGTTCTAATTGGATAACTTAACTGTACGCTGAACTGTACTGAACTATGAAAAACATTTTGGGGCGTTTTAAATGTTTCCCTCCTTCTCAAATCCGACTCTGAAGAGGAAATTTTAATTTTCTATGTCAAGTGGAATTTTCATATTTTGCGACAAAAGTTGCCCCACAGAAAATTTTGCTTTAATTTCAAACCCAGATTAATAATTAAATTCTCGAATCATGATTTCTGAGCAAATATGTCCCCACAACAACTTCAGGGAAAGAGAGTGAATGTGAATTCTTTATCTTCCAAGTTTAGTTAGTGATTGAAAAGAAAATTCAGATCAAGAGAGTGATGACTATCTGGATACACATATTAATTAATTACTAAGGTAGGTAAATCACGGTCCAGCCAGTATACATGAGCAATTCTAGCGAGAGATGGTCATGTTCACTACTTTGGATTACCCCCAAATGACAGTCTTGATTCAAGCCATCTGTATAAAGAAGGTTGAAGAATATACTTAAAAAAGACGGTCTTTACCGCCTCAGTTTGATTATGTATTGATTTGCTAACTGGTTAGTCAATATTTACATCAATGGTGAGATTGTATATCAAGACAGATTCATTGAAATTAACAGGAGACGAACTTTGTGAATTTCTCTTAAATATGCTTGACTAAGCATTAAAAATCACTACCAAAGAAAGGCGATCTTAACCATTCAAGGGGTGATGTAAATATATCGTGAGGATATATTCACATATCAAAACATAATGATTAGTCCGACAGAATAGGTTCAGGAACTCCTTTTCACTTCAGAGTTATCAGGACTCGGAAATTGATTGTTAAACTTGATTTCTTTCTATAGCTTCAACAGATCGGTGGTGGTTCTGATCCTCAAACCAACAATCGGGAACCTCGTTCTTTCTCACTTAGCGGTGAAATTACTGCAGTGGATGATCATAGTCGATCACTATCGCCTGCACCTCTTTCGCAAGCACTTAGTCCCGGAATACCCACTGATCCTAGACGGACGTCCTCAAACTTTGGGAGCAATGGATTTATTTCTCGTTCTCCAACAGCTTCTCCACAGGCTTTGGACAACGAAATCGATATTCTTTTGGAAGATCTCACCACCACTTGCTTGCAACAGTGTCGCGGAGATCACCTAATTCGAGTTGGTGCAAGAGGTTCGAATCACCATTTTCCAAGGAAGTTCTCCACATCCTCCCGACCTAAGTTTGATCGAGTTGATGGAAATAATTCAGGTGAAAGTAGAGGTCGAGAAGTATGTCTTCCAGAACTCGCATCTTACATGAAGGTTTGCAAGCCTAGAGCGTTTGGAATAAAAACCTACAGGAGATTCTATGTGATTCTGAAGAAGACTTCAATCCTGATGTATAAAGTGAGTATTACTTAGGAACTTTGTATTACAATTAAAAGCAGAACATCAAATTTTCAATCTATTCAAAAATTAAATTCGAAAGTTTTAGTTTTTATGTTTTTTTCATAGATTTATCGTCATTCGGTGTATTCACACTTAGTTTTATGTCGAAACGTGTCAGGCTTCCTTTAATTGCACCTCTCTATTGTTTATACACAGTGCAGTGTGACTATTGTTGATGTATTGCCTTTTTCCCATGGCCCGGTCTACAACGCTCTTCGCGTTTGCATTCGCATATTTTAAATGAATATAAACTAACTATAGCATATTTTTGGATATCGATCCAAAGCAGAGCTATTTAATAATCTTCAATTAAACAATCTCTTTGCACTGCGCCTCTATTGAGCTGTTTTAATCGTGTTAAAATGTGGAAATCTTAAAATGGTTTATGAAAGCTGTCTAACTAAGTCGATTTGTACCCATATTTTACAGTTTTTTGCCATTGGAGGATATTACCTGAGTACGCAAAGTAACCAAATGGTTCAGCAATTGAGCTCAATGGGTATATTCTAGACTGTTCGTTTAACCAAGCTCCGGAATTTCTACACTTTTTGCTTTCCTTGTAGGGTTTATGATTCATCTTTTAATATCCACTTTTCATGATTTTATCGCTTTGGTTGAATGTCTGGATATGATTCATTCACATATTCTTAATTTTACGTTTAAGTCGACGAGATAAGCAATTAAATTTAAAGAAGACTTGCTAAAATGTGAATGCAGCTAAATGAATTGGAGAAATTTGTACCTTATAAATAGGATGATGAGATATGGAAACTTTTCGTCCAACAGAATGTGAATAACACTGTTGGTGTTATTAAGAGGAAATCTGCAAGAGCGTGAGGTTGAGAATAGCTTCAAGAGCTCAAGAATGCACGAATAACCAATAAGAATCTAAAAGATCCTAAACTTCTCCATCTGCTCGAAAGTAGGGTTTTGAAACCATAATTTATTTTGTCCATTTTTCATCAATGAGTATTTATTGTAAAATAAATAAAGTGTTGAGGGCTTTGTTTCTTGAGGGCTTTGAAAAACCGAAAGTCCTTTACATCATATTTATATGTATTTTATTGTACCTAATTGGAATTATAACAAAAAAAGAATGAATGTGAAATATTCTATTAAAATTTTAGACGAACAAAAATTATTCCATGATTTCAAGGTTTCACCACCATCGAACCCTATGGTCGACTTATATAGAAATACAAGCAAACCGTCTGAAACAATTTTTCCGGGCTGCCTTAAGACAAATGAATTAGTAGGTGGTTATAGGAATTTACTTTGAATGGAATCCAATAAGTTCTAATTTTTAATCATATAAGCGCGTATCCTAGCATTGGATGAAAGATTTATCAGAAGTAATCACTAAACTCCGAACTGACTAACAGATTTTGGACTCCCCGGACAGAAGAAATTTTGGAATTGCAGCAGTATATCAAAATCTTAAAGTGAACAGCATGCGACCTCATGATGCTCTTTTGACTACTCTCAAACGGATTATTAATATGTTAGCTTATTTTTTACTTTTTACTTCACCAATTTAGCGAAGCCTATTAATAAATTTGTTCTCTTATTCTACTCTTATTCTTGGACTCCTGGAATGATAAAGTTATCCATATTTTTGGGGCGTAGCTATTAATATTAGTGATGAGTTGAAATTTCTGCCAGTTCTTCCTTCAAACTCTTTGACTGGCGTTAGTGATTATTTTAGCTTGCCAATTGTTAATGCAGTAACTCAACTAAGATAAGAGCATTTGTTAGTGGATTACACAAGGAGTCTCTTCACTATTTCAGGCTCTTGCGAAGTAATTTTCCAAAATCCCTTCTTCATTATTTCCTTAAAATTTATCTGAATTTCATAAAAAGTTGCGTAATATATGGTAAAGTATATCAAAATATGGACTTTCAACTGACAAATATTTCACGTCTGTTACTACAAATAATCTAAGGTTGACTTCTTTCTGAAATTCAAGAAGAAATTCAATTCTCCTCCCCAGAGTTTTATTTCCCTCATGTGCCTATCCCACGCAACATTATTGCTTAGAATTCCGTCCTCCCCACCCCCCTCCCCCACTCCCCTCCCCCACCAATCAGTTTTTGTAATCGAATGCTGCATTTAAAATATTTAATTAGATTTACGATTTGCACTTGTGTAGTCTTAAACTGTTACCCATTATATTTTTACTACATTCTTTCGTGTTGATAAATTTCCCATACCCTGTCTTATATCTGGGATAGACAGTCTGAGAAATCTCTATTCTGCTAATGAACGTTTTATTAACTGGCCTTTACCTTATTTACTCCAAAAAGACATGTTCGCTTAGTTGCCCGTCTTCTAATTACGAATTCATTGGGGTCTGCAGGCTATTTAGTGGGTCTGTGATGAAAGTTTAACCATTTCGAGTTTCAGGATAAACTGGTGAATATTTTGGACACTCTTGTCGATGGATTGAAGAGTTAATCGGACTTCGTACTAGAATTATGCTATAGAGTTCATGACTACTTACGCTGATAGGTTCTGATTATGCATGAAAGTGGTGTGAATTAAAATAAAGGGCGTATTCTGAGAAATTAAAGGTCAAGATGGATATCCGAAAAGTATACGAGACTGAAACATCATCGTTTGGGACACTGTTTATCACAGTTCTAGTGCTGTTAGGACCGAGTTGGTACAAATTAACTCTTATTCTCGGGATTGTGGCACATATCTTGAGAGTAGGTTTTAACAACACCGGTATGATACAAAATAACTAATATTGCTGCTGTGTCATGATTTGGAGTGATTGATACACCAAGTTATTTTACGCTGAGTGTCAAGATAAACCGTAAAACTCTCATTTGTGGCAATTCCTCGAAGTATTGTTGCACTTTGCCAGTAGTAATCTTAAACTGTTCTTTTTTACGTATTTCCTCCTAAGGAAATTTTATTTCCATTTAGGCGTTTTAACAGACCCGATTGTCCAAGATATACTTCACCTTCACTTTATTCATAGTTTTTTTAGTAATTTCTCAATATAACTCGTATTTTCGAAATCTAGCCTCACTTGTTTAATAGAAATTGTAGCGAATTAGAAGAATGGTAGTTTAGTTCGACTCTGTACCGCCTAACATCTTGTTAAAATTTTCCCATCTACTGAAGCCACCGAACCTTATTATATTTGCTTAAATATATTTGTCTGTTCAAAAAAATAGAAATTTTGTGCCTATTCTTATATTAAATTAATAAAATCATGATAAGCTCTATAGGTCAATATTGATTTTTAATAAACTATGGAAATTTGCTGTCAATGCCTGTTAACAAATGCGGAGAGAGGATTTGTATTTTTTGTCATTTTAGTCTAATATCAGCCTTTCAAATTTTGACAATTGATCGAAGTCACTGTAGCCTAAAACACAAATTTGACTTAAATTTTATTTTCTTCAATACGATTAAGTTCATTTAACCTTGTCAAATGAGATTTTCTACTCACTTCACAGTTTCTTTTTCGTAAATCTGCGTATTAACGAAAATGTGATTAATAAGTGAAACCTCTGCTTTATTGCCATAACTATAAATGCTCTGTGGATCTGCATCCAACACTCATTACAAGCAACCACATAAACCGAGCTTTATCGCCCTATTGTTTCACTATTATTACCAACTTATTGTCAAATGGAGCGCTGAATAAAACTTAAGTGAATTTAACTAGATAAAAAATTATTCAATGCATATTTATATGTCATTCACGTACTTTGATAAGTGAAAAAGGCTGAACTACACTGGATTGAGAGTAAGAGGCGCATAACAACCATTTGAAGAACAGGCTAATTAATCCTTGCCATTTCGCCGAAGATTTGGGCTGCCAAAAGACAAGGACAAAGTAAATAATTGATCGAGTAGATTAGTACCAATTAGCCTCGGCAAGGCAAAGAAAATTAATTTCTCCAATTTATGTGGTTGGAGATCAGAGTTTAGTTTCCTCATGATCCAACGTCCGAATTTTAGAATTTGTTCCCAGTTTTCTAAACGAATTGATATTCGAAAAGTTGAGAACCGTCAATTCAATTGGAAATATTAATCTTTATCCTTCAAAGTCCAAGTGAATTACAGTATTAACATGCGTTTATATGGGAGAGGGTTTGTCTATTTATAATCATATCATAATATTTAGTTGGAAAATGTAATTTTCTTGCAGATTAGATAGTGGTAGATAGGCAAATATTAAAATGTAAGGTGCTTCCTATAACTTCGCATAAAACCATAAGGATTCACTTGAATATAAAATTATTTTATATTTTTAAATAAAAACCCCTCAATAATAATATTTTCTCTACTTCTTAAGAAGCGGCTGGACTACCAAATGTTGTGCTACATCAAAATGCATTCCACTATAGACTGGGTAATAATTTGGGAAATATGCAAATATATTTCCCACTTGGTTCTTATTCTTTATGTCGTCATGTTCTAATTCATACGTCCTAAAGACTAATATTATTCTGAGAAAAAAATTTCACTCAATTGGCGGTATCGTTTACAGCTTCTTCCATGCTGCTATTATACTGCCTCAGCACACGAGGTCTCCCTAAACTTGAATAATGTTTTTTTTTCTAAAGAATTGGCAATGAGTAAGCTAATTATTTTTCAGTTACGGCAAGTCTGGAAATATATTTAACATTCCTTTGTAAATGCTTAGTTAACAATAAGAACTTGTATTTTAAAATAGCCTGTTGTTTTTATTTAGATTGACTGAGCATTAAAGTTATGTTTAGAATCCTTTTTTCTTAATTACCCCTCCTATCGAGAAACATGAATGGTGTTGAAATTTGCCTTAAAGCTGATGAAAAATAAAGTCTTGTTTTAATTACTGATTAGTGAATTGAATTTCCACCCAAACCTATAAAATAGTAAAAACGCTTTTTTATTTATAAGTGAATTTCAACGAATTCCATAAAAGTGGAGAGATTATGACGAACCGCCCTTAGAATACTGTTTTCGTTCATGGCAATGAGAAACTGTCCAGCGGACAGACGCCTGAAATAGTGGAACGAAGAACGAACTCGAAAGGCGAAGAAATTGGTGAGAATATCAGAAATAAAACCAGAACATCGGGATCTTGTCTTAGTTGAATTATTGAGTAATGTTCTCAGGTTTAAATTTAGTGTTCTGAATGCCCCTTTTCGCAGGTAAGATATGATGACCTTAATATTCAAATCTTGTTGCCCGGCCGATTTACTTCCATGCTGGGTAATTTCACGTCGATTTATCAAATAGATAAGGCAGGTATTTGTGAATAGTAGAAATATTTTAATATATCGGAGCTCCCCGAGATTAAAGTCTCATTAGATTTGGATACACGCCTACAACAGAGCATTAAATTCTCTCTAAGTGGAAGAACATCTGTAATACACTAACCACTCGTCCAATGCAAATGGTTAATGGGATTCGGGATAATTTCTGTCTTCTCAAAACTGAGGAGAAGACTCATTGGAGCGAAATTGAAAGTGTGGCACAAATTCTTGATTTTATTTAAATCTAACGAATCTCATAATAGAATTAAATTCGAAATCTATTCCATCCGTCCTTAATAAAGGAAAAGCAAATGGTATTTATTTAGGGTCAAAGGACATCATCTCTAACATGCACATATGAGAAGTGTGTTTGACAATGGGATATTTCTCACGTATAAATATACGATTCTATCGAATTAAAAAAGTTTTTCTTTATTACTGAATGAGTTTAAACATCTATTCCAAATAACGCTACCTGTTCCAGTAATTTTTTCTTAGTAGCAGTTTGTAAAGAACAATGGAATAATCGTGTTAATATATATATATATTAATATATATATATATATATATATGTGTGTGTGTGTGTGTGTGTGTGTGTGTGTGTGTGTGTGTGTGTGTGTGTGTGTGTGTGTGTGTGTGTGTGTGTGTGTGTGTGTGTGTGTGTGTGTGTGTGTGTGTGTGTGTGTGTGTGTGTGTGTGTGTGTGTGTGTGTGTATGTGTGCACTGGTAAAGTGTAGCTCATAAAGGGCTTCATCTTGCCATCATCCTACGAGAGAGTGGCATAGGGTTGGTGGTTATATAGGGAGGAAAAGTGGCCTGCAATTAAAACTATTCTTTAGTATATGTGAATTGAATTCGTATTTTATTATTGAGGTGTTTTTGATAATTACAAAATTTTCAAGTTCAAATTAAGCATTTTAAGGGAACAAGTGATGCAAATCTTATTGAATAAACCTTTCTTTTCTAAATGAAAAGTACATTTAATATGAATCATCAACCAAGGAGACATGTATTTTTTAAGTTAATACGAGATTATAATTAATTCCCATTTAGCCTGTTATTATCATCAAATATTTTCACACAGATTTACTTGCTTAGTTGGAATGTTTCAGTCTGAGGAGTTGAAAGTGAATTTTAATTTGTTTACCGCGTACATAAAATACACCCGTATTAGCTGTACTTAAGCCGTTGATTTCAGGTTAATTTAATTTTTAATTACTATCATTAAAGTAATAGCAATTGATCAATGAGTGTTCTTAGAACTTCTTCTACTTCTCGGTGGTTTTTGACAAGAAAACCCTATTTATACAATTGTCGTGGGCGATAACGATCTTTTGTCTAACGATGCAGACTTTCAATTAAGATACGTGTGACTTCGAAATATTTTGCCAAGTTACAGTACTGTGATGTCGTCTTTGCACATAAAGCAGTGTAATAACTCCGATAAGGGCTCAAACGAGCTGTTACGAATCTTCTATTGCCTTCTAAGAGATAAAACTTAGTTTGCAATGATCAAATGCTTTAGCCCCTGACATCAGGATTGGTTCAGATAATGAGAGCTTTTAAGTGGTTGATTTAATTGAATGGGTACTAACACCACCCGGAGTAATTTGTATCATAGTTCAGTCATGAGCAAGTGGGTGCATTAATGCAAATCTAAATATATGTTTCCCCATAATTGGCGAATATAAAGAAACTACTATTGGCTTTACCAATAATATACATTACCTTCATCAAAAGGCAGGCGGATGACATCTGACGAAATGTTTAAAATATTTTGGGGTAAACATGTTGACAAATGAAATAAAAGAAGTTCGAAGAAATTATTGTGCACCTGTTCGGAAGGCCTTATTTTCACCCAAACTGGTTAGTTCCTTTCGGATCTAGAATTGAGAAAAATGGGAAAAATTTAGTTTTTTTAAAACCGAGTGTTCTTATCTTTAATGCAACGAGAAGGTCTTCGATTTCTAGATAGCTACACTTTCGACCTGATGTAAATGTCCAAAAAAGATTTATTAAGACCTTAACCTCGTTATGACACTATCTGATGAGGTCAGGTAATGTCAAAATTCGCAACCACATATATCCTATTTTGAAATGCATAAAAGCAAATTTGTTCAAGTTATGATAATTGAAATGGAGTGTGAATTTGCATTTAACTCTTGTTGGATAGGTAGAATTCCCAAACTCTGACCCTGGGAAGATGCTGGAGTAAACAGTTCTTACAAAGGCTAAAAGCAAAAATATTGTCCACACGCCCATTGAGAGCGTATTCTCATTCTTGGCAAGTTGGGAAAGTGTTTTGTTTTGATGATGTGCGAAAGGCTTAATTTGCATTTAATTGAACCATTATTAAATACGCCACATGAATTTCATGCTTGAATATCTACACAACAGGCGGTAATTTCAGTGGTGACAGTACTTCAAAAAGCTATCAACAGGGATTGTCGAAAAACGCTTTATGACTTGAGAAATGACCTTAAATTACTTTTTATTTATACGATTTCAACAGGACTGTGAACTTAAGTTGGCTTGAAGCATTGCAATCTGCTTTAGATAGATCCTAGTTTTACTAAAACGGCCCTAAAGACTCAATTGAAGTATTTTATATGGAGATGGACGTCAGGCATGAATCCAAAGAGGTTCCTGTGACATTTAAAGTAGTACTCAAACTTAAGCAAGAGGAGGTCTATACAATCTCTGAGGATTTGAAACTCGTCCTCTTGAATTATGTTTGATTCGAGTGGTCACCGAGGCAGTTGTCATATACGAACGATTTATGTCCTATTAATAATTCTATCGGAAATGCTGATAAAATTTCTTGAAAATACCAGTCAATATTGTGCAGATATGCCATGGAAAGGGTGTATGTAAAGGCAGTCCGGATGAACATGGATTCAGATCTTCAGTTAGATGAGCATAGAACTTTTCGCATGATGCTATAAGATTTAATGTCATGAAGGGCAAGGACACTCAGTAATAGTCATTCCATTTATAAAATCCAAGGCACTTTATAATAAAACTCAAAAAGGCTTCAGAGGTATGCATAGACCTATGGTGACTGTGCAAACTAAGGAATTTTGTTTGATTTCGTCCAGTTCATCTCCATTTGTTCCAATATCATTTTCGTTTTTACCTATTTAATTAACATCTTCATTGGAATTCTTCTTATGATTGTTATTCCCCTTTCTAACCTTCTTTAAGCTTGCTTCGATTCTACCATCCGAGTTAAAGACGATTTTTTGGGTAGGTGGTCTGCTTTAGTAATTTCAATTTGTCCAATCGAAAGAGTCTCAGAGGAGCCAAGTCGGGTTGATTTGTTACGACGTATTTTACAGCCATTTGCTGATCTCATGACAAACTTGACAGTCAAGTTCAGCGTCCAGTTTCAATACTTTGCCAGAAGCTTTTCGGTCCATATGGTTTGTCTGTTTCAGCAATGAACGGGTCGTGGTTCTTCAGATTTTTCTTGAGATCTAAGTGGTATAAGTTGCTGTGCCCAATTGCAACGTGACTTTCTTACCATTAATCATCAAGTGTGCAACGAGTAACCTGTTAGAACTTTTAAACTTGGGTTGGCATTTTTAACTCAAGAGATCGCGGACCTTGATCATGTTATTTTTAATGATCGCACTAACTGAAATTGTAAATCTCTATTGTCTAATTCGTTCACTGCTAATTCCTTATCGTAAAAACATCAAAAGAGCCGGCATGTCACCCCATGATTGTCATTTTCTCAGCTAAGAGTTAACTGCTCATACAAACCAAGTTCTCTTATCTATTGCTCGTAAGAGAAGGCCTGTCTTAGTTGAAAGAACTTTTTGCTGCATAATAGGTCAAGTTTAAAAGGTAGTGAAAAGGTGGCTGACAGTAAAGTGGAAAGCTGATTCACTTATATGGCAAATCGTGTCTATTCGTGATTATTTCTTCAGTGCTTACAAAGGCTATTAGAGTGTTTTTTGGACTCTATCATTTGGCGTACGTGCTGTTTTTTGTCAATGTCTTTGATAATCTATTTTTCAATTTTGTCAAGGTCAAAACTGATAATTATGTGTTAGTGATGTACAAAAACATTTTTTAAAGAAACCAAAGTAACTTAATTTAACAAACATTTCATGGCCTAAGTCTCAGTGCCTATTAGGAAAAAGTCGAGGCAGTAGAGGAGTAAAGGTACCCCACATCATGTTAGCTCCAGAACCATAAATGAAAATTTTGTTTCTATTCAAGGTCTCATGCAACTCACCATATTTTATGGCTATCTACGTATGAAAATTAATCGCGCATGAAATGATTTCATGTGATTTCAGAACCACCCATTTCGCAATTCTTGTTACACGTATCTATTGGAAATACAGTTAGTGTTTGGCGTGATCGATCCGCCAGTTCCTTTGAATCCTACTTTCATTCGTCGAGTCGAAGATGTGGAAAGCCAACAGACATAGTTTCCTTTTACGCAGATTTTGGAATTATAGCAATTCAGTGCCATTTCTCTTAGAGAAAATGTGATTATTTTTAGTGTTAACTAGTATCTTTTGTTATATATTGCCTATTATTAAATTGTTCGCAATTGTAATCATCATAATTTACTATTGTTTATGGTTTATAATCTAATCATATTGATTATCCTAAAAGTGTCTAGGAAACCCTTTTTACTGATAACTAAATTGAATAGCTTTATACTTATGCTAGACATAGATTACGCGATTTTCCTCTTAAGCATTTTGCTTGTAAAAGGAATTTTCTATCGAACCATTCATCATACTGGGAAAAAGTACTATTTTATTATCAATATTCTAAAGCATTCTTGAGTTAACCTTATAGCCTACACTCATTTTAAATTTATGTATGATATTTTATGTATTTGTGTATTTTATAAATGACAGATGTTGAAATTGAGGGTACCTACTATTCGCGACTAAGCAATACTATTTATTTCATTCTCTAAAATTCAGTCTCAAGAAGATTATCAAGCGACCCACCCACCTGTTGATTCAATTTGTGTACTCGGCTGCGAATCGTGGCCTGATCTTAGCCCAACCTCAGACCGCTACGCCATTCGCATTTTCACACCCCTTCTACGGCAAGCCTTGCCCCTCGTCAGTGCCCTTCGAGCTGATAGTTGTGCAACCCTTCCCTCAGAAGATTCAAATACTCTTACAACTCGTCTTAAACGGCGCGCTTCTCTCCTTTCGCTCACTTCCCTTGGTGGTCTTAGTGCAGTCTGTGGACGAGTGGTTTCTCGAGCAAGCGGTCTTCTCAATGAGCTGATTCTGCGTTTGCCTGATGAATCTCACTACGTGGAGTGGTTCGCTGCAATTCGGTTAGCTGGTAGTCTCTCCGTTGGATGTAGTGGAGCTGCAACTCCAGAAACAATCACACGTTTATTTGAAGCGGAAAAGAAGGCCACAACAAGTCTGCTCCAATTACTTTCACCACTTCCAGTGAAAGTGCCAACGTTAAAGGCAGATATGGTAGATGATGGAGCTGGAATGGCCGATAGAATGTGGCTACAGAAAAATTTTCCAGTCATTCTGCCATACAGATTAGCTGGGGAAGGGGGTTCAACGCAGTTGAAATCGACAGATTCTAACGCCTCATCAAGTGGTTCGGTATTATCGCTCAAAGAAGAGGTAAGTCTCCTATACCAATGCATTTATTACGCCAAAAGCCAACTAAACCTGATGCTAACACAACTAAAAATTTCTAGGCTAACGAACGATTTATTCGACACATTATTGACATCCGAGGTCGATTACCAGAGATTTCGGCTACTGAAGTTAAGCTCCAGTATATTGGTCATTGGCAGCAACTAACCGGTAATGGAGTTATCTACTTCATTGCGCGATTTGAGACAAGTGTCCCTGTTGCCTCAGCCCTTGGTTTACCACTGGATGCTCCCGACCAAGCCTTCCGAACGCTTTCGTCGCATTCTTCACACGTTCATCCAACATCACGACAGGTCACTATCTCGGTTAGTAGGCGAGATGAAGTAGTTGGTATAGGAAATGGACGAGTTGCAAGACATGACCCCAGTACTGGTAATTTCCAACTACTGATGCCATCTACTTATTTGAATTCAGTAGAATTACCACTCTTGTATTTCAGGAGAAATTCATGCAGCCTGGCGACTTGAGATGATTCAAGGCTGGAATGTGAACCGAGAGCTGAATGAACTGGTACTCATGTTGGCTCCTACAACTAATACAGCAGCCGGAAGTACCGCTCTCGAGAAAGGAAACAAAATTCCAAAGTTAGAGAAATCTTCGAAGAAACAAGGACCTTCGTTAGCTTCCAGTGGCCGTGTTGTAATACGACCCATCGGAGTACCAGTTCAAAAGGTCAGTGAAGTGCTCGGTGCTAATGTCTTTCTTAGCCTCCGTTCCCCCACAAAGAGTCAGGAGTTGGATGAGGGCATGTTCTATCGCCTCATTGGTGCATCTCCTACTAAAAGCCTCTATGCTACTGCCCTAAATATTCAAACTGCTTCAGCGACTAGATGAAATGACCCTCAGCCCCAACCCACTTATCCTCTATTTAATTTCTTCTTACTCTCACCTATATTTGCTATGATCGCTCATTAGCTTGCGTCTATTAAGTGAATATTTAAATCCCATTATCTATTCGAGAACTGAACTTTCGAGTACTTTCTTTCAGCTTTTGCTTCTCTGTGCCCTTTATTTTGCTTGTACAGACCTTTTCAGACAGCAAACATCTCATGCAACTTCCAAAATGTTTTATTTTTCCTGTTCAAATAATGCGCTTTAATTTGTTTGTTTGGTTCCCCCTCTTTCACTTGGTCTTTATCTACAGCGTGGTAACTTTGTTTCGAATATATGTATATTGCAAATGCGTCTTATTATTCCCTTCACATATTGTGGTAATTTTGCCTGATCATGTTTGGAGCATGATAGTGATCTAAGAATTATCATCTTAAATTTAAAAATAATTCGGAAATCAACTGTCAAGCATGAATGATCTTTTCACCAAGAAATAAGGAAGGTAAATAAACTGAGAAAGGCACATAAGAGCGATTGGAATTAGATGAAATCATCTTAAATTAAGAATGAACTATTTGAATGCAAAGCATGCGAATATTTCTAGGAAAAAAATCAATGCTTTTGCGTCGCTTATTGGGTCGATATTTCCCAAGCCATCCGATAGGTATCGGCTAAAAATACCGAATTTTGGGATGCCTTAAGTCATAAACACATTGTATCTGGATTGCATTCTCAATCTTGATAGTAGGTACAACTTTACTTTTTTATGCAAAAGACGCTTTGGGGTTGTGGATGGTGCAGATGGTTGAACCTAATTATTCCCAATGGAATGATGAATAATAGCTGTGACTTGAACAAATAAATGCCCCAATACACCTGGAGACATTCTATGCATGTAAGTGAAAAACAAATTAATATCATACAATCAGATTCACATGAGGATGTTTGATCATGAAAGTGAAGGAGTGGCGGGGAAGTGTGGGTGGTGAGATGAATCATGCACACAATTGAGGACATACTAAACTTTTTCAAGATTATTAAATGAAACGCAATACGAGTTAATGCAGGTTTTGAAAGAAATCAGTACCATATGGACATTTGTAGCAAACATCAGAAGAGTTTCTACTTAGAATTAAGTTAAATTGAAAATGCTAATAATATATGCCAAACCATGGTTCTAGTGTTGTGTATTTTCACCAATAAAGACAAGAGTTCAGAAAGGGAAAAAACTCACCGAGTTATCCATTAGTGTATTTATGTCGCATTGTGCAATTAACCACTATCTATTAGTAAGTACTTATGTAAATGGACGCAAGGGAACTTGCCAAATTACTTTCTCTCTATTCAATTTTCATACGACTCCTTGAAACCTTATTTAATGATCATATATTCAGATCTAAAAACTGAAATGGGTCGACATTAACCAAATCGCTTCAAAGCGACAATCGGCCACAGATGCTATTTTTCAAGTTAACTCATCAAATTATCCCAAATACTGGACTTCCCTTCAGAGCTGTGAATGTCATAAAACTAACACCTTTATTTCATAAATAATCCTTTTTAATATGTTATCCATCATGCTTGATATGTGTGCATATTTTGTCCCACTTCATGCTCAAGTTTTATCCTGCAGATTGTTTGTCTACTGTCATTTTTTTCTCTTTTTATTTTCTTCATATCGGTTGAACATTGTATGGCATTACTCATTGTGAAATGTGTACATATTAGCTTACTTCATTATTATTACTAAAAAAGCCTTTCCAAACAACTTTAACTCAATAAAAAAATTGTCAAGAAAGTGTTGAAATCGAGAAGAGCAAAAAGAGCATTTATTTATTGAAGTCACGATATTAAGAGTCATGATTTCATTCAAATTTTGGGACATTGGGTTAAGTAACCTCTTCTAAGTGGACCAATTTATTTCGAAAATTTCAATTGTTCTATAGCATTAATCTCGTTAGTCCATTTTTCGTTATATTTTGAACTTATTGAATAGTTGTTTTAACTGATTAGTTTGTCATAGCACTCGATTCCATCATAATTATGAGTACGTAGATGAGATCAGAGGAGAATTGTATCCCCAAGAGACTTCAGAAGGTTTGATAGTTTCTAATCCACCATTTCCTTTAAGATCGGAACATAATTGTAAATGATAATCTCTCCGAAATGACAGTAGAATATAACAGGTCTTGTTGTAGTTTAATATTGACAAAATTAACGTTTATCGTTATTTAATTATCACAATGTCTGATAATCTTAGATTACTATTAAAGCAGCAATTTAGCTTCAGGTCGTACATCAAAATTCTGTTGTGATAAGACTCATAACAGGTTTGCACCTATACTGTAAGCATTACAAATCTCTTCCTTGCTAATTAATTTATTCAATTAATACATTGATTTGCAGCAATTAGTCCGAGAATAATTCGGATTAGCTGACCTAAAATAGAGACTGATTAGCTGTACTCGTATTCAGCCAAATTCAAAATGAATTTATTTGACTTGATAACTAAGAAACGTTCAGGTCTTTCCTAATCTTATTATTTTTTCCTTCTAAAAATCGAGTAATTTTGTGCATACGCAGCATTATTTTGTGTTGCTAGGTTCTACTATGCGATCAAATACCAAAAGAGAATCGAATTCAGACAGAGGTTGCAACATCCTTAATACACCTTGGAGATCAAATTCCTGCTCCAATGGTATTATAAATTTTTTGCCTCTTGTAGATTCACGCCCTCGTTCCTGTTTTGCTATCTTCAGGAATACTCAGGATAAAGGTAAGTCTCCTCCTGTTGCTCAATAGGCAAACGATTTTAAAGCATACACTCTCAAGGCAATACGGAGTTATTTCATGCCAGTATTTGTATTTTCATTGCAAATCATATTTCTTAATATTTAGATACGCAGACTTCTCCAGAAATATATCAAGATGAAAAATCCGCAAAAGTCCCTTTACACCGTAAGTCATATTTTGTTATTAATTTTTGGTTGATATCATATCAAAATAGATGTTAGAGTGAGAGATGCGGAGTATGTAATATTATAATGAGGTTTTGCCTTGAAATGTAAGAAATTCTAGCCATGATTGGTGCACTTCTGTCCCTTAAACCTCACTGGATTGAGAGATAATAGGAAATATGAAGTATTGGTGTTTTTTTTCATACATTGAGGACTGAAATCAGCTCATGTTTTATTGCACATTCAAGTAACAACTTTACTTTCTATGAAAAGTTAAGAGCTCTAATTTTAAAAGTGGCAATTTAGAGAATTGGTTTGGGTTGAATTGATACTTAACCTTAAAACAATAGAAATAAAAATCAAAAATATCGTGTCTAATTGGAAGAGACTTAGAAATTCTAGATATTTAACTGAAGGCCTTCATGGATGAAAATATTTGCAATTTTAACAGTTTAAACATACTTTAGAAAGGTAAACTGATATTTGGCCTATTAAAAATTCTCATTGGCACTCTCATGGGCTTTAGCTGTCACATATGTTTGAAAAATGCGATTTACTTACAGAAGAAAGTTTATATTATAAAATATTGTCGGGCGTCTAACATCGCAATACCAACAGATTAGTCATTTTCATTTTTCTTGAATCGAATTAGCACGGACATTGAGTTTGATCATTTTACTATTGTTTCATGCACAACTGGATGATAATAACCAAAAACTTCAAATTTTACTTCCTGTCATATTGATTTCATTACTAACCTTTAAAGAGTTTTCTAAAAATGAAAGTCAATTATTGCAGTAAAATAATCCTGAAAGATATTAATCAGCTTTGCATTAAAATTCATCGTTCTTTTAATCTATTCAAAAAGTTAAAGGCAGTTAAATAGAATATTTCTTTGTGGCATTATCTCCGTCATTCCCTTTTCGATTTTACCAATTCGTCGACTTATTCGCTTAGTTGAATGGATGACTCATTTCCTCATCTTTAAGCAGGCTATCGATTTACCCCATTTCCATATGAGCTTCACTCCTCGCACAAGGCTGATGACTAATGTCCATTTTTTCCCCTTAATACAGTGTTCTCTCGCTTCAAATTTCAAGCAGTAAAAGAGGATATTAGATTAGGCAGTCGTTTTTATAGTACCTCGACACTTATATCACAGCCCATCTAACTAAAATACATAATTTAACTTCTTTGCCAGCAATTTTGTTGTGTGGTTATTGAACTGATTATAAAGCAACAATTGCGATTGAGAAAGCGTATATTATAAATTGTCAGCACTAAACGATTTTAAATACGTTAAATTGAAAACGTTCTAGCACAGCTAGCGACTGGATCAAACGAACAGCCCCATAATGATGTCAAGGGTAAGTTAAAATGCACTTATTTTTAAACAATCTAAAAAATAGACTTTTGACTTCAGTTTACATGTCTTTTTACGTTTATTATCTTAAAATAAGAGCAGTACAACGGTGATAATTCCATTAACAAGTGAGCTGAATGAGAAGTTAGAAGTAAAATGTATATGAACTTTAAGCAGGCATTATTTTTTATAAGAATGTGAAATAAGTCATTGAGGGCAGTTATTTTTCTTATGATATTTCGCTATTTATAGAGTGATCGAAATACTAATATATCAGGTAGAATGAGCGAACAAAACTTTCTGAAAGATCAAGAAAGTTGAATCAGTAGTAATTTAAGAGAGCAGTAGTGAATGGCTTGAGATTGTAATTTCGTATATGTTGGGTCAGGCTTCTCGAGTGTGGACCCCAGGTGGAGAGCATAATTTCCAATTACATTTTAATGCTTTTGGCCCACTAAGCTTCCCATTTTTCAAATACATCCATCTAATTTCAAAATCTTACTTTTTATCGAACGCATCCTCGTTTTAATTAGCTGCATTTAATTTCTACATTGTGAGCATAACTTCTGGTAATTCGATTTATGCTTGAAACATTTCATTGCCACTCTTATCACTTATTAGCGAGTCTGAAATTTTGAGAGAAGATGATATGTAATATAAATAACATCACGTTAATTTTTGAAACTTCAAATGTTGAAGTTGACGAACAAGGAAAGGCAGACTCTTGGGGAGGCAACAGTAAGCATATTCTTTTATTAAAATTAGATGAAATTTAAATTGTCATAAATTAAATATACAAATTAAGTCCAATTTTATATGAACTTCAGCTGATGTATATAGCAGAGAAAGCTTTAAACGTGGTAAATGCTATTTCGGAATTCTCTTTGCTAATTAACTTTATGCCACAATTTTGAAATTGGTCTTTCTATTAATAGAAACCTTATTATCTCTGTTCTTTAGGTCCTTTGCTTCCAGAATTGGGTAATATAACTAGTTCCTACTAGTTGCGCATTATCTAAAAATGCTTTATTTAATTTTTGACAATTGTTATTTTGTTAGAATCTTCAACTGATAAAGAATCTGTTATCTATTACGATCCGGATAGAGGATATTGTGTAGGTAATAGCTGTTTGTGAATAACAATTTAAATGGCTAAGATTAATAAATTTGCCTATTTACCAATGTTTCTTATTAAATTACTAAAAGGAGGCCCATCTACGCTTACGAGCAAACAGCACATCTTAACGGAAGGTAATGAATACTCGTTTACAAATATTTATTTCAAATTTAAAGTTATGCAGAGTGGCAAAATGGGCAAACCAGGAATGATAAGAAAGAAAGTTCCAACTGACTGATTGAAATATATCGGAGAATTTAGGAGTTAAATTTGTATTAAGCAAAAAATTCTTCATTTATTATTGCCTACGTAATCAATGGTTGACCTTTAAATAGTAGCAATGGATCAATGGTCCAATCATTACATCAGAAGGTTAAGGAATCCTAAAAGCGTTAAGATGCTATTCTTTTCATTTTGGATATAATGCGCATCTTAATGTCCAAAAGATCTTATTCTCACACTGTGTCTCTCAGTGAGTTCATACTCGTGATATAAGGTGCTTGTTGAATAGTTAATTTTATTGAAAAACATTCTAAATATAGTCGAGCGTAGTATTATTTAATTTCTTTACAATTCGAGGTTATTTTTTAAATTTTTTAGCGGAAGTCCAGAGACTTACCAGTTTTGACATTTTAAATATTGGAAGAAATAGTAAGTTACGAACTGTTTACATTAAATATTATTTTTACTCGCAAAATGATTTGTTTATGATAAAGAACTCTACAATAGTAACTCTGGAGGTAAAACTGCATAGAGCACAACGAATAATTAATTCGTAATTAGTGAATGACTAGAAACCAATAAAATACAAACGATCAGAAATACTAATGGATTACACGGCTCTTTAGGTTTAAATTACGATTAATGAAACTTTATTTTTTATTACCGCTTTATTTCTCAATAGTCTCAAATTTTTTTTTCAATTTTACTTTTAGGATCAAAGAGAAGTAAATTTGTGTGCATAGCTTAATATTTCTTGCGTAGTTTACTCTATTTCATTTCAAGCTATTCATTTACAATTTGACTGGAATGACAAAGCATTATTACTTAAAAAGATGCATTTTATATAAAAAAGTACTTAAAACACTTTTGTTTGATTAAGCTTCGCAAAGTCTACTATATGGTAATTAATTAACTTTTCATTTCTTAAAAAATATTTACATAAACCAAGTAATCTATGATTCTTCTTTACCATTTATCTTTCCTAAAGTCAACTGAAAACCAAGCCATTTGCTAAATAAATAATGTTTAAATGCATTATATATTTCCACTATTAGAGCGTCAATCACAGAGCTATGAAGCACAACAACCCCAAAAAGAAGGTAGAATTATGCGCTAAACTTAATTTGATATCAGTGGTATCGCTCTCTTGCTCCCATCTTAAGCAATCAAAGAAACTCTTCGTTAGTAAACCTACAGGCCATTTTTCCATTCAGATATAGAATTTTTCGAATTCTTAAATGGCGATAAACATAGCAATCAAGTTTAATTGTTCTCCAAGAGTTCGTATTTAAAATACAAGTGTTCTTCCTTAATGTGTGTATTTGTTCATGCAACTATCAGAAGACGCTCCTATACATTTTATTTTTTTACTTACTTCGACAGTTAATTACTCTTTATGACAGCTTTAGGTCTGAATAAACACAGACTTATTTGTTGTCAATATAAATGACAACTTTTTTAATGTGTATAAATATTTCGAAATAATATAATTTTGAATTACTCTCACTAGAAGATTTCTCAAATTACTGAACCTTGTTTAAAATTGTAATATTCCTTCAAATATTCCTTTTTGAAAGACCTGTACTCGATACGCAGTCATTTGAATGCCAGTTTTATTTTATTGCAGAAGTTGAAGAAAAAGAGAAGAAATTGAAAGAGAAAAATGTTACCTCGTCAGGTAGAGTTTCTTATGTATTTTTAATGCTTGATGTCGTAATAGAAACCCAGTCAAACAATTTGTGTTAAATGAAATTGAATTGCTTTGAAAATTTAAAAATTGTGACAAATATAATGTTCAGTGGTCTTTGTCTAGCTCCAATTCCTCGTCCAACAGAAGAGCCTCTTGTGGTTTTTGAAATCTCTGGTATATTATTGAAGTTACTTAGTTCTGGTTATTTATGCATATTACGTCATAATTATCATTATCTGAGCATTATAAAACGATTTACATTTAGATTTCACATCTTCATAGTGATATTACAAATGCCATTTAGATTACGCGGGATGATACCAAATTGAAAATGTTTCGCTAATCTTTGATTAATGGAACATTTAGAAATTGTTAAAGTTGTACCATACATGACCATTAATTTAATGACATTATAAATAAAGTTATAAAATTACAAAAGTAAAAGAAACAAATTCTCTCTCACGAAATAGTTATGATCGTCATTGGCTTTTATGCGGAATTATCGGTACATCCATTACCTGACATTCATTATTTACGTCACAATTACATTTTTTGATATTTAAATTTAGATAATATGAAATCAAGAACGGAGTCAAAAGAGAAATTACCTGCTAGGAAAGAGGAAGAGAAAGATCAACGTGCAGAAAAGGCAGTCAAAGAGGAGGTGCCTGTAAAATCTGGTGCGTTCTAGCTCGTTGATTCATTTTAAAATTGGAAAGATATGTAAATTTGTAAATACGGTTTGCAGTGATCAGAGCTTACGAAGGTAGAGGTAAAAATTACGAAATGGTTATTTCAATGGGCAACAGTACTGACTAACAATAAAGATGAAATTGCATTCATTTTTTCGAATCGACGAGTTGTTCAGATTGAAATCAATTTCTCATTTGGCTCACTGGATCTATGAACTATCTGCACTGAACTATTAGAGTTGCGTTGTCGTCTTTTAGATTGATCAGCAATGTTGCATAGACCCAAGGGAAGAAATTTGTAATATTTACATCACGTTCAAGATTAAGGGTAGTAAAAGGTGTTTCATATCCTGATCGGGGTGTATAGCCTGGCTAGCGAAAGGTTGAAATTATATACTTTATAAATGATGACATCTGAAAACTTTTGAGGCGCAAAGTATTCAACTTATAAATTTACCTATGAACTCCTCTTAAGGCTCTGCTAAAGTTTGTAATCTTTCAAATCAATTCCTTGAGGCTCATAAAATATATACAACCTTTCTTTATACATATTAATGTGCTTAAATCTATTTTTTTGCTAATTCTATGCTAAGCTTTCATTTTCAACAATTTAGAGTTGCCACTATTTGGGTCTTTCCAAGACAAAAATAATGACAAATATATCCAAAATTTAGATAAGAAGCTCTCTTCTCCAAAATCTTCGAGCCCTCAATATCAGCTACCATACTGTAAGTCGTTACATTTAGCCATGTGTATTTAGCTATTAATGTCATAAGCATGTGCTATTGAAAATGTCAAATTAACAGATCGACGACCATCAGACCAAGCTGTTGTTTCCCCAAAGCAGCTGAAATCTAAAATAGGTACTTCTGATTTTTCTTCAATTTAATGAAAAGTACATGGTTAGCTATTTTTAAAAAGAACTTTGAGCTTTAAATACTTGGTTATTGTGCATAGTATGGCTTATAAATGTGCAAAATTTCAGTACAAAGTCAACCACCATGTGAAAAGACACAAGTTTCGCCTTCAAATCAAGGTATTCCAATATTTTCGATTTGAACTTAAAGAAGTTAAAACTAAATAAAAAGCGTATTCCATTTTCTTGGTTCACAATCTAGGTCAAACTAATCCTGAAAAGAAGGATGTTGGACTGCAAAAGTCATCTCAACGTAGTTCTTTTTAGTATTTTTCCTTAAAAGTGTCATATTCAAATTAATAAAAATGATAAATAAATAAAACTTTATTCAAGCTTCCCCATTAATTTGATTATATTTTATTTTCTGCTATTACTCGTTGACTTCGCAATTACACAGTCTTGATTTTCAAATGAATTTGATCTAGTCTAAAATAGGACCGAATGTATTTGAATCAATTTAAAATTTAGTAAATTAAGAACATAGCAGTAACTAATAAACGAAAATGTTTGAAATCTATTTTCTGAAACAAATATAATATCTATTATAATGATCCCTTCAACACCTTAATATTAGGAGAAATTTCAGATTTTGTTTCGGCTGCTCAGCTGGAGCTTTGGAGTCTTTGACTTTATAGCTGAGTTGGTCAACTCTTCGATTGTAGAGGGTAGCAACGTCTTGGACATTTTATGTTTGGCGAGGTTAAATATTTTCGGAAATTAAAACAGAGCTTTTGAAATGTTGTGTGGTTTACTTTTATCTTGCATTTAGTTAAATTTTCCTACTGTCGCTTCACCATTTCTAGTGATCATTCAACTCATTATGTCCTTTGTATCTTAAATGAATAGAATGAAATCTATTAAATTAGTTGGTCCACCTGATGTGCTTTTGAAGTTATAAAGTGATCATCAGTCAGAAATAAATTCAAGAAAACAGATTTATTTACCGGATTTTAGATTGTTATGCAAATTTTAATACTGGTATTAAAATCTGGTATTAAAATCCAGAAATATGCCCGCAGTACTTCGATATTTGTAACTAAAAGATAAAAGACAATATTTCATTTAATTTCATTCTGTATGCCTGCTCTCTTTCTTTGTTCCTTGGGTGTCTTTGGATAATAATAAATGTTTTTCAAAGAGCTTTTTCTCTCGAATAAAGTTCATCCACCTTGTTACCTTATTGGCTTCGACCCTATTAATAACAAACTGGGCCTAGTGTTATTGGTTGATTTTAGGCATTGCGTAAATATAAATTCCCTAACTTTAATGCATTTTAGAACAAGTCAGAATCGAGAAGCGCTTGAAAGGTCATTATTTTATACAATAATTTGATTATGTTCTCACTCAAAATTAATTTCTTATTGGGTGAATTGAACCAATTTAACTGTTTCTTATAGAAGTTAGAATTCATTATAGCAACCAGTATTGTTCCCGTAAGTCAGAAGTGTTTAATAATGTTATTATAAGAATACAATACTTAATGAACACTTCTGTAGCACCGAATCCAAATGCTTCCGAAAAATACGGTAAATTTATTCTATAAGTGACTTATATTCGTTACTTTTATTTCCTGATATTAATGCTCATTTTTAAAAATGAAAAAAAAATGTAATGATCTAAATATTTGCCTGAATTTTAAAACCTTTTAACTTCAAGTTCAGAGTTAAATCATCGGTAAACTTCTGATAAAATCAATGCTATCCTTAACTGCTGGTGCTTTAGGAGTAAATATTGGTGCCAACACTATATAACCTAGAGTTTATAGACACTGCTTTTTTTATTTTTATGGTGGATGTTTCAGCCGAGATTTAAATATATTCTATTTTGGAATAAACGATTTCTAGTTCTATCGATATAAAATATGAAACTTTTTTTCATTTTTAGGGCCAAGGTTAAATAGCGGCAGATACTTGGGTATTTTTACATCCCAAACCATTTTTTAAATGATAAAACGAAATAGGTTGAGTATAAAAATTCTAGCATTGACTGTTGATAGAATATGAACTTTTATTAAAAAGTATTTGAATATTTAATTTTAAAATTGATGATTTTAACTAGTTTAGCTTATCCAACGAATCTCTTTTTCAATACTTAGGTCCTGACTTCCCGATACAAATTAACCAATGTACTTGAATCTATGAAATATTATTTTGTAAATTTATACGTAAATAATATCTAATGTCTTTATTTACTGACAGACCCAGAATCAAGCAACTGGATGTCACAGTATTCCATAGATTATAGAGGTCAGCGTAAATAAATACTTAGATATTTAGTTAACATTGTCACAATTGTTGTAATTAAGTTCTGTGTCCGTTTATCAAATAGGACAGAGAGCAAATATGCGTCCATATTCATATCCTGAATATTTTCAAGAACAAAATTATGGTGGGCGAAAACTATTTCATTAATATTCGACTTCGTAATTTTTTTAAATTTCCTTATATTTTGCATTGAAAAGATTTTATGTAATTTTCAACTTATTCGATCTAATTTGAGTGGTAAGATATTAGTTGCTTTGAGCTACATTAAAGATAAAATTTATATTCCTCAGTCATGAAAACTTCATTAGTGCGAGATATTTGTGGTTGATCAATTCAATCACAGTTTGGTTATCGAGGTGAATGTGAGGCAGTTTGCATTTTGAACTGTGCTCTCAACTGACCAGTAGAAATTAATTTTTGACCGCAAAGGAATAAGTAAATATCATAATTAACAAAGAAGTACATTGATTGGTGGTGTTAATCCCATATTCCTAGCCATAAAGGTAGAAGTGAGATTGTAGAAGGCAATCAATCGCCATGACAAAACCACATAGTGTAATTTTTAATAAGTGTATTGCATAACCCTTTTCAGTTGTTAGTGGTAGGTTAGTAGCTGAACATGTAAAATGGTAAATTACTTCAGTTAGATATGATAATGGAGATCGAATGCGAGTTTATAACGATGGGAGAACGTTGATAAGAGAAACCAAAAATTAGAGTCTTCTATTATTTGGATTCTGCAAGTACTGAGTTGTCCAATTTTGAGCAAACAGAATTTCCATAGCTCACTTTACATGATCTATCTCTGTGTTCCTTGGGGTTTTGGTTAGTGAGATGTTCAGAGCTTGATGGCCAGCTAATTTATTTGATTTATTATTAGTGGAATTGTGGTTAATTTCTATCTTTCGGCGACGGACAGAAATATTAGACTGGTGGGGATATTTTGACCATGTCAGAGATCATTAGAGTACTTTTAATGCATCTCCTGGCGTTTCTTAAATATGTAATGCACATTTAGTTAGATCAAGTATCTTGCGTCAAGTTTTACCTCTACCAATTACGCAAGACTCATTAACTGAACTACTTCTTAATTAATACTACAGTTCTGCGACAAACATCCTCTCCCATTCACTGATTGTAAGGAGGCTATCGTTAACTCGACTAGAAAAATTATTTCATAGAGTTAGTTCGAGCATCCACTACTATAAATGCTCCGTATTCTCCTTGCAACATGCGTAATCCCCAGGACTTTCAATTACCCATTCTTCCTTTTGATGCCATCGAATCGGCCAAGCATTCGCTTGGTAAATGCCATCTACGTTAGATAGTTTTTTCCTATCGCATTTCCCCTCCATATCCATAAGTAAACATCCTACGAAGCTCAACTATTTCATTATAGGTAATTTATGGTTAGGAATCTAATATTGAGGTCGTTGCAGTTAGCATTAGAAAAATATAACCTTGAGTCATAGCATACTCGAAACATAACTTGCAAACTCCTCTTTCTTCCTTATCCGTATCCAGTTTAACTCAACATGTTTGCAATTCCTAGACATAAACCCACGTTCAGCATCCATGTACTGTGAATCAACTACATCCAACGGTAACTTTAGTTGGTTATTTTTCAATTTAATCGTGATTTAACTTGTAACAAACTTATTTCGCTTCAATTTTTTGTAATGGTTAGTTTTTGATGATATCGAGGACGACTCTGGTGATTATACAAGTAAACACTGTAGGCTGTAAATTGTTTCTAGTGAATGTTTTAACAAATGAAATGTGCTTTTCAGCTTCCTCTACTTTGTCGCAGGATTGGGACTATGTAATCACATACATCATTATATATATTGATATATTTCATTATATTAACTTTTCCTTATTTTATTATAGTTTTATTTAAAAATTCATGCATAAGCCAAAAATGAGGAAAGGTTACTTTTATTGGATACTGCGCACATAGGTTAGTGATAAAACCTTGGTAATCCTCTTAGATGAGGACAAATACATCAAACTTTTTGTCATAATTTGTCCCAAAACTTGCTAGGCTACGTTCAAACAGTGAGAAAATAGGGGGTGCCAAGTGTCGAGAGTACAGTTAACGCTACGCACCCTAACTATTGTTCCCTGGTAGGCTGGGTAAACCTCTACACGCAAAGCGCTCGCTCGATACACGATCGGCATAAAGTGTATAATTTACCGAGTGTTCTAGAGTGTCAGAAATCCCTTCAGTCAACTTTGGTTGAGTTGTACAATCATAATAGAAATATAGACAGAAATATTTCCAAATGTCTCTGAGGCAAAAACATACAATAGTAGAAAAGCAGAAACTTATTTATTAATTTTAATATTAATGTATTTTTTTACCACTGGTTTTGAGTACTAAATCGTATTGCTTTTTGAATGTAGGTAAGGACAGATTTGTGAATAGACCCAGATGTTAAGGTAGGATCCTCCGAACTTTGCATAATGGTTTTCATAAATCATCGAAGTCAGTTTTTCAAGATTCCATACCTGAATTAGAACAGAAGACGTATTATTTATAATTAATGTTTGATTTGTTTGCAGATCTGCTGTTTGTTTGTTCATCTTACATGAATGCCTAAATGCCTCGTTTACTGAATCCTAACTAGTAATACATCCTGCTTTAATTGAATTTTATTCTATATAAACTAATACAATCCCGGGAGATTCTTTCGTGGTCTTTTTGGCAGGACGTTGCCTAACGTAAAAGCCATAATAGGAAAGCTTCAGTTTATACAAAACCAACATATAAAAGTGCCATCAAAAGGATTTAAGTGGTGGAGGGTCTAAACATAAGGGATACAAAGATTTCTCTGTCACCTCTGTTTCCAGCGTCACGAACTTAGCTAATAACAATACAGGCATGACTCTGAGTCAGTAAGGAAGTAATCTACCAAGAAAGAGCAGAGAAGAGGCATTAATATTGCTAATAATAAGATGAAAGCGTGATTCTGCAGGAGCAGGATGGAAATAAGAGCGCAAGGGTTTGACGGAGGTAATCAATAAGCTAGCTAAAGTTCAAGAATTAGTTATTTACACAAATGCGTGGTGAAGCTAATATGGTGAATAAAAATCGATGAGCAAAGAATTGTATGTTATATGAGTGAAAGACCTTACAGCTTTGATCAGACGAGGAGATTGTATTAACATTATATTATATATATCATTTTTTAATATATTTTTATATGGATTTATTTTACGAACTTGATGCCATTTATTTGATTATTTTATCATAAAACATATAAATGATATAGCCAGTGTATTTGGTGTTTATAGAAGTAAATGATGCAGTAAACAAATACGTTAATATTCATTTTAAGCGCTTTGTTCGGAATAGGTGTATTGAACATAAACATAGAAAAGAACATGAATTAGTAAAACAAAAGGAAAGTGTTGAGCAGTATTACTATACAAAATGAGGTTGTAGCGGATTAGCTACCTAACTGAGCCTGGCTGTACTCAGAAACCTCAGTGGCAGTTTCTCCTAGTCCGTAAGACCCCCAGAATTAGCTAGGCTATTGCAAAGCTAAGAAGACAGAGGTATCCAGAGAACACGTTTATTCTAGACATGCATGGCGTGGAGTGTAACAAGGGATGAAGCCTAGTCATTCAAAATGGCGAATTAAGTAAAACGAGCGGGGGCTTTTGATTGGCCATTGGCTGTGTCCCCACACTCAATTCGTACGCGAAGTTGAACGGCCGCACCTTCAAGTCACGCTGTGCGCTCGCTCATGCGATGACGTGTCCCACAAGGTAAATGGACTTAATTACCTGGCAAGAAATTGTGGAAGTATCAGCTAACGTCAATGCTTCCTTTAACGCCATCAACGATAAAAATGGAAACGAATTATGATAGAAGTTGTTCTTCTATTAATATTATTCATCCCAGTGTAAAGTCTTTTACAAGTCGTTATCGTGAGATAGTAAACGAACAAGCGAAAAGCACAAGTGGTCAATAAGGGATATAAATACGAAGCAAGATTGATATCGGAGTGATAAGACTTTTTCTTACTTAAATTTTAAAAGCATCGAGCGGCATCACTTCAAGACTCAGTTTGAGTGATTTGACCCCTGGGTATCTAGGTGAGTCCACATTCGGAGCATTCAGAGCCTGCTGGCTAGTAGATGAAATTGAAAAAAACTGGTCACGCCCTGTCAGTTGTGCATCAATGCACAGGGGGCGCACGAACAATCGCTCAATCGTACCTGTTCTTTTTTCTCGTTCATTCCAAACTGTCTCTACACTTCTGGTCCTGTCCTTCTTACTCGAGAAGAACATCTGCATCCTATCAGCGTTAGGAAAATTATTAGTCCTATGATGCAATACCTAATCTAATTTAGTCTGAATCCTGGAGTAGCTCTTGTTATCAGATCTGTATCACTGCCATTCAAATTACAGACCTATGACTTCTTATTAGTTATCGTCCGCTTCAAATGCGCCTTTTTTATAAGCCAGATGCCTCCTTTTTACTTATCACTGTTAAATAAAAGACCTATCAAGAATGCAGATTGCACAGGTGTAAATAGCTTCAAACGCAATATTTTTAGGGTGGAAAAGGTTGGATGGGGATCCTCAAGCTAGAGAATAAGACGTCAACTTCGTTCCACCTGCGTTTAGAGCGCTCTATCGAAGATGAACTTTCATGATAATAATTGCACTAGTCGCGTCCCTTCAAGAGCAAGGACGTGCCCTCATTTCTTGTTTTATAATCCAAATCTCTCTAATACTGGAACGAACGAAATGTGAAATACCGATTAGTCGCTCCACCCGCCTTCATAGCTGCAGATACGTTAGTTGATAATGACCAAGGTAGAAAAAAATAGCCTGCTTGATTTTTTCAACTGGTAGACCCAACGATTATGTACAACTAAATAACATTTGATCAACTCAATCTATTCCAGATGGAAAATAGCGACCTCCAGTACTTAATTGCGTCAGTAGCCATAGTCCTGACTCTTGCTATTTAACCAAATTCAATTGATGCATCTAATGCGTGGCAGTTCGTCCTTAACAAAACTGATAAAATAAAAAAAAGGAAAGAGCCATAATAATGAAACTAATTTGGTTAACTGCATAAGTGAAATAATAAATCAACAAGTGGTATGGAATAGACCGGCAACACGATGGCCCTCAGAAACAAGTTTATTGTAAGTCTCCATGGCAACAGGAGTTCGTTCCACAATAACCTTGAAGTTAAGATCTTCGAGATCCTTAACAATGGCAGGAGGAACATGCAGGAAGGTCCATTGACCACGAGTCAGAACTATGTACTCGGTGTCTTTGTTTTTCAACTCTTCAACATCCTCACGAGTTATTCCGTACCAATGTGAGGTACCTGCAAAGCGAAAGAATGAAAGACTGAAAATCCCTTTTATCCAGTCGGACCATTTGACCTGAATGATATTAATAAAATGTGAACTCTGCGCCTGAAAATCTGAAGGAATAAAGTGCATTGTGAAAATGAAGAGCTAGTCGTAAGAGGAACTAAGTAGAACTATTGCTTCAAGATTGGAATGAAATTAATATAATAATCTCCACTGATATCAATATGACTATACGCTCGTTAGCCTAAGAAGTATGAGATTAGAAATTCCACGACTCAGAAGTGTTGCGGCCAATAAGAAATTGCGGCACCGTCATAGATTAGAATAGCTACGGGTTAACCAATAGAAAACAATCAATAGTCTAGTGTTCAGTATACCCGAATCCGATCTCTAACCCGAACCTAGACAAGTAAGTAAACTCATAAAACTGTGTAAATAGACATTGAACACTACATACAATAAGGGAAGTTAACAACCCCCTATCCATTCATCTTATAAGATACGACATTTACCTTCAACTAGAGTCTTTAGAATCACTTTATTTTATAAGTTCCTATCGACAACTAAAACTAAGGAACTCAATGTAATGAACACGAAAGAAAGCGACATAGTACCTGAATTTATGGTGGAATTAATCTAAAAAGTACAATGAAAAAGACGAACGACACAGTGAACTTCAGAGACTAGTTGGTTGCAGCTCCTCATGACAACAAGAGAACGCTACATAATGACCAACAAATCGTAATTGACGAGCGCTTACCCAATAGCAGGAGGAATATGAAGGTTGGCCAATTAAAACTAAGTACTCCAGATTTTAGTTTTAAATTCTTCAAGGCCTAAACGGGTAAGCATTTGCTCATGTGTTACCTGAAAAGAACGGGAGGAATTGAAGTAAAAAATTAAAAATTCTCAAACTGGAATTCAATTTCCTAATGAGCTAACAAGCACAATGCTAAGATAACACACACTATTAAGATACGACTGCAACTTCCCGCAGGCAGCCCGTGAGAGCAATCAGTAGACGAAACTTGAAAGAACATCAGTTATTGGGTAAAGTAGGAATACACGTCTTCATACCTATTGGTAAGGAAGAGGACTGTAGCCACCATGGCAAGAGGATTACATACTCTGGCCTCTGTGCGCTCTAATGTTCTCAACTTTCACATATCCTAGGGACTTTAAAGCCCTTCACAAGATGTTCCTTAGTTAAGACTTACGTCGACCCGAAAACAAAATGTCACTAGTATAACAGCAGTAGTAAAAAGACAAATAAGAAAGCATATAAACGAACAATGGAATAATTAAGGATTTATTTCATGTTTAAAAGCATGGCAAGTTAAAAAAATAATCCTATAAAAAAAACAGTTTTATCTAACCGGTTTTGTTCCAATCCCAGCCACAGCTACCACCGGGCCAGACTTTGGCATCTCGGTAGGAAACTTCTTCACCTTCAATAGGCCTACCGTCATCACCAATTTTTTCTACCGCGATCGAGCCCCAGCATAGTTTCGTAATTTTTGGCGACGTCATCATTCTGTAAGCATAAGTGGTAGCAAGTGGTAAGTTATACAGTACTAATAATAAGACTTGGAAGGGATATGGACTGTCATAATTTTTATTATCAACGCAAATAATAGCTTGAGAGTAACAATAAGATACAATAACAGATTATTGAGATCGACAATTATCCAAGTATATAGACAAATCACTATACATAAATGAACAAATAGATAAAATAGGTCACGTGGAGCGTTCTAAGTCGCCCTTTTATCTTAATGTAAAATTAAATTAGCAAGACAACAAAAAACATACCTAGTTAAGACGGAGAACGTATCAGCCAGCAAAAATATTGTTTGAGCCGCCCTAGGAGTCGTGATATAAGTTCTTTAAATTATCAAAAATCTTAAACGAAAATATATAAATATATTAATATGAGCTTAAAATAACTGAAACAACAACAATTAAAAAATTATATATTTCATGTTAATAAAAAATTACTTGTATATATAGCATTATCAATCTATTGTAATATATTCTCACTGTAATTAGTCTTAGCTTTTTAAAAAGTTACTGTGTACATTCATATAGCTCACTTTTTCTGGGTGAGTATTAAAATCAACCGGCTTTTCCGCCACTTACGTCGTGCAGAGCACGCTGTATCAGACTATGGTCGGTTCTTTCTCCGTTAATCCGAAATATCTTTCTGATGATTTTCAGAAGCTATTTCACAACATTTTCCGATCTCCAGATGGACAGACTTTAGATAAAGATGGCGTTGAGATTTTTCATGCGCCTTTTACTTGTGCTGTTCTTCCTGATTTTCTTGACACCCAAAATCTCGATAATTTGGAAGCTGAAGCTCTCAGATTTACTCTTAATCGTCAGCTGAATGATTTGTTTTCTCTTAATCAAAGTAACGATCTGATATCCTGTAAGGATGCGAGGCTTGCCAACGAGTTTCCATTGTTGGCTCAAATAAGAGAGTTCTTTGCTACTGATATGCTGAAATGGATGAGGAACGTTACCGGCACAGATCTTGATGAAGGAATTGTAAATTCCACAATTTCTCGATATGATAAAAGCGGTTGGTAATCTCTCGATAGATTGACTTATCTATTCAGATTATCTCCTTTGCCATGATGATGAACTTGAACGCAGACGAATCGCATTTATCATCTACTTAGTTCCCAAAGATTGGGATATTGAAAAGGATGGCGGATCTCTCGATTTATATGAAAGTGGACCCACTCCTGATTGTAATGTGGTTCCTCCAGGTTCAGGAGATTATCACCCTTGGAAAATTGTCAAGTCCCTTCAACCTTCCCGCAATTGCTTGGCCTTTTTTGAGGTCTGCTCAAAGTCCTTCCATCGGGCAAGTAACACTATTTCCTTATTCTTATGTTGGTATGATTTTTCTGTATTGGTAGGAGAAAATTTTGTAATTAACTTGGTTCCGTGACGTTTAATGTATTGACTGTGGACATTTTTTTGCGTTACAAATTGGTAAAGTCAAATTGTTCTACACGATTTTCCTTCTAGTTGTAAAAGTAGTACCTTTTGTCTTATTTAACCTATTTCAAAATATTTCCAGTTTATTGTGGTCGCGTTTTTTTAAAGCACTCGGTGTCTAAGGTTCAACAGTCAAGACGAGTGATATTTTTTATTTCTTATACTGTTTAAGTAAATGAGAAAGATAGTTGCCTCGGCGGTTGGCGACTTTTTTCATGGAAGACTGTTATAAATAGTATCTTTTTATTTTGAGTTGCGACGTTTGAATAACTAATTTTGGAGGTCGTTTTAGTTACTTTGGTGTGCGTTTTATCATGCTTCGTAATCAACTGTTGATATTCTCGTGTCAACAGTCAAGACGAAAGCTAAATTGAGCGGCTTTATTCAGACCCTTCAGGGCTCCTGTTAAGCTACATTTGCATGTTGCAAACATTCTAAGAGTTGTTTTTATATGGTAGGTTTGTTTTCAGTGTTAGGGTAATATATTTGTCAGAAAACCTCTAAAACAATTCCTCAGTTTTCTACGGAGAACTGTAATTTCACCCCGAAAAAAGTTACATATTCTTTGCCGCTTTAAGTGCTTTGCTATGGAATTATTCATTTATACAGCACTTACTTGCTAATTGAACATTGATTTTTTTCAACCACTCTTAGGTAGCCGAAGTGATCGGTGACAGGTCTCGTCTCTCACTTCACGGATGGTTCATGAGCGATCCTCTTCCTCGCATCCCTCGCTCTTCCGATCCGGTTCAGATACCCCGCCTCCCTGCCTGTTTCGTTGAAGTAATTAACTTGCATTTTCTATTTTTTTTTTAAATGACCTTGGCAGCACTTTCATGGGTTGCTTAAAGAAAGTCAAACCTCATAAAGCATCTTGGGCTTTATAAACTTGTTTAAAAGATTCTTGATATTTTCGCACAAAATTAAGCTATTTCGATTTAATTAATAAAATGAAGTGTCACTAATTCTGCAGACTTATTTGTGCTTAATTTACAAAGCAACTGTAATAAATCGACATTCTTCCGATTTACACTGTGGTGGTCGTTGATTCAGTCTACTTCAGTCTTACTTAGGATGTGCGAAAGTGCACTGCAGAGGGGAACAACCCATTGCTAAGCTTATTGGAAATTCTTTTACGCTTCTGCTATATAAAAATATGTCCTCTGTTTAGGAAAAGTTGGTTTTTGACTGGATTAATCCAATGTATATCGATTCGGCTCAACAAGAGGCCATTCAAGTTCGCTTTGTCGAAACCTCAGAAATCCAACTCCCCCAGTTCTTCCGCGTACGTTATTATTATAATGTTTTGCCTTAATGAATAAAAAATACGTCATTTTACTATTATATTTGTAGAAGGCCAATTACGAGCTTCTTTGTCAGTCAATTCAAGGCATAAAGGATGACGTTTGGCTTTTTGAAGGACCAATGGATTTAAGGTAATATTCACTGTTTTTTAAGTCAATACTTAAGTATTATTCCTCTTCGATGTCCATCTATTTCCTATTTTTGAGAAACAGTGAATTTCGAAATGTTATAAAGTATGGCACGCTATCCACCTGTGGTCAACTTTATGCAGTTTCCACGATCTTAAAGTGTGCTAAATGCACATGGGGCCTTCAATTTCAAGATAAGGCCGTACATTTTTGTGTAATCAGCTGCGAAGAGTACTATCCCTTTGTAGTAATGCGGTGGAGCTACATCTGAGTAGGCAAGAATCCAAATTTCCTTCGCGATGTCTATATATTTTTCTTTCCCTAATAAAGTGTTTAATTTTTGGATTGGGTTGTATCTTACTGCGTTAATTCGTCATTTCGGTAAATCCTTTTAGTTTTTTCTAGTGTGATATTCGCGCGAAAGGTTTCCATGTCTACAAATAGCTTTTTATGCATGCCATCGTCCAGAAATCGCACTCGTGTTTATAGGTTTTAAGCACGACTATTAGTCTAGTAATAGCTCGAAGAGAAAATTTCTCTTGTTTCTATCAGTTAGCTTATTTAATCTGCATTCGCTGAAATTGTACGCTAATTGCGGGTTTATTTTGCGCTAAGGCATTCATTCTGTGTCACCGCAAATTTTGGAAGTGCACAACTCACCGCGTCTCGACGTATTTGGTAAACTTGCCAATTCATTTGGTTTGGTTTCCTTATTTGTATTGCGAATGTTCATTTGCAACTCTTTGTTGTTCTCAACACGTCACACTGTTTATTATACCTTGCTCAATGTTTATGTCAGAACTTTTAAATCTGGCAATGACTTTAATGGACTGTTCCCCATATTTCTTCCATTTAATTTAATCAAACTATACAATTATTTGTGCAAATACTTGCAATTGTAAACTCCCGTTCAAGTAACAGATGCTTTTGTGTTCTAATCAAGTAACAATAGACTAAGTTGATCTCAACTAGTTTCACTATACTGTGTAGATTTTTCTTTAAACTATCACTACAAATTTCGATGTTTAACCATGGCCTCTTGTGTTAATACCAATCCTAATGTATTCTAGCTTAGCCAAAACACTAAATCGGTTTTGGTTCCTTTTTAGCTATTGTTACTGAATTAGAAATAAACTCCTTTTTAGAAATGTAAGCGTGTTGCCTTACGCCAACGAAAAGGAATTGTCACCCAAATTGCCGGAGCCTTGTAGAGAAGTTCGTCGCCTCTTGCACTCTGAAGCCATGCTGGTGATTCTCTCTCAACTCACTGGTGTTTCTTTGCATCCCCTTATTGCCTCTGTTGAGGAGAAAGAGGAGGAACCGTCGGGCAGTGAGGCTAAGCGACCCCGCAAGGAGGACGAAGTAAATCAATCTATCGAAACTGAAATTACAAGCCCCAGATTCCACCGTTGGCGATCAGGCATGTACACCCTTCTTGCTGATGCTGACTCTGGTGTTATTTCAACTTCCTCCACCTCAAAAAATGCCGTTGAAAATGGAAATACTTCTCTCTGGCGTCTCGATACCTATTATCACATTGGAGGATATGGGCACAAATCTTCTGGTAAAAAGGATGGTAACGTAGGGTCAATTTCCAAGTCCGCTAAAGAGGGTAGTATTTGTGGAAGGGGTGATCAGTGTTGGCAGGATGATTGGAATGGAGAGATCGTATACGTTTCCAGATCGGACAACGAAGAGGTACCATTAAATTAAATAAATTTAAGGTTAATGCTTTTTTACTTTAGCTGCTACGTGTGCGTCCAGAGGATAATGCGTTAACCCTAGTTTATTGTGAGGCGAAGGACACAGCTAAATTTGTGAGGTATTTGAATGCCAAGGCATCGCCATTACCCCTTCCCATTAAAGGTGAAGTAGGGTCATCCACTCCCTATGCCTATGATGTTTCTCTCAGCTACTTCCACCATTCAGAAGCTTCAGGTGTTGAAGATGACGGGGATGAAATTATCTTGGACGAAGACGAAGAGGAAGAATTTTCGGATGTGGAGGAAAATTTTGATGACGATGATAGTAGTGGTGGTGGTGAGGAGGAGGAGGAGGAGAAAGAAGTTGAGCTGAGGTAATTAAACTATTGATATTACTCTCCTCTTTCCTCTCTTGTAAATTCGCACACCAATAAATAAGTATTGCGTCTATTTGTACTTACCTCTTCAATATTTCCTTCTTATGAAAGTGGTTTTGACATTTTTCTGTCTTGTATCAAAAAATGTTATCCCAGGCAGTCAATGTAGGAATATTCTTGAAATATTTCTCATTGCTATTCATATTAGGCGTTTTCGTAGATTTAATAGATCTTATGAACCCTCGCTTATGTAGAGTTACCGCTAGCGCATCTATGTGGCTCTTCAGCTCGCCAACCTATCAAGTAAAGAGGATTTCTAACGTCTCATCGTTTCTAACATCAGTTTTGGATTCTCATGCTCCTAAGGCTGTTTTGCGCTATGACGAAGCTAATTTACTGGTAGATTGATTTGATTTTTACTTGAGGTAAAATCTCATTTTCTGCGAACAAATCAGAAATCTCGAAAAGGGGAATGAAGACGAATGGGTGGAGGAGAGGGGGGGGGGTGAGGACAAAGCAGAATGAAATTCTCGTGGAAAATTTGAAGATGGGGTTACAATCCTCACTTCAAAAGCTTGTAAGTTGTAATCTTTTTGGAAGCCCATTTGTTGATAATTAGACACGATCTGCATAGTATTGTTGGCGCTGTAGTGCGGACTGTGCAGGTCCATTTCGGAACTCTTTCCTTCTTGGCGAATCTTTTGTGAATGAATCCCTTATTGGCTATAAAAAGGCATATATATCTATATAACATTCAATTTTGTCGTGAAAACTAAAATTTGTCATAAAACTACCAATATTGTAGTTCTCCCATCTGACAACACGTCTACACTTTTCTGGTTTTATGGCTTTTGGCATTCGAGGTAATGCTTCGATTACTTCTATTTGAAAGTAAACATCTTCGCTCAGTTAATGGGCAAATTAAACGTTAGAAATTCAAACGCGAAAATTGAAAATATTGTGATGGCTTTTGTCGAAAAGAAATAAAATTTGTAGCATTATTTTACTAAAAGAACTTCAATACTTACTATCTTCAACTCCTGGAGTTACAGCGAAGGTTTGAAGAACAGACACCTTCATATGGAAGTAATACTTATTATCTTGTGCCCTAAGTATGGCCCGAATTCCAGTTGATGCAGGCAGATTAATGACCTCCACTTTTTCGTAATCTATTGGAATTAAAATGGAGTTCTCTTAATATTTGAGGACATTGATTAATCTGAAGGTGTTAGAGCACTAACCCCTATTCGGTATGTCTTGGACTTCGGCGAAGGTGATAGTTCTACGTTGCAGAGATTCACCAATGAGCTTTCTAATCAAGGCAATCCCTATTCCAACAGCACAACCGATGATGATGGGAATGATTGATTGTGCATATGAAGATGGAGATTGGGGTTGAACGACAAGGGGATAGATGAGAGGACATGTTTGATTGAGATCATTCACAGCAGTTGGTCCCATCTCACCGGTCAGCAACATAAATTGCCTCAAAATACGATAAAATTCCAAACGTCATTTGAATCACGAGTCACTATCGATTAATTAATTTGTTCAGAGACGGTTCATGTCAATTCAAAATTTTAAAATAATCACGAGTCTTCTTGATCTTGATGCCCCTATTTAAAATAAGAGTAAAGCGTTTAATTAGAAGAAGTCTAATTGTGATAGTCATGGTTCTTGATTAATTATAATTTATTTACAAAATACGCCAATGAGTGTATTATAGAAATAGACGATATATCGAATAACCATTTTGACTATAAAGGAAAAATGAAAGAACTAATTTTTCCCTCAATTTGGACCTCTTGAGAATAGGTATCTAAAGAGTAAATTAAGGAAATGTCATTGTCTATTTGTTATTATACAAATTGACTACAATGTATATGGGTAATAAATGCCCATATATTATTAAATTGAAGTTTAAAATATTCACATAACTTAATATTTAGTAACTAATAGTTTTTACGGAGAGAAAATAACTAGTATATCCTTTGTTTAATAAAAAAAATTGGTAAATTTAAAGTTGACTTTTGTGAATAAGTAAAAAATTACATACATTTTTTAACTTAATTAAGTTTATTTTTTAAATGTTTCTTCTATGTTTTCACCTAAATTTAAGGTACTCAACAATTGATAGGGAGAAATTACTGTAATGAGTTCTTTTATAGCTTCCCATCTTAGACTTACGAATGAATTACGTGATTCAGTGGAGAGAGAAAAGAGCTGATAGAATTGACGTATTTGACTGAGTCTAAGTGTAAGACGTCTTATTGTGTTCCAAATCTGGAAGCGCTCGATTGTCTCCTTCCTCTAACAGGACGTAATTTGATTTGTGTGCCACCTTTTCATTTATTGTCCCTTGGTCGTCCGAGTGATTATCATTTGTTGTTGAACTTCTGTTTTAGTTATGGAATTGGACAAAAGGAGATTGACCCAAAGTAAGACCTAAATGGAATAGTTACTTCAGTATTATTTGTCCAAAATATTTCATGAAAATCGGAACTTCTTTGAAATTTTTTTATTTTCTATGATTTCACGAAAATGTGAATAAATTTTGATTATTTATGGCTCACATATGACTTCCATTGCTCTTCTTTAATAACCCACTAAGAGGATCAAGTTTCCTATCTTCGATTGTTTCCTAAATATATTTTATTTATTTTGGCTTACTAGATTCTATGCTAAGTATGCGTAAGACGGACATCTATATTACTAAAACAAATAGCAAATTTAATTCTTGGTTTGAATAACGTAAAATTCAGACTCAAGGGGTTCTGGTGGAAAATAGTGAAAGCGAAGTTGTGTAGGGTATTCAAATGCCTGTGGAATGGAAAGTGGTATTATTACACTTTCATTTAGATCTTTAACTGCACCATTTTCGACAATTCCGAATCTTATAAGAGATTAGGATGATTGAAATACCACATTTGAGAATGTCATCTTCAAAGATTGCAAAAGATCAGTCGTTTGTTAAAAGCATCAGCACATAGTCATCGGGGTGAGAAGAGAAGAAGTGATTGTTTCTAATACCATCGTCTAGACATAGCTTCCATTTCCCAAGATGTTTCCTCTCTGATTTGCTATGCGCCTGCTTTTACAATTACTAGAATGCATACTTCTCCATATATGGACGGACATATCTTAGTAACTTATGCCCTTTTCAAGGCATAGGAAGACACGTTGTTACAGTAGTTCATGTCAAAGAAAGTAACGTTAAGCGCCCTTATTAGTCGTCCTTAGAAAGTTCTGTAATACTTATGTGTGCATTTAACTTGGCTAAAGGTCACGTACAGAAATAGTGAAACTTTCACTACTCCAACATATATTGATGAAAAGGTACAATTTTCAGTACAAAATGTATCGGATTCTGAAAGGATTGTGATCTGAGGCCAACAACAGAGAGGCCATAGCCAGTGTTCATTTTTCGTCTGCGAATCAGCAACTCGTGCACATTGTCTTCACGCCGACTATCTACAACTTTTGACAGCTTGAAAGTTGTTTGTCCCTAAACCTGTTACCACTTCAACAGCATTCCAATCTCCCAATCCATTTTGTATTCCAATACACTTCCTCTGATTTAATAATAAGATGACCTTGGTTTACTCTATTCTGTCTTAAGATTCACCCTCTAGTCCGAGTCAGCTGTAGTCTAGTGGTCTAATGGTGGTGTGAAACAGAACCCTTATCACTGCAACAGCATTGAAGTAAAGTTCTTTAAATAAGATAGTCATGAGGTGAGAGGGTCATATTTGAGATGAAACTCACAAAAATAGCTGTAAACTAATGAAAGGATATCATCAGATGGTCGGAGCTTTTGCACCTCTTTTACATAAGAAGAGCATTAAGCCTTAATCTTCCCTTAATTCAAATAATCAAGGCAAAATTCATTACTCAAATCGTAAAAATACATGCTGCTGTTTTCTACATCATCATTTGAAGAAAATTGCAAGGAATCTACCATCGACGTTGATGATGACAGTCAGCTATGTGACGATTCAACTCTCTTAAAGCAATTGGATATAGTACACAAAATATCCTCTCCCTTTATTGATTGAGCCAGTCAACTGCTTTCTTTTCTCTGAATATCTACAAACAGTTGGGAGCTCTACATCTCACTGTTTTGTTTGAATTCCCTTGAGATAAGAAGTTAAGCTGCGAAAAAATGGGAATCGACGTTATTGGGTGTTTAGTATTATTGGAAAGTCACTGTAAGACTTACTTGTGGTCATGGCTTACTTGCTCTAGCATAACTTACGCAAGACTTCTGGATTTTGTTATTACCTGATGACTTCGGAGAAGTTAAGAGAAAAAGAACTAGGGAACTTTTTATAGAAGCAAAAAAACTGGATTTATTCTAGTCGGGCTGTATTATTCCCCTAAGAAACCACTGAAGTATCTCTTCAAATGGCATGGCTCTGCATGATTTGTCCTTTTGGTCAGGTCTCTCTATGAGCCCTGTTCTGCTAATGAACGTGACTTAAACCTTTTATTTTGCTAAAACGAGAAGAACTGAGAAAGCCTATGCATTCGTCTTTCTTCCTCTGAAATGAGCCTAAATGCTCTCTCTAAACCTTTTCTACCCTTTCATTTTTTAATATCGTCCATGGAAAATTCGAGGAAACATTAAAGAACGTCAAATGATGTCCATTATCAGCTCAAATTGTGCTTAACTTTTCTCTTTCATTAATATTATTTTTCACCATTTATGAAGTTTTAATTCATCTCAAACTTTAGACGCAGCATTAAAGCGGCACACCTTACCGAATAATTTAACTTAAAGGCACAAGTGTTTGATCGGAACTCGAGCGCTAACCAAATTATGTAGTTCAAATAATTCCAATTTGATTAGTTTATTCTTGATAATAAATAGCCGATTTGGCTGCGAATCGATTAATTGCATACATGACTTAATATCTGAGCACTGCTTTAAACAGTGACAAGAAATGCTTCCTTCAACAACTTTAAAAAGTGAAACCAATAAAATAGGCCAATTATGGCTAATTTGCAGCAAAATAAAGATACTACAATTACTTTACAGAATAACCTTCAAAACCCGGGGTTTCTGATAACCAGATTTCGAGGGCAGAACAAGATGAGAAGAACGCTAATGCCACAAATCTAACCCATAGGAGACCTACCGCGAGCAAACAATCAGATGGCAACTCCAGTCAGTTGGACGAAATTCGTCAATTACTTGTGGAGGAGTTTCGTTTAATTTTATCTGGTTCGGATTGTTCGGAAAAGTTTAAACCATTCAGGCAGGAGGGACTTCTGCGGCTTCAAATAATGGGGAAGTAGAACAGTCATATCGGAAACCATCTGAAAATGAACCAGCTAAGCCTCTAAAGGTTAGAAAATTATTGAACTAGAAGAGGAGCTTAATTTTTTCCAAATAATGATCGCTTGTCTATTAACTTTTTACATATTTAGAACTTACACTAGCAAAGTTTTATGATTTCTCGACCTTCCCACCTTCTTTGCTCATTTTGCCAACTTCTGTGCTCACTATGGGAATATCCTACTTTATTTCATCGAACGGCATCAGTCACTCAGTATAGTGAAATGAGAACAATTTATATTAATTTCTATATAGACATCTATTTTATGAATTCTAAATTCGGTTTAAAATTGGCCATTTTACGTTGTGTCTGCCAGCTAATTGCTAAAAATGTCATTCCAAGAAGTGATTGTATAGCTATCGAATGAAGGAAATAGTTGGAGGAAAGGTATAGAAAGTTTGTTAATAGGATTCTGGAAAATCACTTCTTCTCTTCTCACCCCATTGCTGACGTTTTTGACAAACTATCGATCTTTTGTAAACCCTGAAGTTGGCGTTCTCATATGTGGCATTTCGATGACCCTTGTCTTTTAGACGACGCGAAATGCATGAAAATTAAGCAATCGACTTCCTTTTATTTCATCGCTTCTGAATAAAAGTGGTTCTGTAGACAGAGAAAGAGCATTGCATTATCTTTTGAAAATACTGGAACACCGTTTGTACCTTCAAATCTCGTCGTTTTCGATCAAATTCGATTGAGATTGAAATTAACTATAATAGGGATATTAAGGTTTTGTCAAATCGGAGCCTTCTTGGCTACCTGAAAAACTCACACTAACTTCCTTTTTTTGTTCTCCTTAGATGTCACATTTTTTGGTTAATACAGTGAACATCTTTTTTCATTTCAATAAATTTCGAAATCGGCTAAAGATCGGTAAATGCAGCATTAACTACGGTTCTTTACAGATGTCCATAAAAATTGCAATTTCGACTAATTTCGGAGAACTAAAACGCATAAACTGGCCTAAACGTGTTGATGGGGAATAGTTGATGAAAACTGAACCCAGGGACAATTTTACTTTAGGCAGCAGAGTGTTTCTTCAAGAACTAAAATAAATGAAATAGAATAATGTCATTTAAGTTTTAATGCAACAAGGACGAGAAATTGAGACGCTTCTAAATTAATTTGAAATTGAAAAATTCGTAGAGTTCTCCTGGACTGATGGCTCCCTTTTTCAACCCGTCGCATGTTTGAATGTTTCTCAATCGTCAAAAGTGCAAAAAAGATACTTTTGCTTCACCAACTGGAATGAAATCAGTTATTTAGAATGCATTAATAATGATTCGATTTTACCTTCATCTTACTAGCTAATTTTTTCCCATCGGTGCGCGAACATACTGTGTAACACGCTTTTACAAATTTAAGCGTATATTTGCTACCTTAGATACGACCTTAACTTGCGTAACCACCTTTTGGTAATAAACAAATTAAAAGTGGAAATGAGTTGATACTGCAATCAATTTAACAAATGGTAAAAATCAGTTGTCGACGGAGTTATGAATGTCACTCATAGGAAAGTGAGATTGAAAAGTTACTAGGCATAGAGCAATAGATAAAGCAAAAAAATTAAATAATCCAACAACGCAGGATGGAAGTCAGCTGAAACGCAGTGTAATCGTTGATCCTATTGTAATAGCTATAGTTATTGTTTTCTGCACTACTCTAAAACCACTATGAAGTATATATGCGTACACTTAACTACAAGGTGTTCGGAATAAACTTGGTAGCCTCATTAGGAAGAAGAAAAAAATGATTGGTAACTGCAAATTGTGATTGATTTAAAATAAATTCCATAGACGTGAGAATTACGCGAATGTAATAGAGTTTGACTCAGTATAAACACCATTAGAGTCTGCTGCAGCCTCGATCCTATCCCGTTTCCCACCCTAGAACCTGGAGCAGGGTGAATTCACCCTTTCCTTGTTAAAAACTCTCTAATCAGCTTTAATTCTGTTCACCAACTGGTTGACTTTTGTATCAGGTTAAGATCTAATTCGATCACTTCCCTTTTTGATCCACTTGGAGCATTTTAATGCAATTTTTGGGATTAAAATAGAGATTGAACAATTGATGATACCTGTTCAAGTGCCTGAATACGTTTTTACATAGAATTTTCTTCTGCAACCATGTTATTCCATACATTCGATAAAAGCTCAATGGAAGAGGAAGAGAGAAATGTAATATTAAACTTTATATCCTCAAGTAGACTTCTTTGTCATGTTTAGACGTTTAGTTGATCTACTATTTGCGTCTATAACTTCCAGAATAATTGAAAAGATAGCCTAGACATACTTGATGGGAGGGGGAAGACGACCATACTCAATACGCATCGCCTCAAATGGACTCTATCATGCTGTCCAACACCATTGGTCTGGATGCCCCAAATACTTAAATAAGCCAAAGTTCTATTTGAAAAGATGCCACTCTAATGGCAGAAAGTGTGAAATTTCGCTGTCTGCAGACCAAGTATTTCGAAACAAACTTGAGTATATTTATTGAACATGGGAAGACGCGTTTCTTCCTGTTCGTAAATCCAATAAGAAAATAAAAGAGATAGCAAAGAGTGTGCAGAAGAGAAGGTTATCGAACTTACTATGGGTTAATGTCATCCCACTCCTTCTGCCATTTAATAACTTCAATTTCATTGATTCCGTTTAAAGAAAGTAAAAACCAGTTTAACACACTCCCGTAACTTACACAAATAAGACGAATTATTATATATCAGGAAGCAAGAGCCATAATAGTGAAGATCCCAGAGAGAGAGGAGAGAAGACAGGAATATTTTCCTTTTAGAGAGAAATTCGATTTATGACTGAACTGAGAAGAATGAATAAGTAATTATAGTAAATGAGGTTTCATGCCCGGAAAGTGATTTTGATTAGTCAAACAACGAACCAGTTGGTCTATTTTAAGACCTGACCTGATCTGATCTGGCCTATCACGATAACAGTGCTAAGTTTTATCATAACTCTAATTCCTCAAAATCGATTTTCTTTAATTTGGGAACGACAATGAAACGTTTCTCCATTCTGTCTAATTTCGAATTATACACTCTATATGACATAAGCCTACGTTTTTTATAAAAATTAGTACAGTGACAGTATGTGAGGGTCCACACAGTGGCTTTTTACACTTTGGGATTGGAAGTAAACTAATTGGATCAGGCAACCACCAGAACTCAAACAATCAGATCAGAGAGTGGACAGTGTCAAATGACCTGTTTTGATACAGTTTGCATGCACACATGACTTGAGTGGTGCCGATTTTGGGGTTTTAACAGGTTGAGACAATTTAGGAGTACTTATAAGCAAAATAAATGGCAAAATCTTTGTGGGAAAAATGATTAACAGTTTATAAATTGTTATTTATTATTCGAGAAAGTTGCAATAAACGTGATCATTGCAAATTTCCGGGTAAATCCATTTTTATATTTGTGTTTGTCTTTTAATTTTTTACTGTAAAATTAATCATCTTCTATCCTCACTACATCTTACATGAATTTTAAATTACTTACAAAGTGAAGGAAATAGCAAATTTTTGCATGCTTTGACATAGTTTGGTTTCTTATTTGGGTAGCTTTTAAATGTTCGTATTCAAAACGTTTTATGCTACTTTCGTAGGTTTTCAGTCACAATTATTAACGGAAATTGCTATTTCAAATCTGTCTTTTATTTCAATAGGAAATAAAACGATTTTCGATTTTGAAATTAAATTGTTACTTACGCTACCTAGTAAAATGCTCTTCCCCATCAGAAGTAAAAACTAATCTGTAAGGAATGCTTAAAAGAAAACACCAATTCCTGTGCGTCCTTGTAAAGTCGGGCGCTCTTAGTCAAGTTTCCTCTCGGTTTCTTTTTTTGGTATTAAGTACTGGCTGACGCATAACTCTGCCAAAATTATCAACTCCTCACCAACGGAATAAAGAACTCAAATATATATGAAAATCCTTACCATGCATCTTTTCGTTTGCTCCATATAACTCCAACTGTTCTCGCTCAATACGAACGCTTTTCCCCCAACATTCTTCTTTCTACCCAATACCAGTTGTCCGTTAAGCCTATAATCCTTCTAACTGCACGAGTTTGAGTTAAATGGATTGGAAAGCTGTACTTCTAATTTTAGGCAGCCTTGAATTTTTTTAATGGTTTTTGCGTATCAGTACTATAAGTAAGGCCAGGAATCCCGTTAAGGTTGTCAGAACCTTATGCCGTAAAGGCTACAGTGTAATAATTTAGAAGGCTACATAAAGTGCTCTTAATTTTTCCCTTGAAAACCATATTCAATAAATCATCAGTGTTTCGAATTAATTTAACTCCTGCTACTTGTGTCCAGTTTCGTTATCTACATTCTTTCAACTCATGGAATATTTATTAAGGTTGATTCGGCTGATAAGTAAAAAAATAAGGTCTTTTTATATCTTCACTAAAAATTGAAAACAAGCATAAATACTGACAAGATTTAGAGTATTTCAGAATGAAACTTAAATGGCCTGAAATTTGCACCTACTTTTGATGACAGTTTTGACAACGTTGGGTTACATTAACTAAGTAACCCTCAAATGCATTTTCTGCATTTTTCAGTTTTCAGAATAGAAATGTTATTCAATTAACGGGGCTTAAGCAAATTTCCTAGTCCTTTTGAATTCTTATCCTAGATTAATATAAACCATTTCATACAAAGGCACTCTCTATTTTAAATAAATAAGTAGTATGGAAACAAACATATACACCAGATTTATGATGAATAAGAAGACGCTTGGTACTTTCCGCTTCCATTCCCATAAAGCAGCTGTTATGAAGCAGGGTGTTCAGGATAAATGTAACTCATCAAAAGTAAGGAAAAGAGGCTGGCAACCTCAAAATTCGATAAATTTTGATTAAACTCCAAAGAAAAAGGAATTGCTCCGTTGTGAAAGAGACTGACTCAACTTAACCACCATTAGCATCTATTGCAGCCTCGGTTCGGTCAATGTCCCTACTCCAAGTCAACGATATATAGTAATTAAGTCAGGACATTGCATACAGCTCACTTACTTGTGCTCGGAAGTATTCAACTACCCAAAAATATCAAAACGTGGGAGCTTACTTGGTCCTGTTGCGATATATTGCATCTTCATCCCTTGACCACTAGATTCATATGTGCAATTAAATATACGATAGAATGCTTTCAAAATAACTCTCAGGGGTGCAGTTTCTACCTTGGTAACAGTCAACCAGTTCTCACAACTTGTCTCTAGGCTACGTAGAGTCATTAACGAAATGCACTGAAGAAATAAACTGACATCGGCATGGTGGTGTTTTAATTTCCAATCCTTATTAGATTGAAGACAACCAGTGTTCATCGTTTAGTGAATAAAGTCTCATCTGTCTCCCTCGAGTCATAGTAAATTGAGATCTAATGATACTTTGTTGGAAGGGGGGAGGGGGAGGTCAATAAATCAAGGTAGTAGAACAAAGACCTCTGCGCAATATTGCATTAAAGAAGAACCTACCATTACAAGGAAAGCACATGCGTTCCTAATCGATTCCGCAGTAGTTGGCCGATTGACTTATTTTCTTCTTAGATCGCGAAACCCCACATTATTTGTATCCTTCTAGAACCATGAGCTTCCCCCTTTGCCTCCTCAAAAGTTATATTTCGATAGACTCATTTAGCCATTTATGACTTTAGAAGGTCAAAAGTTGTTAATGACAATTGTACAACTTTTGACGAGCTAGACCAATGTTACTAGAAGCACACTCGAAGTTTTTACCGCATAGGTGAAAGAAAAAAGGACATTTTATAAGAGGAATTTTATGAAATAATTTAGCTAATTTTATTTTTCTTTAATGGATTTTTGAATAATAAGAATTACCATTAACTTAAAGGGTAAGGTACTATAGTTGATGTAAATTGTAGCAGCTTGTGCCCTATGATCACCAATTGCTGCCTGATGTTTCTGAATCATAATTTGATACATCAGTGCTCTTGCAGGCCCGCCAATTATTTTAAATTACATTTTCGCTGGATCAATATGCATTTAGCGCAACCCTAGTGCCTGCCACTATTTGATTTGCCTTATAATATGTCCTTATCCAATCAAATTTCTCTATCTATGAGTTAATATTAAGTACAGTGATCCCAGTTGATGTGGGTGGGTAAACCCGGCATGTCACCTTATACATTTTTATTTGTAATCAGCAGGTTTAAATGTAAACTCCCTCTCTCTGGTTTTTGGTTATCTTTCATAACAAAGTCGACTTCCATCACCGTGTAAAGAGAACTCGTTATATTCCACTTAAATTATTAATTTATTTATTATTATTAATTATTAATTCCAAATTAATTTGACTGAGAACAGATAGTTTATTGAAAAGATAAAAAAATGTACCGAGATCATCCACTTTTGGAATTTATCTGTTTTTTTGCTGCTAACTAGTCAATTGCTTTGTTCTATTTTCAAACGATATTATTCATAATGGTACATCTGCAGTTGAAATGAAGTAGAAAATAATTTCTCAAAATCATACCTTCGGGCTTTTATTAACTTTTCTGTTATCACTGTAGTCTATTTGTTATTTACGGGAAAGATGAAATGTGTATATCTTTATGGGAAAACCTATGAACACATGGATCGGTAATTGCAGTCCGAATCGGAAACCCTGCTTTTGACTTCAAATTGGGCACTTTCACTCCCTTTCCTAATGTTCAAATTCCTAAAATTATTACTTTTAAATGAGTAAATTCAGAGATTCCAGGAATTACTGATACCTTGATTAAGTTAGACTATTTATTAAATTGATCACGTATTCTAAGCTAATGAAACTTTTCAATGTTGGGAAAGTTATCATATCATGCCACTTAGTAAAAGTTGATTATTTGGGAGAGAACTCCTTCATCTCTAAGTTAGAATGTTTTATCGAGTCATGTAAATTCCGGTCATGTTTGTCGACCATGAGCATGTAGGGGCCACCTGAAATAAAGATATATTTATTACATTGGAGAAGGGATTTTTCACTTTGATAGAACTCTAGTAAGGTCTGCATTAATCTCATATTCCTGCGCTAACCATCTGTAAGAATGAGTAAATGAGCTAACCATCATACTAGCATGTAAAATGACTCAAAAAAAGTGGAAGTGAAGTCTGGAGTTGGAACATTTTACAATGCTTAATGGTAAGATCGAAACCTCCTAATGATGAATTCGCTTTCTCTCTACCTTAGCATTTTTGTAAAGACGAGTTCATATTCTAACTCTCCTGCATATTCTGCGTTTTGCGAGGCTGAATAAGTGTAAAGGAAATTTGCCCTTTTGTATCCAATTGCCAAATTTAAATTTTTGGCGACAAACACGCTATTATCGTTCTGAAATGGTTATTGAAGGATTAGCCTTTAAGCACCCTTCAAAGTTATTTTTTAAACACATTCTCTAAGAAAGAAATTTGCTTCTTCGTCTTCGAAGTCGCAACAATGTCTTTATGCCATTATGATTCTAATCCTCACTTCTCGTGTTTATCGATCCTTCTTTTTCCGTTCTATCCGTTTCCTTTCAATGTACATCTGCACTTACTGACGTGCACGTCTTTGCTCAACTGACTTATATAAAATATCCACATACTACCACTCGCATACACACACACCGACACACACATGTTACCTACCTGCTCTCTCGCTTCCCTCTCATCTCCTCTACTCCTCATCCCTCTCTTACGCCCTCGAATCCTCATCGAGGTCTAGTAAGCCCACTCTCGCCTACCCAACTCTTTGGTGTTCTGCTTCTAGGAATAGTTGCTTGCTGTTTTTAGCTGATGGCTATAGTCTTAGCTTCCACGATCTGGTTCTGACTCGTTATTTCCTACGATTTGAGTGGCTCATAAATTGAGACTGGTTTTTTTGTTCTAACTCTATAGTTTACTCAAAAGTAAATTCCTTTATTTTGCAACACAAGTCCGAGTGTGTATTGACGAACCACAAAGACGAAAATTGCTTTGGCTGTTTCTGTTTTGCTAATTTTTACTTTACGTTGTTGTCATTTGATATTCCTCGCCCATATTTAGGCTCCAGCTATGCACTTGTAATACCGAAAATCGAAAATACTATACAACATTTCCGCATCCCATCTTTATGGGGAAAAAAATTGTTTCCAAATTAACTTACCTCTTTTTCTAACTATACTTAATGAATATATTTAAAGAACTTGTTTTTTTTCATTTTGGTCAATCTCGATTGTTTTGGACAATTAAATTGAAGGCTGTAACACTAAAGTAATGGCACAAAGCACGTCAAAAAGTTTTCAAGTTGGTCTGGAAAGTTAATTTGTGGTTTTGCAATTTGATTACGGAACCAATTCGGCCTCTAGGTAGTTCACTCAGTCCACTACTCCACATGCTTTAAACGTTTCATCTTTCTCCTACCACCGGTTTTACTATCGACGTTAATTTACCTTATTTTAACAAATGGCTTCTGCTCAAAGAAATGTGTTATAGCCTCAATAATTTACCATACTATTCACCCTTTAAATCCTACTTTCTTCTCAAGATGGGATATACAGACAGGCAACTACATAGACAGGTACACCACCTCATTGGCTAAAGTGGTTTACAGTTTACATTTAACCAACCCTGGGCTAATTGAAAGCTAGGACGTTGGGCGAGCCAATGATGGCTGCCCAAATATTTCTGCTCATTTTTACGCCTCTTGGTTCACTCGCGATAACGTTTCGCACGGGATGTACTGTGGTGACCGATTTATTTACCGTTGGCTTTGGTCATTGCTAATCTTCCACCTGAAATATTCAAGAGGGCAGCTGGATGGTGGATTTGGTGTTTTCCCCTTTACTGAATCTGGCCCAGTTGAAAATGTACATGAAACCCTAAACCGACGTGATGAGACATTCAATACAGGTCAAGGTTACGGAGCTGACCTTCTTGGCCTTCAGACTGATGCTCAAGCGGTCACTCAACGTGATAGGCTAGTGAATATGCTCTTCAAAACCTACAGAACTAACGAAAGGCCGTCAGAAAGGCTAGATATTCCCACAGAAGTGTCTGTTAATATGAAAGTTTTGGCTATTTTCTCTGTCGATGTACGAACAATGGATTACTACATCGATGCATTGCTTCGACAAACCTGGGTTGACCCAAGATTGGCTTGGGATCATCATGAAGATTTCAAAAACTACACACAGCCTCTAGTCTCACCGACACTAAAAGACAATATTTGGACGCCTGATTTGTTCTTTCGGAACGGGAAAGATGGTTACCTCCATAAAATGACTCTTCCAAATTTTCTGCTTCGTGTTCATCCAAATGGTGAGATTCTCTACAGCCAAAAAATCACAATGAGATTCTCGTGTCAAATGGATCTAGCAACTTTTCCCATGGATACACAGTATTGCTATATGAATATCGGCAGCTATGGCTACACTCTGAGTGAACTCAAATTTGTTTGGAGAGAGAAGGAGCCTGTTGAACTGCAGAGCAATCTCCAACTTTCTGAATTCAATACTCCAACAAATTTTACTACCTTTGATTGTACTGCTCAATACTCTACATCTACTGGAAAGTATTCCTGTTTGATGGCTGAATTCACATTGACACGTCAATTGGGAAGCTACCTGGTTACCACTTACATACCAAATATCCTGATTATCATGGTTTCGTGGTTAAGTTTCTATGTTTCCGTGGATGCTGCTCCGGCAAGAGTCCCATTAGGACTTCTCAGTCTTCTGGGCTTGCTGACTCAAGCGTCCTCCATTACTGGAAATCTCCCCAGAGTGTCTTATATCAAGGCTATTGATTTGTGGTTGATTTTCTCGATTATATTTGTGATTGGTGTCCTGGTGGAATACGCTATTGCAATAACGATGCTTCGGCAGAAGAGAAAAGAAACGTGGAGGGGTGATGTCGAAATGATTGTGAAGGAAGAGTTGACTCGTTGGCTAACAGCTTGTGAGCAAGGTCAGATGGCAAGTATTCAAGGCTCAGGGGGTATGTGTGGTGATCAGGCATTTATCCAACAACAATTGTCATATTTCAACGATCTTGATGCCTTCTTAACTCAATCGGTGATTGAAGAGACTCGGACAAAGAAGGGACCAGGAGGCAAAAAGAATAGAATCCCTGTTGCAGTTGAATCGGACATTGATGCATATAGTCGTTTCCTATTCCCAACTTGCTACATCATGTATAATATTTTCTATTGGACTTATTATCTCGCAATTGTAAAGAAGTGAGTCTTCAATTCGACTACTTCAATGTCTCTTCTTGCCCACCCACCACCAAGAGACTATTAACCGAGTTCTTTTAATTGTAAATTACCTCCAATATAAATATCATATTCCCTTAGTGACAAATTTAGTGGATTTTGATTCGAAGAGCGCCCTTACTTGTAAACGTTCTTCATTATAATCTTCTCATATCGGATGTGCTTATAACGGTTTCAAATGCACAAGAATCTGAAAGAAGTTCAAATAATAGACTCAAGCTAAACCAAGGTAGAGAGAAGTTGAGTGGGTGATAGAGGGGGCTTATGATGATAAATGATCTATACGCCTGGTTATGGTCCTTTGTCCAGCATTAAATCTCTCTTCTGACCAAATTACCCTAGATGTATTCAATTGATCCTAGCAGGAAATAACAGTCTTCAATAAACCAGAAGACCAGAGGCCGGGTGGAAATTGTAATGAAATAAGTGGGGAAAGGAGGATGAAGTAAGCGGAGGAATTGGATGGGGGGGGGGTGGGATTTATCTGGCAGTACTAATTAAGTGGGAAACAGGTTTTTGTGGAGGCCATTTGAAAGTACTCTAGGTGACGTTGAATTCCTGTTTTAAGTTCCTCGGATCTGAAAATGAAATCGCCATTCGCTAGAGCGTTACATTTTCACGCCAATTGCGGTGTCGGTAACGCACAACACTTAGCGATAGCTAGGAAGTCGAGAGTACTTTCTTCACACTATCACAAACTTCACCACACGACAAGATAGACAGAACACAGAGTTTGAGAATGTATACGGGGTTATACAGTTTGAAACGCAATTCATTGAAAACAAGACACTAAATCCTTAACACAGAGACCTCTTATACTGCTGAATCAGATGCATTAAATGTAAAGAAGTGAAGCAATCACTAAGAGTGCTCAGTTCAGACAAGGGGAAACTGTGGCTAAGTTAAAGCTTTTAATTCCGTGAGAAAAGATTTGAAAATTAATTAAATATTTAACGCAATCGACAAATGAACTATTGAAAAGCCAACGAGTTTTTTTTAAAGTGTTGATAGCGTTGCAACATTTTGGACGAGGAGAAGCCAGAGACCTAAGTAAAAATTTAATTTGGGAACTAGGTAGGTAGGAGTTTCGTGTATAAATTTTAGTAAATTTTACTGTCAAATAGAAAATACGAGTTTGCGCATTATTCACTACCTATTTCCTGGGCAAAATTAACATTTTTGTGGTTTTTTATCTTTCCAATAAAAGTGCTTTTAACCCAATGGAATGCTTTGGAGTAATTATCTGGAAGTATATAATTTACTGGAAGGTGAAATCGCTCTTGATCATCTAGAATCAAACCACCCATGGTTCAGTTAGGGGTTAAGAGTTCCACTGGGCGTGCAATGGCTGGATGGATCATCCGAATAAGGTCAGGACGATCATACCACAGAAGTTAAAAGATAAAAGAATGGACCGAAAGATTTTTTCAGAAATTAATTCCGACATAAGGCCAATTTATTTTACTTTTGAAATTAGAGTGCCAATTTGATTTGCTCTGATATATCAAGGCTCAAAGATGCTAAATTTTATCATACCAAATTTAAAGTGGCGATAGACAGTGGTTTGGACTACTCTTCAGTCAGGCTATTTAGCGAACGAAGCAATAGATAGAAAGATAAGAGGGAAGAAGCAACGTTGAATTGTCATTAGTTTGTGGTCGTCCGGTATAAACCACATGACCAGATATAGTGATTATATATTAACAGTCTGAAAATGGAAACAGATAAAAGCTGGCAGTTTAACTACCATAGTGAATAAATTTATACGGTAGTTTCTAATACTTTAAAAGTAAGAGCGAAGACTGTCAAGAAAAAGGTTAAAGAGAAGGATCAAATTGAGCTACTGGGAAACATTTTCGTCAATCATTGACTAGCGCATTTTGTCCAGTATATAGAACCAATTTTTTCTATGAAATAACGTGCGTAGAGGAAATTTTTTAATCTTTCCGAAATTTTCATGAATTTGCTGATATTATTTCCCTGCCAAATTAAAATCGGCACAATTTTTTGTTATTGACTTAAAGTTTTTCAAAAGGACATAGTGTGTGCTCATGACCGTCGAAAATGTTTGTTCAAACTGCGTTTTTAAATCGGGCTTCAAGGGGAGTACCATATTTTCCCCTATCACCACTCAGTTCTTACCAATGCACATTCACTATGAACATTTTGTTCCTATATATTTATGAATTTGCTATTCTAATATTATTTAACCAAAAATGTTTATATATAAGTTAATTCTAGTTTAAATATTGAAATATCTGAGGACACTTGCGTTGGATATACTCAAACGGTATCACCCATTTTCTGAATTCACGCTTCTTTAGTAGGAATTAAAACTTAAGATAAACGGAGATTAAACCGCCCAAAACTTCGATTTACTGTAATGATCATTGGGAAAAGCATTTGCCCAGTGTCACTAACCTTTGAAAATCTAGACATTTAAACTTCAGAATAAAGAACTGTTAATAAAAATTCTAAAATGATAAAAATATTATTTTTATATTAAATACAATCAGATTTACTTTTAATCCACGATTAACGCTTATAACTTATTGAAACCAAAGCGGACTCCCGAACATTTAATTTTTTTTGTTTTCGGGATGCTTGGTGGAGTTCTTTGTTTGATGGGTCGACTGTCTATATTACCAGCTATGAGATTTTCCTCCAATTGTAATGCCGTTTTTTCAAATGATATTAATCAGGTACAGATTGTTCATTTTTATATTTTTATGAAAATAGCAAAATATTGATGTTCAGTTTTCGTTTGTGTTAAAGATGTTCTCATGATCAAATTTGTTTCTGCTTGCACTTATAGATAACTCTCCTGGGATCCGTTGCTTCAACTGGAGTCACTATTGATAATTCCTCTTCCATTGCTACATTCAATCTCCTTACTCGGGCAAGGTATCGAGCAGCAGATCGTTATATGATGAAATTAGTCTACCACAGGTTTGTGTTCTTCACGTTGTTTGCGTCACCATGTCATGACTAAATATCTGTTCAGTGGTGTGCTAATTTTAATTATTTTGTATATTTGATACGAAAACATTTTATCACGTGGGCTAATAAGGTAGGCTTTAGATTTATTAGTTTCACTGGACGCTTAGGCTAACGCGTAGATGGTATAATCGGGTTGAATGATTGCACCGTATTACTGTGTGTTGATCATGAAGAAACAATCTAAAATAGTCGAAATAAAATTGCATTTAGAAGATTGTTACAGTTGAGATCCGGGTTGGACAAATTTGTTTAGGGCAATGTCCTTATTTAAATTAGGATAAAAATGTTCTTTATCCTGAGTTCAACATATTATGCTGGCCAAAGCAATCGTAGATCATTTGCTCTGCTGGAGTCGTTATTAAAGAGCCACAGATCATTTTTGATAATTGAAGATAATCTATCTATATATATACATATATATTCGTGGGGAAAACTTTTCTCTTTGCCCTTAGTGGTCTATTTCATTCATCAAAGTCAATGTACTGGTAGCACTACTGTGCCAATATCAACCAGGTCAGATATTTATTTCCAAACCAGACTATTTGTTACTCAAAAAGAAGACAAGGAAGGAGATCGACATAGCTAGCATTTGCCAATACTGTATGAAAACAAGCGGTATACAAATAATTTTCATACGTCATATACTCTATGATGTATTAATGGGGGATCTGGAAATATCTGCATTTTTTGGAGGTGGTAATGCATGGTATAATTGTTTCATTTTCGATACGTTAATTGAATTGTACAACTTTAGGTTTAGCAGGCTCGTTTTGTCCACTTCAATCTTTTTACCTTGGAAAATGAAGGTAATTATCAACATTGAGAAGTTTACCAAAGTTCATAGAGGCAGGCTATCAGGTATTTTGCTTCGTTACTCAATTATTCCGTTTCATGCACTCCTTCATTTTCCACCAATCTTCATTATAAGATCTGCAACAAGATTAACGCTTATTGACAGTCTTTGTAGAAGGAAGAGGGAACACCAACTAGCTTTGAAGGGATTATTAGAAGTGTTAGTATTGTTAGTGCAGTTCGTAGATTCGATAAATATGTCAGTAGGTAAAAAGAAGAGATGAATGGATTTCAGGGCATCACGAGAAGATGTAGTCGATCAGAGATTCGCAACTACCATTGATTCATTTTTTTAGTCCTATAAGTTGAGCCTTTTGGGACATATATCTTAAGATACTTAAAGGATGTTTAGCAATTAGTACTTAGGCATTTCTATTTAACTTCATAAATTAAAGCCTTATGTCCGTCTACAGAATCCACGTATTTGACAGACCTCTTGTTGAACGAATTCGCAGCCTCTCCCAAGGTGATCGAGTATACGTGCAGGGGTGTCTGAGTTCCTTCAAAAAGAGTACTCACGATTGGATGCAGTGCATCACTGCACAAAACATAATCCTCCATTCCGACGCTGGCAAGCAGCCCCTCGAGGACGCTGAAGCTTTGACAGCTGTAGCAGATGACTTGATTGAAGGGGATGAAATTGAAGCTACTGCGGAAAGCATTTAAGAAGTTAATTTGTACAAATGCAGATATTTATTCTATATTTCACCCTTTCGACCTTTGCACTGTTACAATTGAGATGTTCATATATTTTGTTACAAAATAATACAGTAACTATAACACCCACATTTCCTTTTCATTCATTCGTGCTTCTTTTTACTACCGCTTTGCTGCACCCAATTGGGGATATCTTAAACGAGGTGCTTTGGAGCGTTTTCAAGTACTTTAGTAGGCATTTTCCCTTTAGAGTTTTTGAGATATTGCGCTTCTAAGTTCAAATGATAAGCTTATACGATTTAGCAATATTTTATTATTAGTGTTTGGTAGGGTCTGAGTTTCATATCTTGTTGGGTAACGTCAGTGAAACTCCTTCATTTCTTGTGAAATATAGAGTTGTCTTTTACTTATTAGAGGTTTATGTTCGAATAGAGTGCATTCGTTTAGAACCGGAATGCAGAAATAGATAAGTGCGCCAAGAAGAGGATTAGTTTACTGATCTTGGACCTGGATGGTAGAGTTTATATGACTCATTAAGATAGGCGCCACTTGGCGACATAGAGACGAGGCATTGTTGCGTGTGGAAAATTTTAATGAGTGGGGCATCCACGTTCCGACTGCTTTTGAAATAAATCTATGTTCATCCATACGCTTATTCAATCCTATCTCCATGTTTATTGTTGCTGACAGTTAAGATCACTAATCTCAATAGATTTTGTGCGCATCTGCTCTTCCCACTTGCTCACTCCTAAATGCACTTTCACTCTAGTAAGGACGATTAGTCCAGCTCTATCTAGACGACTTCTGAATAATTACTATACCAGACCAACCAAAAGTCACGTTAGGTAATTCCTTAAAGTAGGGCTCATTCCATATCGCTACAGTGTTAAGACGTCTAGTTCCCTCAGCAAGATCCAAGTGTCGATAAGAACTTATTCAGAAAAAAGGTGGTGAGAAGTCAGTCACAAAGGAATAATTTATTAGTTCAACAAATAAATAAATAGCGGCTTTAAAAACTTAAAGCATGCGGGTAAAAACTGGTGACACTCTTTATCCATTAAGCTGCTAGGACCTACTTAGAAATTACCAAAGCGAAATCTGTGATATTGACCTTTGTTTAATGACAGACTGTTATAGACTGCGTGGAGAAAGAGCCTTCCCTAAGGAATCTATTTCTTTATATGCACAGTAGGTTGGTTTTCTAACATTGGACATTTGCTTATACTTGAGTCTAACCGAGACCGCCAGCTTTTAGCGACTCTGTCATTAAGACTTCTTCTAAGAGATATTTTGGTGTCAATAAGACCTACAACACAGATTCTAAGGAAACTTAAAGGCAAACTTGAATAAAGTCACGGCTGGGACAAGTTGACCAATACGCTAAGAAGGCTTATGGTTTGACCAGAGCGTCATGGCTAAAATGGCCAGTTTCTAATACATAAATCCCCGCCTTAAGGGAAAGCCAATTTCAAACTTTAAAGACATTATTTCCTTACTTAGCTCCAGTACAAAAAAGGAATATTTTGGTCAAATAGTAAAAGTAAAGTCATAATTAGCAATGTAATGAAACACAATAAAAATAATAATCCAAAATGACAATTTTATTTCAAATGCATACACGCAAATAATATATACATACTGTAAACATCCATCTCTCCAGTAATTTATATAAAACTGAAACCCAACAACTGACACAATCATTCGTATGCAATCACCCAATATCCAAAACTCCGTCTACATGAAATTTCGTCGTTGACGTGAGTCGTTGCTGCCATAGGGATGAAATCGATCTCTACCTCCGCCGCCACCTATTCTTCTAGAGGATTGTTGCAGTGGTGCCATGGAGAGGTCCTCGTTTCGACGAAAGATCCGACTTTTGTTCGCGGAATTCACCGTAGCGTTCGCGGGCATTGGTGGATTCATTGGAGGTGGCGTAATCGCAACATCAAGCATATCACCAATGCGAAAAGTGCAATCCTATAAGGAACAAAGCCACGATTGTACAATTACCAATAGCTTTCTGAGCCAAATGAAAATAGATTATGGTAACTAATATTGCCGGATTGCAAAAAGGACTACTGGCTAAAGGTCAATAATATCAAGATTAGATCCTGTGTTTAGCTAGACTAAAATAAAGAAAGGTACATATCTCTGCCCGAATCAGAAAAAATTAGGCAAATAAAGCGAAAGAAAGGCATTCAACATGAATACAAACATTCTTTGTAATAAGGTAATGAATACGGGAAAAATGCAGCTAAATAGAAATATTCCCTCCTGAAAATTAACATCTACTACAATGTTAATCTATATGTCCAGAAAGCTAATCGCAAAGCGAACGTCTCAGACGATTTCAAGGAACAGGACATAAAGACACTAAACGCAAATGGAGTTATGTTTCGCTATGGAAAACCGACCTCTTTCCACCGCATAACTGGATCGAATGAAAAGTAATTGGGCTAGAAAAAATGGATTCACGATAGTTCAACCATGGAAACAAGACCAAAGAAAAATCTTCATACACAATTGTGTATGGCTCAATTTTCTTATAAGTAGTACACTATACGTGTAAAATAGTCTTCGATAAAAAGTAACACTAACCTTAAGCATAATCTTATCAGAATCAGCTGGGGAACCAGAGCATATGCTGCCGATATTACGCATCCGGTAAAAAGGTTTATCCGGGTCGGGAGAGACGATAGCAAATTCGAAAACAGTGCCCGATTTTTGTGCATCCACGTGGACAGATTTAATAAGATCGGACAATTCATGCAGAGTTGCGTCAAGCCTAAATAATGAATTATATCTTGGCAAAATCATACCAAGTGTATGCCCTTAATTCATTAAAAGGATAAGATTTGTGAGAGTATTCTTTTATTCTATTGTGATAAATTTGATTGACAAATATCCGAAGTAGTAAGGGACACGTTTTTTCCCTGTCTATCCGACCATCACTCCTTTCACCCAGAACCATCAGGAACGAAAGCTCGAATACAGTAAGATTGCAACGAACGAAATAAACAATGAAAACATTTAATATCATGTTTAAATCCATTATAGTGTTGAAAAAAAATTTAATTAAATAAAAGCTTTTATTTATATTTTTATTTCAATTTTAAAATGCATATGTAAAACTAAATAAAATTTCATATAACTTAAAAATTATTTCTCGAATTTTTTCATATTCATATTTATTTTAAAATTTGGCTCTGGAAATAAATTACGAAGAATCAATTTTGTTTAGTGTTTTTATCGACGTGTGCGCATCATTCAACTTCATTGAAATGGCCAGTTCACGAGATAATAGGGTGGGTATGAAATCTCTTTTTTCTATTTTCTTAGGCATCTGAATCTATTTCTTCTAAAAATCGTGATGACACGTATAAAAATTTAAGTGACGACGTGAAAAGTTTTATTAAATCCTTCTATAAGCACGTCAAGAGTAACGACTCGAAGGAAATTGAATATGACTATGCAGTCAAGTGGTTAACTTTTATGTTAGTTTCATTCTCTTAGATTTCCAAAGCTTACGGATCAGTATTTCAAGAGCACCCGTTGGCCTGCAGTTGATTATATTGCTCCCCTATGCAACAAAGGTAATTAGTATTAAATGAGTTAATTTTTATTTAGATACCATCTTCATGACGCTGTATAACGAACTGTACTATCGTCATTTGTACGCTCGTGTAACTGCTTTTCCTGATATGGAGGATGCCCATCAATCATATCTTAATTATTGTTCTTTCTTCGAAGCTTTGTTGAGTAAATGTCCCATACTTCGCATTAAGCAAACGTCATTTCAAAGAGAAATTTAAATTCCTTTACCTTCCTTTTTTTAATTAGAACCAAAGAATCCGGTTAAACTTGATCTTCCAATTCAGTGGCTTTGGGACATTATTGACGAATTTATCTATCAATTTCAAAAATTCGCTACTTATCGAAGTAAGCTTAAGCGAAAACCGGAAGATGATGCCTTTATGCGTTTGAATCCCAATACATGGAGTATTCATGGTGTCCTCAGTATTCTCTTCCAACTCGTAAAGAAGTCGAATATTAACCTGCAACTGAATTATTATGCCATGAGACGTATGTTCATAAAACTCTGTAATAACTCTATTTATTTGTTGGTCCGATGTTAATATGACTCCTTTTCGACAAATTATAGGTGATCCAAAAGAGGTTGCTGGTTCTTTTGGCTCCTGTGATCTCTACAAGATGTTGGGATTTTTCAGTCTTGTGGGTCTATGTCGCGTTCATTGTCTCCTTGGAGATTACTTCACGGCCTTGAAAATGTTAGAACCTGTTCAGCTGAGACAACAGGAGATGTACCATGAAGTCCCTACGTGTCACATAACAACCGGTTATTATGTTGGCTTTGCTTATCTAATGTTACGTCGCTATCAAGATGCTATTCGAACCTTCACTCATACTCTAATCTATTTAAATCGGGTTGCCCCATGCTTGCCTCAGCGTAGTGATTTAAGAGATTATGTCACTAAACAAGCTGATCAAATGACTAGCCTTCTGGCCATCTGTATAACTATTAATCCTGTTCCTATTGATCAGTCCTTAGAGCAACAGCTCAAGGAGAAGTTCTCAGAAAGTCTCAATCGCATGGAGGGGACGTAAGAATACCTATATTTCGCATGTCTACTTAACTCCATATTCAGTAACTTGATTCATCCATGTTAATTTTTGCAGAAATAGGGATGAATTTACTCTTTGCTTTGACCTTGGATGCCCGCGATTCATCAATCCTGATGCCTTGGCAACTGAACGTACTAATTATGCCCTTGACGCTCAACGTCACCAAGGCACTATCTTCCGATATGAACTTGACAATCACAGAATTGATCTTCTCCGTTTGCGATCTTTCCTCAAGCTCTACACTTCTCTTCCCGTTGACAAACTGAGTCACCTTCTGAATGAAGTAAGTCGCTACTTGTATTTAAAAGTAACCAAGTTCAGAGTTTGGGCTAACATAATTCTTTTAGAATCATGAAGTTGTGCATTCTCTGTTGATGTCTTTCAAACATCAATTGAAGAATTTGACTTGTACAGAAGGTACTTGTGGAAGTCTTGAGGGCACACTTCAACTCCGTTGTGACACGGATTTCTACGTTGATGGTGACATGATTCACGTTGCAGATATGAAGGCTGATAGACGCTATTCGGAGTACTTTATGCTCCATTTGGAGAAGTTGCGTGAGGTGTGTTGTCTATCTTAATATAAGTAATTTTAATGATAATTATTGTCTATCTCCTTGTTCCTGGTTTTAGGTGAATGATCAATTAGATGAAGTCGAGAAGAAACTACGCAAGACGAAAGTTCGCAGTTAATTCGGTGAAAGCTTCTTGAAAGAGCTTTGCATCCTAAGTGGTGTTTAATAATGTTCAGCCTTGAATCAATAAATGATTTTCTAAGCAAGGTCTTTTCTTTTATCGTTTTAAGTGAAGGTTGTTTAGGCTGATGTGCCAATTTTCATCACATATATAGTAAGAAATGGAAATTCTACAAAACGCAGCTCCTCAACTACACCCGATCGACAGTAATCGATTGGGGATTCGGTTCAAGCCAGCGACTTCTAGTGATAGAGAGCCTATTTCTGTTGAGGAGATATTCGGTATGCTAATACTATGGCTGACTTTTAGAATAACTATCAAATTTCTGACCTAACTTCATCTCAACTCTAGAACACATTCGTGATATCCGAGATCCTGAACATCCGCATAGTTTGGAGGTACTGGGGGTAGTTAGGAAGGAGGATATTTTAGTAGATGATGCTGCCTCCAGGGTTGCGGTTCAGTTTACTCCTACAATTCCCCATTGCAGCATGGCTACTCTGATCGGTCTCTCTATCAAGGTCAAGCTTTTGAGGTCTCTACCACGGCGTTTCAAGGTATGCGATTCAGATATAGTAAACCTCTTTTGTCTTTGAAATGTATGCCAATTTATTTATTTTTATGCCGTATACATATACATGGTAGTAAACGTTCATAAAGGAGAAATATGTTCAACTTTATGCCAACTGTTTCATGCGTTTTGAAATTGCTTGCTAGTGATTCTGATATTTCTTGATGAGTTTGACACGAGTCTTCACTAAGAATCGCCTCCAATTCAGCATCCATCTTCAACAACTTTTCCCCTCCACCACTATGCCGATTTTCAGCAGCAAAATCGCCACTCTTAAAGCGTTGAAACCATTCCCGCCGACACGTACAGTCACTAATAGCCAGCCGTTTTACCATAAGTATCTGAGATAATCCGGTGAGGCTGAGTCAGTCTGCAGATTTTTTCATATTGAAATAATAAAGCAATACTTCCCGCAAATGACGAGAATTCGCTTTAAAGTCAGACATATTTAATTAAAAATATTATTATTATGCAAACACAAATTAAGTTATATCAAGATAGGGTTGTATTTACAGATGTGAAAACAAAGTGTTCGACATCTGTGATTATTATATTTCAGCTACTACCGTCATCTTTTGGAAAACGGAGGGAGCAAAGTTGTAGACCTAATAATTATATCGTTCTTCATTTCATGCAGAAAATCTGGTTACATCTTTTCACTTAATTTGGCAGTCTTCCTTTTTTCACCTGATTTTTTTAGCAATGGAATTCACTAGTTTGTAGGTTCTGTGTGATGATCGGTCCGTCAGAGTCTTCTCATCTCGCTTTTGCTTGCCAATATCGATGTCACCGAGAATCTGGACGATCTCTCTTTTAAGCCCACCCTTCACTTGTCGATGTTCAGTAATGCGAGTAACAGAATTTGTAATAGGATTCACTACCCCTGCTTCTGCTTTTTGTGAGTGGTGATTTCAGTACATCTGCACTTGGTAAATGAGATTTCAATAGCATTTCACTAGTATCTCATTTTCGCTGTGAATATTTAACAACAGATTTATTCTTCATAATTGTAATTGGGCTTCATGACTTAGTTCTAACCACTGCCTAAACACCGGACACAAATGTGCTCAAATTGAGAAGATTGAATGTGTAATGTATTCCGAATTTCACGGACTCAGCCTTATTACTATCTTATTCGAATCTGTGTACGTGTCAGGGTGAATGTCTTGAAGAAGCCAATAGTGGAAAAGGCTCTAAATTGATTTACCGAGTTCAAGAACAAGGTTATTGCGCTAGTGCGAAAAAAAAACAATTTCATGAATACTATTTTCAATTTAAAAAGTGAGAAATATTCAATAATTTGAATGCTGCCATTTTCTCCATGACACCACTTTTTGAGACTCATCTTCCTTGTAGAACTCCTTCGGATTCTCTTGAAGTCTCTCTGTTGTTTTCGTATTCTTTTAGGCTTCTACCTTTTTAGATAATGACAATTTTTCTTTCCATATTTTTTCTCATTGGAACTTTTTCATCAAGCTTACGGGCAAATCTTTCGAATTTTCTGCCATTACTCTAAAGCGAACACTACATTCACTACTGATTTGAGAAGACATCTATTCCCTGTCTTCTCGACAGCTTTCACTTTTGATTCCTGGCGAACTAGTTCAGCGAATTGCTTCTATCTCTTCGCCACCTCGTGTTTATGATTGTTTGTGTAACATATTAATGGGTTTCTACTACGTATCTTCGTTCAGTTTCATATTCTTCGAACTGGTTTTCGATCCGGCCACCTCAGTCACATGATTTTGCGATAGATAGGTGGGTGATCGGTTTTAGAAATTCCAGATCGGCCAACCAATCGAGATCTAAGGAGTCCAAGTCAGATTGATTGGCCATGAAGCATTTTGCGGTAATTTCTTTATCATAATGACGAACTTGACAATCAATTTCATGGCGACACACGAGGCGTTTCGAGCTATTTTTAGAGGGGATGACCGAGTAATGAAAAATTCAAACTCATTCCCAAAAACGCCAGGGACGTCGCAGTATTGCCGAGGAAACAGGCAGGAAGTCATGTGCTGCTGAAAGAACGGTTTTCAAACTCCGTGAAAATGAAAACTTAAACATCGGATCCTTTTTTATTCAAATCATCTCCAAAATCTCTGGTTCTTCAAGTTTATTAGTTTCACTTTGACTGAGAAGTGAAACAAAACTGTACCAACTGGTTGGAAAAGCGATCTCGCCTGCGTCACCGAAATAGTGTTATTTACGTTAAAGTCCAAAAGCATTCATGATAAAATTGCATTCAGTCGCCACAGAACTCTGTTCTATTTACAAGATTATATCATCGTTTCGAAAAGAAAACATTTCTATACACATTATTTTCAATATTTATTGGAAAAAGTGAAATTAATGTTAATATCGTCAAGGACAAAATTAAATAATTTTTACATTTTTATTCTCTCTAACACCATTTTATTAGGTGAAAATTGAGCGATGGGAGTTAGTTGAAAATGGTGCTTTGATGATGAAGTGGAATCTCGGGGGACGCTGTTGTTATAGAATTAGCTGGCGTCGGAGAGGTAGAAAGCGAGAACATTCGATTAGTAATACTACAGCAAATAATGCCGAAGAAGAATAAAGTCATTGCAACTTGTTACTTATTTTGTAGATCTGTGTGACGATAGCACCGGGAATGCATGAGTCAGAGTTGGATATCAACAAACAGCTGGCGGATAAGGAACGAGTGGCCGCGGCTATTGAGAACGAAAATGTGGTGCGAACCCTCAATCAATGCATTGCTCCTTAATTTACTCAGTCTTTACATTGCATATTCTCCGCATAATGAGTCTTCTTCCTTTTGGGGATTTTATAAATGGATTGGGATTTATTTTTAATGAGATAACTTCTATTATTATTACTGAATTATTATTATTATTATAATGAATTTTATTATTTTATTAAAATTATTTTATTATTATTAATGAATTTTGTTCGAAGATTGTCATCGTTTGCAATATTCTACTTATTGAAAACATGTAACATTTAACTTTATGAAGTCTTTTTTGAGTTTGGAATTTCTAGCTTTAAATAGAGATTCAAATACTTCCATACGATATTCTGATCAGAAATAATTTTAGATCATTCATGAACTCTTCTTCAAATTCTTCTATGATGTCTTGTACTTAATTGAAATCTACAAAGCGTTAGGCTGTATTTAGCTCTAGTTGTATGCACGAAGCCATACAATGAATTTGTATTTATTCCTTGTCCAGGTATTAAAATTGTAAAACTGTCCTAGTACACTCTTGCCCGGTGTATATGTTTAATGGATAATCCTTACTTCACCTCTGCGATATACTCTAACACAAGTGTTGAAGCACACTTCCTTAGTGATTGAAATGCACTTAGGGTTAGGTTACGTAACAGCTTTCACATCCGCATCTTCCAAACTGTTTGAGTTCAGCGTTGCAAAATTATGCGCTCTGCATACTGGAACCTAGCGAAGAGGCTGTACTGCACTTAGTTACCTATTTCCGAAGCTGGAACATTAAAAGAATGCATGACTTAGCTGGTATTCAAATGAAGAAATGCATAAGTCGAGTCAATATTTCTCAACAAAATGTGTGGAAGAACAGAGTAGAATAAACTCAAAGTGGCCAGTGGTTAGATCGAAGGTGTGTCGCAAGTGTCGTCGTGGGTGCAGAGACCTCTCGGCCAGCCACCAATTAATAGTCTCTGCATTGGTTAAAAAGCCCTTATTGTTTTTAATGACTAAGCTCTCTGACAGACATAAAGCCCAAAATGAGCCTATTTCACGCCATACGTCTGTCTCCTCTATATTGTTAAGGGGTCTTTTGAAATAGAGATTACTGGACATAAGTCGGGGCTTATTAGTATAGCAATCCACTACGGTCTCTGTGTCAGTTGTTTATGCTCGAATCTTCCCAGAATCGTCTTCTTGCTGTAATGGAAGGATTGGCTATCAAAATGTTTGACAACGCTGGAGTGGGTGAAGAGCACATCAATTGCTCTATTGGCTGTTGTCTTGAATTCGTGGATGACCGTGTTGTTTTCAAATTTACAAACTATGGCTATTCTACATTGTTGAAATACTAGGCAGCATGGTTTATGCCGCTGTGGCTAAAATTAATTGTTATGATATAACTCTTTATTGTTTTCCAACAACATGACATGATTTCAGTAGGTACGAAGTTGTAAGTCATTTCTTGCTCACGAATGCAAAACAAGTTCATTTCCGACTTAATTGGTAATTATAGGTGAGCTATCATACATTAAAATACCCTAAATGACTTCTTAGAGTAATTTTTATCGGTTAACAATGGGCTTGAAATCATATTGGCAAGCATTCAGACGCCTAGCAAGACAATCGGCTTAACTTGAATGACAGGAATAGTACACCAGAATGAACTTCCAGCGACAAACTCGTGGGTGAAAATGCAGTCATTACTTCAACAAATAATCAGCTGTTTTTCTCTTTGAAGTTTATTTGTTTATAATTGCACTCAGTTACAGAGTGAAATAAAATTCCAACTTCTAGAAATACATACATGTAATACAAGTGTAATACATTGTGTATATTGCAACAGATGTTGAAGGGTTTGATAGGAACAAACTTTTAAATGAATTTGCAACTGATATTCAGGGTGATAGGCACGTAGTTTCAATTAAGTTTCAAGATACATGGAATGTATGTGCTGAACCCGGATTATTAACAGAATTTCAGTAAGCATACATTTCATTAAAACACCTTTTATTAAGCATAATGAAACAATACTTCATACGATAATGCTATAATACTATTTTCGCTCACCAGAAAGGATGCCGTTACTTCTAGATCATCTCTGGGTTTTGGGTGACTTATAGCAGTTATCACACACAGGTAAGCGCTTTGAGAAACGCTGGTAATCTCCTTAGAAGTCTAATTATCTGCAGGCAGGCACAACAGCAGAGTCCTTTAGCAGAAAGTTTTGCTTGCACAATTAGCTAGACTGTGTTCAAAGTAGTGAGAATACAGAGTATATCGAATGAACCAAGCAAAACATGATAAGTGAATAGATGCAGCTCCTATGAAGGAATACTAATAGGTGGTTATCTGATAAGGCATCTGCACGCACTACGCAGCTGCTCATAACGCTATCGATGGCGCGACCACACTTTCCCGGATGTTCCAGCGCTTGAGTTTGCTTTGGCCGGCCATATTATCAACATGCGTACCGTGTCTACAGCTTCCCATCAAGCATTTAATAGAGAAGCAAAGGCAAAATTAACATTAGTGTTCCACCGGCGTAGGACCATGTGTCTTTAAACAGGTAAATGCTAATAATTCAATACACAAGTTTTAATATTAAATCTTCCACGTAAGTTGATCACTCGGAGAGATGTGTTATAGAGAAAATAAATTCATATAATATCAATAATTCATTTCATTCACCATTTTGCTTGAGCGAAAATGCACTTTCAACTGCAGTGCTTTTAAATTGGTTAACATTCGTCATGAGTGACCACGTTCGACATCAAACTATTAAATTCTGTCGTACAGTGGAGCCACAGGATGCCTCAGTCATCTTGAGAGCATATTTTTGATTCCAGGTAGTTGCACAGCAGTATAATAAAAAACGAAAGCGCTAACGTTTTAATAAATAAAGTCACATTTCTTCAACCTACCTCATAACAGGATTTTATATACCTCGTTGAATCACCCTCAATCTAAATAAGACGAAGACTAACACCTAATTCCGATAATTTTGACTTGAATGATATTATATTTATACTCTCCTCAAATATTAGCATAAACATTTCGAAATTTCATATCACGACTTTGTGCTAAGATGGGATTTGTGATGAGATTGGATTCATCTGAGTTTGTACCAATGTTTATTTTGGCGAATGGCGAATTTTTCTACACCTGCCATAGGCAGTTCGAACTTGGGTTAAAACTAGCGGAACCTAATAAGCTTAACTGGCTACATGGTTTGAATTAGCTAAACTTTTTTAAAATGAAGAAATTCTGGAAATTAATCGACCTTTGGTCTCCCCCTGGAAAGTAATAATATGGAAATCATCACCTCCTCTTAAAATATTTAAAATTTGGCAGATTTTATGTTCAATTACTGACAAACTGCAATTAAATTTCAGTTGCTACACTAATAAGCCTGGACTTAGGCTCGGTAATCTCTGTGTCAAGATCTCCTAGTTTGGAATGGCTCCCGGGATTAGTTAATCTACCTCGACGATATAGAAAAACGGACTTATGACACGGATCATCTTTATTTGGACTCTATGTAACTGACATGGGGCTTAGTCATTAAATACAATACGACAACGTTGACTATTGATTGTTGATTGGATGGGAATTCTCTACACTCATGACCACATTTGCTCCCTAGTGCGATCATCATTACGGCCGCACGTTCCAGAGTGTTCGAGCGCTCAAGGCATTCCTTGGTTCAGCCCTGTTAGAGTGGTGTTCCCCGCAAAGTTTATTCGCTTGAGTGTAAAAGTTAGAAAACGAAATTTTGAGGAGGCAGTAAAATACAACCTCAAGTCTGCAAAAAAAGAAGCACTCCTACATTTTCCAAAATTTTAGAACCCCATCTTTAAGCTACTGTAATGAGCACAATCTCTATAATTTAACGGGCACATCAATTTGCATACATATTCTACTAGTTCTGTGTTTGATGACGCCCTTGGAATATCATGAAGTACCTTACTCTTAAGTAGTGGAGAAAAGCACACCAAACTGCTCTACGTAATAAACTGATTTTCGGTGACTGTTTTTGGACATTCTTTCTTATCCAAGAAACACTAAAACGATGATTTAGAGAGTCTTATAGTTTGTGAAAATTAACTACCACCTTTAATTAATAAATATGGAAAGATATTTTTGGGAAATTTGTATGACAAACAAAACTACATCACATTGTGGGGATTTTAAATTCCATTTAAATTGATTTGTTCTGAGGACTTTCACAATAAAGCATGAGAAATGAGTGTGTCTATTGTATTAATCACTGAGGTTTACAGTATCTTTGCTTTTCAAAATACTAAGTGTCAATCAGTCAATTAATTACATGGTGTCAATAAGTGCCTTCAAAAACGTAACTTCATCAAGAGCTTTTTTGATACATGCTTACGCCCAATGTGTTATTCAAGAAGAATTTTTATGAATGCAGGTTGAATATCTACATTTTTCTTGCAGGAATAAGAAGTCCTTTACTTTCGTAATCATCGACAATGACGTGTAGCGGATTAGCTACCTTAATAAGCCTTGACTGTTCTCAGAAACCTCAGTAACAAATTCTCTTAGTTGGTAAGTCTCCCGGAATAGAAGAAACAGACGTATACCACGGAACAAGTTTATTTAGTATGGCGTGCTGTGTAATGTATGCATGACGTGGAACTTAGTCATCATATACACTTTATGATATGATGACCTCATTTAACTTGGGTCATTGATTGGTCGGATAATCGTGTACTGGAATTGACCATTGATTGATCGTATTGGTATTGATCATTGATTCTGCATTAGTCATGCTAAAGTTGTGTCCCCACAGACGCAATCATCAAAACTAATCGCATTAAAACTCATTAACTAAGAGGTAATATATGGCCTTACTGACTTGCGCGCAATATCATTTTCGTCAAACACATAGGTACCAATAAGAGCCTAACTGGATTCCCCTCTGCGTTTCAACTAACCGAACAGTTTTAACCAACACTTTGACTATAATTGCTCATGAGCGATTTCAGTCCTGGCTCGACTTCTGTCTAATCCTTCCCCTCAACTCAAATCAGTCAACTCACGTAGTGAGGTCATCCAGATAGATGCTTGCTATCTGCATCTCCTCCAATCAGTTGCTATCTTTAGCACATTGTCTGTCCTCCACATGTATAACATGATCAATCGGTAAAATATTCTTTTAAGTACAGCCTAGTGTAACTTTTCGTATTTGGGGCCCGCGAAGCAGTAGGGGGATTTTCTAATAACAACCCACTTCGTGGTAGAAGGTTTTCTAATTTTTTGAGAGATTCGATGTCTGTGGTGAGCCCAGCTAGTTAGTTGCCATAGGCGTTGTCAAATGGAGATACAGTAAGATCGCCTTTTACGGTGGTACAAGACCCATGAACTAAGGGAATATTACCTTATCAGTTCCCACTATTTAAAGAGTGAATTAATGATGGCTATTTGATAATTCAGTCTTAAAACTATGCCGGACGGGAGGTCGTAGTATACACTCTTTCCGCACTAGACTATTTGTACACGTCACGAAAGTGCATTAGTCAAACTGTTATGGATGACCAAAAGTAATTTTTTTGTATGGAGCCGTTGATCTCTAATGGACGATGTTGGAAGGTAATGAAATTGAGTTGGGTAAACTGCTAACTGAAAGATCAATTTCATGCCAATGGATGTATCTGTCAGTAAAATTTAGTTGATGTGTGTACCCTTTAGAATGTGATAATGGCACTGCTAGATAGATATCTAAACTTGCGTTGGAAAAGTGGAGTTCAACGCTATTAATCGATTTAATAGGGGATTTTGTATGAGCGACACTTTCATTATCGTTTCGAATTAAAGTGGTATCCTTACTAAGCGTCTCCATTTTTCGCACCTTTTTGGTTTTACATTTGGTTTTAACGGCTTTGGTAAAACGATAGGCCGGATGAACGTCGTTCGTCATATTTGCATTTGATACGCTGTAACACACCAGCCAAACCTCGATGTGAAAGCAGAATCTGAACCACGATTTATCAACTAAGGACTTCGACTCATTTTCACAGACTGTGCATGACCCCGGCCATTCAGATTCATTAGTTTTTAAAAGTAAATTTCCTAAGTAGTCGATATGTCAATAAAAACTACGAATCAAGATTATATTGGTTTGGTGCAGCCACTGTTGTGCAGAAGTGAGAATACTTACAAGGTGACCTTTTGTAGAAGTTGGAGTAACAGGAACCGAGGTCACAAAATTAGATAATGAATCAAAATCAGATCGTAGAAGCAGTAGTTCATTCAAGGCAAAAGTAAGACGTAGGTTCTCTAGTTGTAGTAGTAGTGGTAGCAGTATCAGCACAGGCTTCCAAGGGAGCCGTAGCAACCGAAAAAATATCCAATCCTATTTTCATAGGAAAGGATTTTGATGCTTCCCAGTCGAGTCCTGGGCTCGGTTCTCATTTTTTACTAGGGATTCGCAGTACTCGGACCCGGCAGGGCGCACCGACAGCGGACCTATGTGTTGTAGAGTGGGCTTGTAGAGTAAACAGCGTAGGTGCCCACGGCGACGACGAGAACGACGACAATGGCGAAGATGGTGCTAGGAGAGGTGAGTTGATCGCTATTATTTCCCATTTATACTTCCTTTCTTCCTTCTCTCCTTCGCTTCCCGATGCCTCCGTGGATTCGAGAACGTTCCAGACGCCGAAGTACACGAAAGAGGGGCGGGCGGGCAGTTAGATAGGTGGGCATGCAGGTAGGTGGGCAAATATGTGAGTAGGTGTAAGAACCCCTACCCAGTGGGGTCGAGGTAAAATCCATCAGTCTCCTCCACGTGGTCCTAAGCGGCAACGTCATCTTCAAAACTTGCGGCTAACGAGGGCTCTGGTCAAAATTCGCCTCCAACGCCTACCCTTCCACACCCCCATTTCAAAGTCTTCCAACCGACGCAGCTCACATTTGCCTTCACTCCGTTTGGAAACTGCTCTCTATCAACCTCTTGTGCTGTGCTCTAAGTGTGCTCTCCTTTGATCTGTGTTTAGCAATGTAAATGTGGTAAAATTCCGATGGCATTTTATGCGAATAACTTTCTAGCTACAGTTGATGCAAACGGAAGTGAAAAGAAACTGCTAATCGTATTGATGGATGGCACACTTCTCGATATACCCTGTGACGCCCCCCCGTACTACAGTGGAAAGTTATCACCTGATTTATGCAACTTAGATTGGTAAGAATTTTGCGATTTGCTATTGATTTTCATTCGTTTGAATTGAAGGTTGATCACGCAATCCCCCTGACCAATAGGAATTGGCAAGTGAACACAGTTTTAAAAATTGAAAATTTCCAGTTGAAATGAAGTCACCTGCACTATCAGTTTATCTCATGCAATTTTAACATGTTTCGTTCTGTTTTTAACGAACAATCATCAAGCATTATTTACAGTATCACCCGCACAGCCGATTATTCCGTGCTTATTAATACACTATTAGTTTCATCGACATTCACTATTGAACTGGGAGAATTGAGTTCAACCGAAGCCGACTGCCATACTCTTCCTGTTCCACTTAACACGACACGTCACAACTTTGATGTAATAATTGATTATTTGTGTTGCAACTGCGGGATCGTCAACATTTTCATCTGTTTAACAATTGTTGCGACCTTACTAAGTTGTGCACTTTCCAAATTATATTAATTTATAACAACACAGAACACAGACTACTGTGAATTTTGCCTGAAATAAAGGTGCAATTTCATTGAATCATATTTTGAAACTCGATCCCCTAAACGATTGGGCTAATGTGGAATCTAATCGTCTATGTGCGCTTTGCAAGGAGTTTGTCTCCAGCCTCTTTCATTTAGAATTGATCACTAGCATGGATGAGAAATCGTTCGAGAAATAGCGATTTGGAGTCTATAGGAGATGAAGAGAAGAACTCTAAGATCAATCCTAAATCCCGCTCAACTGGGCCTTTAATACCAATTGTCTTATTGGTAATAGTGTGAATTAAGTCAATAAATATCACCACATTCGAGTCAGATGTCAGCACACCTCGAAGGTAATATATTTTAACTAAATGAACTATATCTACCTACCAACCTATCAATCTATCTATCTATATCTCAAAAATGCTTCAAATCCACTTCCACTGTTTGAAGTAAACTTGTAAACTTTATGGTTTCAAGGTGTTTGGAAGATTTCCAAATGTATGTGAGATTAAAGGGCACTGGGGGATCGACCACAACGGACACAACGACGGTCTGCAAACTGGTACACTCCTTTGTCCAGTCGATGTGTGCTGCAAGAATAATGTGAGAAGAGGATGGTTCCGAAACCATATGTACACTGGTAACCTACGAATCACTTGTTGATAAAAATGAGGAAGTCTGTGGAAACCTCAGTTCAAAATACCAATATATGAAGTAAGCTTGTATTGATACAGTAGCTCTCACTTCCATCGCCTTCTCTACAAGTCCGTCATAAATATGAACGCTCTCCCAACCCCCTTATGAACTCCCACTTCCATATGGTTGGGCATCTTCCATTAAGAAAGGTTGTAGTTTCTTACCTGTCATCGACAACAATTTGCGTCCTCTCAACCTTCCTACCTTAGTCTCCCATGTGCCCTTCTAATCTAACCTGGTCAACCTAACGTGACATCAACACCTCACCCAACCAATTTAGCCCAGTTATGAACTTGAGCAGCCCGCCTCACCTAGATAGTCTCCCATCCACAACAAAGCATAATATGCGCGTCGATTGGCCTTACAACTGTGACAACTGTGAATAGAAGATGGACACGTGGTGAGATTAAGTTTTATGGACACTTCCGTGGACTCCCTTCACGTCACAATGGAGGTTGTTTGTGTCATGATGCCATTCCTGCCCTCTTCCATCCAATTAGATTTATGCTTCATAATCGAGCACCCACAAGAAAAATCCCACTCAGCAACAAGCCACAAGTCTCCTGCTATTTACCAATTCTCACACTGAAGTCCTCTCATAGCCCTCACAGAAACTCTACGTGGCACTGTCCAACTCGATCTTTTGCAACCGTGAGCTACCAAGATGGGATTTTAAAGCACAAGCATCTTAAATATGGTATGAATGATACAAGAACTTTTCAAACTCCAACTTATTCAAATTGCAACCCACCGAAACTGAACAATACAAGGCACCACAGGACAATCTCGTAAAGCGCACTTTTAGCTTTCAAAAGTCAATAGGGGTAACTTGCGTTCAAAATGACATTCTTCTTCATTCATTTTCCATTACTACTAGTACTGAAGAATCGTAAAGATTGCAAATTATATAGAAATTGTTATAAATTTTGATGAATACTTGTGTCGCCTCTGAATGGTCGGGATTAAACAAAAAATTACGATCTTATTAGTTAAATTATTCCTAAATTGACCCATAATTCTTTGTGTTCTTGTGACTGAGAGTTGAGGATGATAAGCTTAAATGACGCACTCCTTCTCGAAGTTACCTCGGAAAAGATCTGCTTAAATGTATCATTTGAGTGGAAGCTGTTTCCATGAGATAAACTCTGGTAGAGATAGCTAACTTTGGGTTAATTCCTATGCATCATTAGTATAAGCCATTGTACATTCTGGTTCATTTCAGCTTATAATGAGGAAATTCATAATTGCTACTACGATGATGCTAGTAGTATGCTTACTAATCCTAGTAACCATGCCAAACTAGGAGTTGTTGCTATAACGTTTACTGAGCATAAGTCAAAGCTTATTAGTGTAGCAATCCACTAGAAATTGCACTAATAAGCTTCTTTACAGTTAATATCAGAAAATAATGGAAGTATGGTCAATATTTTATCCACCATACTAGTTTATTTTTAATACATTTTGGAATTAGGCTAATTCTTTACTGATGTTAATTATTTGGATTATAATAAAATGCTTTCTTTGTACTTTGCAAGTTTACGTTCAATGACTTGAAGAAGATTGAACGAATAAAGGATACAATTTGAAAAAGAGATTAACGGATTATGCATGCATTCGCTTCCTCATTAAACGGTTCAGAGAAAACCCCTCTAAAGAATCCGACGTTAATATTGGGTATGACATCCTTCATGTAGAATTTTAGGCACCTCTCTTTTATAAGCTTAGAGGACCCGAAAATTCAGCATATGGAGGGCTTCTTGATGGTTAAACCTATGGGGAGAAATTGTCGCATCGATTGCATTTACCTCCCTGTGAACAACCAACGCATTTACTATTCTTATTCGAATTCTTACGAGGTAAGAATTTACACTTTCAATGACTGGAATCGACGTTGGTAATTGATTAGTCATGCCAGATTAGTTAAGCTAAAGACCTCCTTATGTCCTTACTTAATTTGCTATTGCTATATGTGGTGCGTGGTAGCTCGATATATGTTTGGACAAATGGACTTTCTATCTTTCTAGTTCTTTTAAGTGCTCACTAATTTAAGGATCATCTTCTAGTGCACTCTCTCGTTTTTGGCTTCTTTTCATACACTTTTGGCATTTACATTTAGCTTCATTCACTTCATTACTAGCTATTTTTTAAGTTCCGATTCTGACTTCTCCCTTACAACATTAATTGTTTTTCTTTTAATAAAGAAGAGGACCACTGACTTGTCCTAACTACATAATGAAACATCTTGAACATGATTCAGAAACAGTTTTGACCACATATCGTTTTTGTCTCATTTGCAGTTGCATGCTGTCGAAGTAGTGGTGTGAAAGCGCACTCACCAACGATAACGACTGAATGAGACACGCAACCACCTGCCCATCCCTGCTTATGAAGGCTATTCGCAATAGACAGTAAGTACCCGAAAGAAACACCGAAGAACATGATCGGTTATCGTTTAGCCTGAGAAGGGAAAACTAGTTTGAATGAGAAAGTCCTATTTGGTGATTGATTTTAATCTTTGAATTCACTCGGAACAATCGATTCCTTGCTCAAACTGGATTTTGAGTGATGAATAAATCTTGCCATTTCGACAAAGCCAGCTGTCAACGATAAGGGAAGAGAAAACACCTATAGAGATCAACGATTGCGAGCTTGTTTATATACGTGCCCTAAAGAGAGTCGTTCTGTTCTGATATATCGCAACCAATCAAGTGAACAGTATTTGTTCGAACCCCTTGGACTTAGACATGTTTGAAGGTTTATGCATGCGTTAAATGAACGGTAATATCCCGTTAATAATTTTTTTCTCAGTAAAGACAGCGGAGGTTGTGGTTTGTCTTTAACCAAGCTTAGTGAATTGCCATCTAAACAGACACGTCTTGTAAAGCAGTAGGGAAAGCGCCATAGTGATTAGCCTTATGAGTAAATTCTCTATGAGAAGATAAGACAAATTAGTCTATTTATACGCTACCGGTAACATATCTCAAGAAGTTCTCTCACAGACTCGGCCTTTGTCAACTCTCCGATAGTACCAGTGCGTTCACTTGGGTGGTCTTATCCGGTTTAAACGTAAATATGACTGTGAAAATACGAGACGCATGTAGATACCTGTCTTGAAATTACGACTCCTGGCAAGAATTGGGCTAAAGGATCGCTTAAATTGTTGAAAATTGTCAACCATGTTCTGGTTAATTAGCATACAAGTGGATGTTCTTTTTTTCTTTTGAAGTTCGATTTGGCCTCAAGGAGCTTCTATTTTGGGCTTGTGAAAATTTTTTACGTTGTGAAATGCACACCCTATGTCCAGGATATTGGAGCATACAAATTGCACGCTTTTCGTTGCCGTGTTGGCAGTTCGAAAATGAAACAGTACGCACAAAATATGAATTCATATTGATATGATGTTATTACGGCTGTTGTCAGTCTTAAATATCTGCTTTGGCATCAATAAGGTATCACAAATTAACAACCAATAATTGAAATTAAATTGATTGGCCAACGAACTTCGAATATCATGCACAGGATCTCACGCATGTATACAGGGACACCTGCATTTTGTAGCGTAGATAGGATCATTATAACATTTTTGCTACTAAAATTGTAGCGGAATTAGCTACTTAACTAAGTTGGACTGTACTCAGAAACCTCGGTGGTAGTTTCTCCTAGTTAGTACGTCCCACTAAAGCAGCTAAGCTGCTGCAAAGCTTTAAAAGAAATAGACGTATCCAAGGGACGCGTCTATTCGAGACATGCATGGCGTGGAGTGTGACAGGGGAGGAAGCTTAGTCATTCAACATGGCGGATTGAGTAAAACGAGCGGAGGCTTTTGATTGGCTATTGGCTGTGTCCTCTCTGTACTCAATCCATACGCGAAGTTGAACGGCCGCACCTTCAAGCCACACTGTACGCTCATACACTCATGAATAAGAAATGAACCTGTGCTAAAAAGTGATACCGACTTTAATTTATTTTTATTGTGCATGGAAATGAATAAAGCTTTGAAATGTTTTAAACAAACAATAACTTCTAATCATGCGAATTAGAAATATAAAAGAAAGGGTTTTGAGTAGCAGTTATCATGAGGTCCGGATGTCAAGAGTTCTGCTATTTTTAATTCTAATTCAAATGAGTCGTCAACCGTCCTTTACTAGAAAAAATAAAGTTAAATATTTCTAAATGTTCCAAGTTTTGGTGAATTCATCGATTGAATAGACAAACTTTGCAGAGAGCAACCACAATTTACTCAAGATTGGCTTTTATAGTAATTTCCCTCATTAATTGGTAGTATCAGGAAAAGGAATCGAAAAAATAAAAGACAGACTTCAAGTTCCAGAACATGTTTTTCTCCTTCATTAACTCGCAACGTCTTACAAAAGTTTCTATTTGTATTTACGTGTTAAGAAGAGACCTATTTTCTCCCCAGAACGTTTTTATTTCGCAGAGGAGATTAGAATGCAGAAGCGTAGTAATGGAAGCTATCAGCCGGTAGCAGTATTCGGAAGTTTGTTTGAAAGTTCGATTTCTACTTTACAGGCACGTTGTCTCTGACACGAATTTTCTCGACGCTCTCATTAAATTTAGCACTTTTGCTATTTTACTTAACCATGCGGACATGCAACCACTGTGCCTAACACGCATTTTGTCTTTCAAGACAAAACCTGACTTTCGTGCAACACATACATATCAATAGTAAAAGTAAAAGCCCACTAGTTGTTTGAAAAGAGGTCAAAGCAATCTCTAAGCTTACCGACCAAATTGTGTGCGCGAATCATTTCACGCAATGCATGCTATGTGACTAATCATCTCTGCGTGGTGTACATATATATTATCCTGCTCTTGAACCACTATCAGTTTTTTCTCACGAGGCATGACGACCAAGGTTATAGTAAAAGATGTGTAAGGACTTTTAGAGGTCATCGTACTAATAGATTCAGACTCCTTCACACGCATATTTCTGAGTAATTATCAATGAGCACCATAATCTATGAAAGGATATTGCAAGAATGGACGGAAGTGAATCGTTGTAAAAAAACATTGCTTGGTTGAAACAAATTTAAGAAGGCTACGAGGAAAATTGAATAAACGTGTGGAAGACACGAAACGTCGATAAAATTCATGTTTGAAGGTTCTTCACTATTAGTCTGATGCATTTTGTGAATTGTAAAACAATATCAATTTAATAGGAAAAAACTGAGACAAAGACAGCTTTTGTTTTGAGAAGGAATTAACTTAGGTACCTTAGACCTTGCAGCATTGCGTGTAAGATGTTGCCCTTCTAACTTCTTTTGACTGTGACCACACAAAGTGAATAGAGATAGACTCATAAGAACTGGAAACATTTGATTACTAATGGCAGGAGGCCTCCTCAGTTCTCTCCCCACGTGTGATCAGGACTTCCCGCTGATGCACTCATCGTGATCCTCTGCTGAGGATAAATGTGTCCGGAGGCCCTCTTGTCATACATGTATTGATTATCTGTCGCGCACATATATGAGACTATCTCTTATGATCCCTACGAGGACATGGAAAATATTTGCCCCCCCCCCACACCCCCCCCCCAATCGAGTCCTGACTGAACTACAAACATACCTCCTTTGAAAATACATGCTCCGTCCATTATTCACGGCCACTATATTAGCTATCTCATAGACTCTCACCCGCTTCTAGTCCTCAGTCCTCTGTCAATAAACTCTGCTTACCACTACCTGGTCTTTCCTCTTCTTGATCTCGTCGTCGTAATGAAGATTGGCGCAAGATATTGTTTATATCATGTCAAAGATTACAAAGATACTTAACTAAAATATAAGATACTACCGAATTTGGGCGTCCATAAGTTCCTTCATTGGCTCTGGAGAGTCGTGTAGACAAAGTCATACAATCCCGATTCTCTTTATATCCCGTTAATCCAAAATATTTAGACTTTCAGCAATCATAGGGTGTTTTACCAGAGAAATAGATTTATAAACCCGATTAATTGCTTGACATCCATTCAAAAAATGGCACTTTATACAATTTATACGGAATCCTAAGTCAATATGAAAATCATCGTTATGTAATAGTTGAAAAGGAACAAATGTGTCTATTGAATTATACAACTGTATTATTCACATCAGTCGTAGATTATCTCAAATTGGGTTGAGCCCTCGCCCTTCTCAAAATCCACTTTAATATTTTTGGCAATGAGCCAACAGCGTACTCGGATGAAAGTGTTCCTTTTAACCCCATCAAATAGAACAAATACAAGAGGCTGGAGATAGGCCAGTTGATTTTTGTAGGGAAAGTACATTGAATGAAAGCTCCCGTTTGTTAGTTTGCCCGGATTCTTAGCCGGAGCGACGGCAGAGAATTTGTAATCCATGTCGTAGTAGCGAATGACACCGAGATTAAAAGTATCATCCTCGGTGACTCCTGAACACTTTACGAGTACTCCTGTTGCGAACTCGTCGATTGGATCTGGTAACCAGCCGTAAATACGACTCATTTTAAGTACAAAACATGCCTGTGCAGTATCGAAACCGTAACTGAAAAAAATAAAATAATATATATTAACTACCATCTTACTTGGTAAGTATCACTTCTTACCAATAATATATAACTTATACTTACTAAAAGCTAAATAACCGTAACGAACAACAGTCTCACTGTTAGATTTAAATATTACGAATTACTTTGTTAAATTATTATTTGAATTCTGGCAGATGATGCTCTAACTCCTCCTACTCAAGATCTAAATAAAAATTTAAGCTAAAACAATACTAAATTTGAAGCCACCAAAGAGTTCCATTCCTCGCATTAGTAGAACTTTCGGTGTCATCGAATCTAATTTGAAAGTAGAATGAAAAGAATCCTTAGATTGTTCATTAAATATGAGACTCCTCTGTCGGGTAAATTCATGGTTGTGGAATTACGAATAAAGTGTTTCCTTGTTAAATCCATGAAAAAATAATACCTTGACTTCACATAAGTTTCTTCCGAGTACGCTTTGGGTCTTGATGATTCAATAAATATTGCAAGGGTGATTATTTCATTTTTGGGCAAGTGGATAACGCTATGACTCAGGGACTTTCGAATTCTTGACTTCTTAGTGTTAAACTCATTACCTCTATTTCGCTAGTTCAAATTCTATTTTATGGCAGTATCGAAAAGAATCAAATACAAGATACGCTATTTTAGAAATTTGGCTCTATTTGCATGTGCATCAGAAGTCTTGATAAGATCTCTCCTTTCGAACTGACGCGGAAATGACAACCTGATCACCACGCTTCCCTTCCTTTTCAATATAATCTGGTTCGGTCTGGATCAGTAGACGAATATTAATTTCAATCAATCATTTGACATTTCGCAGATATTTGTGCCAAAAGTAGACTAAAATGGATGCCCTTAAATTACAAAATCTGCAGTACTTCCCATAGTGAATCGTCCATCCAATAGTGAGGTAAATAAACTTCACTTTTATACTAATATTGTAATAGCAAACATAAAATTGTTTAGAGATTCAGAATAAGCATTAACCATCATAAAATAAATTCAACATGTTTTCTGCAGATCTTTCTCAAGCATGCAGGTTTCAAAATCATACCCGTTCATGATGTTGCACGGTCCGCCAGCATTAATATCATAGGTACATGGCCTTTCGGGATCCTGCTTTACACCTCCCTCCTGAACACAGTCTTCCAATTCCGTGGACCCCGTGTTATCCTGATAAGCATGCAAAAAGGCGGCTAATTCGTCGGACTTTCGATAGTAGGGCAGTGGTTCACGAGTACGGAAGTAGAGAAGGGTTGAGAAGATATCGGGATTGGGGATGTGGCTGAGACCTGGATTCATCTGTAATGCTGACTGCATGCCGGTAAGAGCGGGGTGATCACGAGGTACCTGTTGTGAAAAAGTTTATTTAAAAAATTCCATTACAAATTCAGCTTGAAAGAAACTACTAAAATGGTAATAGCAACAATGAAATAAAAACCCATTGTTGTTTTATACACAAAAACATCAAAAACCTCTTAACTACTAAATAACGACCGTAGTTAGGGGGGAGGGGAGGGGGGATCAAGCTGAATTGGCGCGAAAATATTAAGCATTTCGAGGAATTTTGAAATCACAATTCGTTAATATTTGACCTAATATATCTGATCTATTCCGACTAGTGCACGAATGAGCCTTGGCTAACTTTCAGCAATCTTCTCTGGCAAAACCACCTGTTATGAAATTACTCCCGAATTTAGATAGGCTACCCCAGCAGGATCGAGGAGACAGAACGTCGAGAGGACTTATAGCCACTGACACAAAGCTATGTTGCTGGTTGGATGAAGGGTCTCTACACGTGCCCCCTAATGCGATCAGCAGTATGAGTGCGTATGAGATCCGTATTATAAGCTTTGGGAACGTTTAGTATTCCGAATACTCGAGTTCTAGAAGTCAGTGTGTCAGATTTCAAGGTAATTTAAGAAGTTGACGTTCAGAGATTACTAACCGTTCTGCTATCCCATTTGTAATTAGGGAAGAAATAACACAGATCATGATAATGAAAGTCTTTTTACTATATGTGATTTGAAATACTTCGCTATACTATCAACCCATAACCACTTTTACTCATCAAGGAGTTTCTCTTTTTCACGAACTGGTACATTTATTCATTGAAAAATCAGTGGAATAATCTCTCTGGGTTCCAGTTCATACTTGAATCTTAGCATTTTGTGTTGAATCTTTCTTTTCGGCATATATGCACCACAAATTCAACAACTACCTCCAGAATTTCTGTATGAATGAAAAAACTATCCATTTTAAACTAGCTTCACTTATCACTTTTCTGAAATATTTTGTGGTTCTGAGCCAAACAGTGCTTAAGTCTGCGAGACTCGCACAGTACAATGTGAACAGCTTACACCCAGGTGAAAAGAACTTCTTAAGGCTGAGGAAGGTGAAATGATTGTCGATGTTTAATTTTCTCGCAAGTGGACAACAAGTATTCTGGGAATATTTGAAATTTTTTCACTGATATTGGATATTCTTTCAGAATTGTATGCTTTTACTTGAAGCGAATACACTTTATAAGTGTTTCCTTGTGTATTTACTGGGAAGTCCTAATTAAGTGAAAGCTAGTTAAATTTTCAAGGCAAAAAATATGAAAACTATTCTTCTCATATAATTTACTAAACCATTCTTTAATAAAATTACAAATCGGCGTTTTATAATTTAATAATCCTAAATCATCTGGGAGAGTTGAGGAGTCGAATTAGCAAGTAATCAATTACACGAAAAACTCATCAACTGATAATCACTTTCATGACTTATGATTGTCAGAGCACTATCAACTTTAATGACTTTATGAAGCTTTCATCGAAATGATAGACATGGCCAATCCCTAATGTCCAGACAACCGATTTACGCTTGGAGAAAATATTCGCCGAAGTCCTTTCATTGACTTCTATATTTTCCACTTACCTTTAGACGCAACTTCTCCTCATTCACTAAGACTGTTCAGTCAAAGAATTTTACATTAAACTGCACATTCTGGATAGCTTAACGACATCTGAGATTTTAATTGTGCGGATACACTTCGAGGTGTACCATTTGATGAGTCAACTGCGAAACCTTATCTCTAAGGCAAAGACCCTGTAGCTTTTGTCGATTCTCCAATTTCGTGATTTTTCTAGCAGTATCTTTTTTTGATAAGCCATTCTCTGATTACGACACTGATGCTTCTCATATTTTGAGTAATTTTGCGCCATTTAATAGCAATCGATAGAAGATATCTTTCTGTTTATAGAATGACACTCTTAGCAATGTATGATGAGGTGAAAGATCTGCGACATTAATACCAATCTTCCCTAGTTTATAGACAACAAAAAACCGCCCTTTGCAGTGAGATTTACAGACATTCATTTGGGCGAATTGATTAGTGATATTTAGTTGACTAAGATGCTTTGATACAAGATTACTTCACAAAAAAGGAGCATTGAAGTCTTCTATGAGGAAAGAATTGTAAAAAGGTATTCCCAACTGGAAGCATAAACGCTCTGGATACTCTTAGGGTAAGATGAGTGATTTAATATTTCAAAACGCATTAGCAGAGTATCCGGAACTAGAAGTCATTGTATCCTGGATTAAGGTATGAGTTAAAAAAATGAAGTTGGTCATAGATATAAGAAAACAAAATTTGTATTCATAGCGTCGATACCTTCCTTGATTTTTACTGAGAAAAGCACGTAATCGTGTGGAGAAAGGAGCTTCGGTTTGTGCTCAAATGCAGTTTCATTTAATCCACAATGACCGTTTAAATTCCTCCAATTTTACTGAATCTTGAAGCATAACTTTAGGATCTTTAAATATGCACTTTACTTGCTTTTGAAAAGTGTATGGAGGATTGATTTTACAATTTGGAATTTGGAATTCAATCAATTCCTTGTTATTAAGTTACATCTAGTAGTTATCATTCATATTGTTGCCATCTTGTTAAAAATAGAAGTTTTCGGCAATAAATTACATTTAAATAATAATCTAATTGTGAATTTCAAGTTGCAATACGATTTTTGAATATGACCTTATAGATGAGTAAATCCATCTCAAATCGCATAATGTGGAGTGTGGAAATGGAACAGTGTGTAATTGTTAAAGTGGCATCATCCAGCTATTATTTTCATTTAGTTGAAAGCTGAGCTTATTTTGATTTAATTACATGTTTGGTGAACAGAACTAGCAATAAATCTCGGAGGAGGGGGGGAGGGGAGGGGTGTGGAGTGAAGGGGTGGTGTGAGCAGCAATGTGTAAAAAAATCAACGGGCCGTCAGGGTCTAAATATGAGGGATCGAATCCTACGCCAAATCATGAAGTGAGCTTTGCCATAACTCAAAGTGAACCCTTGCTTTTACCCAAAATGTCGACCCCTCTATGATCTCGAATTTGACTTCCAGTACCAGCGCGTGTTTAGTCCCCTTTCCGTTCCATACCTTAGTAGATCGATTTTTATTTCATTTTTTTTTATATTTCTTACCCCCTATGAGCAAAGATAACATTCGCACAATCGTGAAATCTTCGTGTAGTTTATTAAATCAGGTAAAGTGATATTTGCAACAGTTCCTGTTTAAGACCAATTAATGCCTTAATTACAAAAGTGATCATTGTTTTAGGACAACAATAAACGCGGGTTTTTCTACTTAACTTTCAATATATTGGACGAAAAAGTACTTTTGATATTTTAGCGTCCTGAAGTTAGATTACGAGTGATGAGTGTGTAATTTCGCAAAAAAATCACTATTTTTTAAGCATTAATTATAAGCAGTACAGGTAGCTTTACTAGGTAAATTTAAATACTCATGTTTAACTATAAATATTTATATTTTGAAAGTTCTTGGTAAAATAGTAACCCAAGCTTACCTGAAAATATAAATACCAGTTGAGGTATCCCACGAAAACAAATCCAAGAATGGTATAGAAGGTCAGGAAGTAAAGAAGTCGTTGACAAATTGCCTTCACCGAATCCACATCTTCTGTCCTATTTCTTCGACGTCTACGCTGCCGAGGATAGGCATATACGGTAGTATTCTTGAGCAAGAAAGCCTGCAGGGGCTCAAATTCTTCTTCGTGTGAATTTACAGAGTGTGGACGAGACCTGACGGACATATCTATTTAGCTGATAAGCTGTCAGAGAATGAAAGGGTTGCCTTTGTAGTTGCTGCACAAATCTGGTAACACGGCTTCGCGCGTGTAGGTCCGCCTATTGGCTCTTCTTTTAACCACTGAGTGGCTACGTTAAATAGTGTTAGACTTTGAACTTCCTTAAGCCAAGAAGGGGAGGTATTGCCAAAAGCAGTCGGTGGTGAAATTTAATTATTTAAGTATTGGCTCCTGATTCGAAACAATTTTATGTCAATAGAGCTTAAAATCGAATTGGCATTTGAGTTAATTCAATGACAACGTGTCTATCTGAGTCGTAAATGACACCTCTAAATTAATTGATGCAAAACTAACTCCAACAATTCTCATATATTCCATAGTTTCACTAGCAGATATAATGGCTAAATTTCATGGCAAATAAATCATGTTGGAGAAAATTGGAGATGAGAGGTAGTAAGTTAGAAGTATATCAAATAATTTTTGCAGACACCAGTTAACGCCACCACTAAATACTGGTCTTTAAATATCCACTATGGAGTTAAATTATGAAGCTTAGATAGCTCTTCTACGATGTTAAATTCCGCAGATTTTGCACATACTTACTTAACAAACACTATTTATAAGAGTAGAAGTTTTCGTCATACGGGGGACCATTAAGACTTATTCACCGCAGTTAGATATTTCTGCCAAATCTAACGGTTAGTGTCAGGAACACGTTCGAACACTGATGAGAGAGTTTAGCGTCTATGATTGCGAGAATTGGTCATCTCCAGACAACTCTCTGACGTTAATCTTCGTTTTTTTTCAACGTTCTTTAAAGCATTTTTATTTAGCTTGAAAGCCTACGCACGTCTAAATGCTCTAATTTTTCCTGTAACTAGGACAATCAATAATAAACAATAAAATCTCACAACTCCATCATACCAAAAGGTCATCCTTCTTGGAACTTTCTGGAAAACCCAATGAGTTTCTAATACTGTTTACCAACACTCTAGACTCTTCATCTGTAACTAAAAATTTTATTGAAAGCAACAAACGTGTGTATAAACTTTTCACGCAATTTCGTGCCTATTTACGCAAATAGACTGAGCCTTTGCATTAGATCATTAAAATGTTTGACACTACTTAAGTCCGTAGGTAGAATGACAATTTATTGCAAAATTAAATTCTACTTGAATTACGTTCAAAATATTACTAACATTCACCGCGATCTTGAGCGTTTTGTATTTTGAAAAGACTGTTCACTTAAGTAATTGAAAACAATATTGTGGTGCCTTTTGGATCGGAGATTTCTAGATTATCGAGAAGACGTTCCTGAGCGTTAGTGAAGGTACTTTTAAGTTACTTGTTTTCTCCCCAATACGTGGGTTCGGGCGGTATCGAGAGAGTATTAGGAATAGAATAGGCGAGTCATTTATACGCATACGTTATATAAAAGGCAAGTGTTATAGAAATCTGTCCATTAGGAAAGTACGCTACTCTGTGTGATTTATTCTTGCATTTGGCGCGATACTGGAAACTGGCCTTAAAAATTGAGTATTGTTTCATTATTTCAATATACTTTTAGGAAGCTGGATTGGATTAACGATCATAACTATTTGCGTTTTTCAATAAATTTGTTAGAAAGACGATTTTTAATGTGCTTTAAGTGGGCTAGACATGAGTTCCACGCCTCATTAATTATTGTTTTCCACACACTCTCCTAGGAATCATTTCTTTGGATTACTGACTTCTATTGTCCACGCAAATTGAATTACTACTCAGATTATACTTCATTAAATTCCACCGCTTGTCAGTATTCACATTAAATTTAAGAATGAAAAATGACATCGAGACATACTCAGTATTGTGGTGGTAGAGGGAAAGCTACAGAATGCATTTTTTGTTGAACCATTCTGACTTGAATGCTCCACTTTACTTCCTGTCATGTGAGGATAAATCTAGTTTCAATCACCGCAATCCTTGGGAAATAAATTGAATAAAGGTTTTCTTTATTACCCATCTCCCTTAATGACTATTAAAATACAATGTCTTCTAATCTATAGTTAAAAAAAAACACTTTAAGGAGAGCAAGGTTTATTAGAGATCAATGCAAATTCGAGAAAGAGAAATGGGACAAAGATAATGACATACCGAAAGACAGGGCCAGGCGTCTGCAGATAACGTGTGGTCGGCAGTCGGTAAAGGCGAATGAAAGTTAACAATCGATGTGCATACGGCCTTGGGCACAAAAGGAGAGGTCATGCACGCATTTGAATATTAACTAATTTTAAACGAATTAAAGTGCATCAAAACGGGGCCGAACATAATAATTGTGAAACCCTAAAAGTAACACCACAGACATCCTTATCCAACTAACTGGCAAACTCATTCACTAATAGGGACAATGTGTACCCAAATACTCGCGCAATGGTATGGAGATATGTCCAAGAGATTCATTGTGTTTTCTTAAAATCTTCTGAAACTTGCACTGCATATTAACACCAAGGATGATATTCTGGTATTTGAGGTTTCATTTAGTAAAGCTTTCGCAAACTCACATTGTGTTGGGGATTAGCACCCCAGAGGCTCACCGGTGAGAGACCCGGACACTACCACCCTTTAATGAGCCAGTATATCATTTCACCGGCGCATATCCCCACATACCTTCTGATGCTGACAGAACCTACCATGTTCCCACTGTTAACACCAAAGTCCCCGTTTACTCGCATGAACTTCACACCAGAAAGTAAACTATTTAACTCACTAGTTGAATCAGAATCTATTTCAAACTGCCCTTCTGCTTTGTATAGAACGAGATCAAAGTTTATTCAATAAGTTTAAAACATTGTTTGGTTTATCCAGATCTGAGAAGTATGATTGATTCCCATGCCATCGAGTCTATCGTGTTTTCCAATAAAATATATAGTTCGATTCAAAAACTTACAACGTGACCTGGTCAAAACATGCTCCCTCTAGGATAATCTTGGCTCCTTTAAGGAGAGCAAGGCATGGTCAAGAACAATGCAAATTCGAGATAGATCTGCACAAAACGAGAGACAACAGGAGGCTTATTAATACAGGATTACTATATTTACAAGCACACGCAAACATTGAATTGGAGTGAGATCGACAAGGGATAAACAGAAATGGTCACCAATCATTGCTATTGATGAGAGGGCGACCTTGAATGCCGTTTTGGTGGTGAGGGAAGGGGTGAGGGTGGCGCAAAGTATTGATTAAAGAGTTCCTCAGTGCGGGCCACCAAAGAGGATTGGCTAGAATTTCGCCGCATACTCAGTGAAGATGGTGTTGATTCATCGGCAGGGCCAGTATTCGACGACGACTGTTAAAGTGTAATGTAAATAAATACATCAACAAGTCACAAGTGAATGAAAATAATTAATTTCTTACCATTCTAATTAGCGCTTATATCTGATAATAATAATTCAACATAATAAATAGTATATAAATAGAGTAAGTTAGCAAGAATGTTGCTTTTTGAGAAATTAGAAAAAGAAAAGCAGTTTTACCCTCCGGTAAAATAGTATTTGCCAGCATACAGTTCGACGAGGGCTTAAAGCGGCCCAATAAGAAGCGGGGAATGGAGATATACACAACAGAGGTACGATTCTGCTTAAGAACAAGTAGCCGCTGTTGCAAGATGGTCGCTTCTTCTCCCCATTGTAGCCACTTGCGCTTCCTGATTCACCTTTCCGCCCTTCAAACGCACATAAGTTATTTGACTCTTTCATTCTACTTATCTCACCTATGGCGTGACCTTCAATAATTACTTAGTAGCTTAAATAATTAAGTAGGAAGTTGAACATAAAACTCCTCGCGAAACATTGCCTAGCTAGTCTACAAATACGCACTAACACTACCAATCAGACTGGAAGTGCTCAGATAGTTATTGGTATATGTATTTCTAAACATTCATTGGCATTCATTCCCATTTTCGTATCATTAATTAAAACCTGAGTTCGTCGCAAAAACGTGAAGTAGGCGACTCCCCATTTAGAGTTAATTTTGACTTCAGGAGTAGATATGATGACCTTGTGATTAAGAATCAAAGCAAACTGTTGCTGAAAACCAAATACACAGAATATAAGAGAGCGAGATAGCGTTTGAACTGAAAAGTTAAGAACATATGAAAAAATGACTGACTCCATGAGACGAATGAAATAGAGAAAGAATAGTACGCCTGCAATCTGCACTGAAAAAATGTGCAATTCAGCTTCCCAATAATTCCAAACGTACACATTTTAACCGACATCTCATTTATCACGAGACACTTAAATCTTTTTTTCTGTAGAAATAGCAAAAATAAAAAAGAAAAGTGATAGCCTACCGTATCTATGAAATCAAGAAAATATGCGTTTCTTAACTGTATTAGAACATTATCAAGAGTGACAGCTAATTCGGCATATGTTTTGGAAGCACGATTGCTAGTTCTGGTAAAGTACTTGTGCAACGAATAAGTCAACTGCAAGGGCAGCAAACTATCTATCTACTACTAGAGTCAATTGAGCTTTGACCAGTCAGTATGTTTGCACTCCACTTACAAGACTCACCGATATGCAATCCGACAAGTAGGATGGATGTCGAGAGATCCATCCACCTCGTGAATTCAGTGTTTCAACAGGGATACTTGAGATTGAGCTCCCAATTGCCATTCTAGAGCCTAAATTTTCAATTCCAGCAATCGAATGACGTTCCATCAATCCGGAAACATTCTTCTTTTCCCGTCGAATGCTCAGTGTTGCAGCTGAGTTCTTCTTCACGGTCTTTACTGAATCATCTTTCTGTTTCTGGAAGCTTTTCATCATAGTTTCACCCATCTTAATTAGTCCAGAAGCTGCGTTAGCCACAGCCGAACCACCGGAGATCAGATTTTTTGGAGGATGTGGTAGGTGTGGAACTTTAAAGACAGATCCACGTTTGAAGGAGTGGCTCTTCTTCCTAGTCTTTTCTTCTTCTGCCTCACTTCCGCCGTTAAGTTCTTCTAACAAAGCCTCGGGAGTAGTATAAGCGAAATCACGATGTTGAAGGCGTCGGAACATATTGATGGCATATTCACGATCTCGACAGAGAGTGGATAAGAGTAATTGGGTGTAGGCTTCGGATTCAGATGCCTTTGAATCGTCTGCACCTTGATTTTTCTTGCCGTTAGTCATGGAAGTCTTTCGTGAATTCCACATCGTTTCAACTACAATGAAGTAAAGGGGAGGATGACAATCACCAAGGGCATTTAATCAGTCAGAGAGAGGGAAACAGAGCTCGATTTTATTAATAAAACATTACGAGATTTTAGGCCTAGAATTGAGACACTTCTTGGCATTTGTGGGGCTGAAATGTTGAAGAGCTCGTATGAAAGAATTAACAAAGTAACTACGTTTAAAGCAAAAGGTCTCGATAGTACCGGAAAAGGAAGGAAACCGATCAGTGCTGGACATTTTAGAAGCTATAAGAAATGGCATTGATTTAAGAGATATAGTCAAGCGAAGTAAGCCAATAAACATAGGAAATGCCAATTACTTGTGGGCGTTGCAATATCGACCTTTTGAGAATCAATCGCGGCTGAAGCTAAAACGAATATTATTTTTCTTCTTAAAATCAACCACCAATTCAGATTTTTTTACAGCAAGAATAAAAGCAGCACTTTACAAGAAATAGAAGCACTTTTGATATTAGAATATAGCGTATGTAACTAAAAGGAGGTTAAGTAGAAATTATGACGTGTGGTTTAGAGGATGTGTAATAATAATAAAGGGTGAATCACGAATTCTTCTTCAAATTCATATAATTCTTTCAATTTACATTATGAACCCGATACAAGAATGTTGATGATCGTGGCGGCGAACCTGAGAAAAGCTTACCAGTTTCATTAGTTAATCTCCTGACAACAAGGTATGCAATCTTTTCACTAATTCTATTACAGACATTCAATCATTCTACATGCGTCCGAATCCACATAATTATAAGTCAAATTGTAGTACGCTCTTTTGTTTCACCTATTGTTCTGATGATAAATTCGTAAAATTCATTTCACAATTGCAAAAAGCTTACACACAATTGGAATTAAAGAGTACTTCTGATGGATTAGCACAGATTGTAGAACAGCTTAAAAGTGAAATCCTAGCGCAAAATCGCTACTAATTAGCAATTGAAGGTTGAATAGCAATACAGAAATTACTGTCGGATTCCAAATTGGATTTATCAAGACTCAGACTTGAACTACTGGTTCCTTTCTGAAGAGCTAGAATAAAACGGAATGGAAAACACAAATAAACACATAATCGTTCCCAGTCCTTCATGTTATGAAATTTACAAGAGGAAGATGATGACGACGATTTTGATCCACTACTCGGAATGATGGTGACTAAAGAAGAGGATGGAACTTAAACTTTCTGACAAAGTAAATATCATTTTTAAGAGCTCTGAGACTACCAGTTCCTTCATCAGTCATTGGCTTGAGAGAAGACGCCGTCCGAGGAACTAAAACCAGAAAAACTCAAGATCCCTATTTGATCCCAATAATAAAGCAGTCAGAAGATAGAAAACCTTACGACAAACACATGGAGGAGTCACAAGTTTAGCCGAAAATCTCCGTTTTGAAAAACCTTGAAAAAGTTTAACTTTTCCAGTGGCTGAAAGCATGACAGCTTAGAATATTCGAAAAAACCCCAATTACGCATTAAAAGAGATTTCCTAGAAACACTTGGCTCTGTAGTTTCAGAACCTATGAAAAAATCAGTCAAATATACTCGCTAAACAGAGACAGTTTCATAATGTAGGCGATTACTCGGAGATTTCGGCAAACTACGCGAAAGCAGTGCTAAATAAAAGGAAAAATAAATAAATAAATAAATAATACATCTGCTGAGACAAGCTGGAAGGACAACTGATGATTACCCGATTTGCTCAAATTTTTCATTAAACCACGAGTCCCTGAAATGGTACATGAGTATCACTACGAGGAGGGAGAGGGGAGGGGGGGGGGGTTAAGAAAAGGCAAGGGTGTACTAAAATTACATTTTTTCAAGGACATGGACGATTTACTAGCTAAAATAATAAACCCGTTTAGATTATTATTGGATAAAATCTGATAGCCCTTAAGAACAAGGAATTAAATAGCAACTGGAATTCTGAGAAGCCCCAAGCAAACCACTGGAGGACGCTGAAATAATATCAATAGTTTGATTATTCTCTTTCAATATCAAAAGAACGGACGTGAATAATAATATAATTACGATCCTCGGCAGATGTTTCAGAAGCTACAAAAGAAAAAACAACTTGAAGGAGAAAATGATCCAAGAAAGTGAGAAGTTGTTAACCTTTAAATATGCTGACATAGCTTACTTGGGACTCCAAGGGAGCCCACAAGACTACGACTAGCAAGACTTCCAGGAGGTAGATCATTAATAAAAAGGATTAAAGCCATAGCTAGTTTACACGTTTGCTGGAGAGAAGTCCGACGGTTCTGTTTAAATTGGGGTACACCACCAGCTGAAATAAGAAACTGGAGTCTAAATTCAAGAATACGAGGAATTTGTAAAAGAAATCCAAAGCGATATAAGGAGGGTTGAGCACTGAGGAACAAGTTGCGGTCTAAAAGACTAATATAACTGGGAACAATTACTTGGAGCACATTTCTTTAAACTCAGTCGAAGCTCAGCGACTATTTTTAAAAATAGTAAAAACGTGTAAGTTCAAGGTGACAGCGTTGCCATGGCTCCAAAACTCACGAGGATATGGAAGTTGAAGCCTTTTAGTAGAAGATATTACTTCACTACTACCACTTCTTTGATACATTGCAGACGCTGAACAGAAAAGACATGTTTTGGAATTTTGAAAAAAATACCCCAATCATACCTTCAGATGTCAACGAAGAGAGGTCAGAGACTTTAGAGAAAGACGTCGTCTATTAAGGAGAAGGATTAAAGTGAAGAGAATTTCGAAATCGCATCAGGCAAATTTACCCTCTACTAAAGCAGATAACTTTTCAGGACTGTTATCCAAACTATTTGTGGGTGCTGTAGACAAAGTGACATAAAAATGAATCCAGAAAAAAAGATATTACTAATATCAGATGCTGAAATGTCTTCTGAAATATCCACTAAAATAAAAAGACAAAGAAAAAACAGAAACGTCGATAGCAGAGGAAAATAGCATAGAAAGGTAGCGAAATACTTGGAAAGGACTTTGTCTGTTCAACATCCAAATGCATCTCATCAGATGTTGAAGTATCTCTAATACGTGGTGTAGATTCAGAACGATGCAACTCAGCTATAGCTGAGCAGGAAAATTAATTAATGAAAAAAGAAGTTAAAATCAAGGGAGAAAGGAGCTTCAATTGCGAATATACTTGAAATCATTTTTTCATATTGTTTTCTCCTTCGGACTGATTGGGTTAATGTAGATCGCTCTAAGGCTACAAGGGTAAGTATCAGATAAGTGGAACCTGTACAAGTCGTTGAGAGCGCGGGGGGGGGGGGAAGGCGAATATTACTGGGTTTAGAGGGACTTTGCTCTGATTTGCTCAAATTCAAGTGAGAAAGGCTTCTATTGAGCATTGAAAGGACTCGAAGGAATAGAAGAAAAGTGTAAATGACAATGAGCTGAAATCGAATTCAAAGTGAAAATAGCGAGAGCATTAGAAGAGGTACTGGACTGAGACCGTTGAATGAATTTTGGAGTGGGATTCATAACTTCCGCAACTGCAAGTAAGAGATTTGAAATGGGCTGTTAATCGCGTTTATTGTGAGTGAATGCTGACGTCCCTGTTAAAGTGCAACACAAGGTGGAGCTTTGGTCACAGTACATGCTTATCATGTCAGAGAGCACAAGCAAGATCCCCATCGACACACCTAGCGAGCGGAATGACCAACTATTACGATTTGTAGAATCCGTGTCCCTCATCAGAGAGACTTCAAAGTGGACTACCAAACTCCTAGACCTTCACCCCCCTCCCCCCCCCCCCCCCCACTTGTAACTATATGCTTATCTCTTAGTCCCAAGCTATATTCTAAAGTCTGCTATCAGTTCTTTTAGCCACCTCTTCATCTGAAGTTTCCCTCTACCGGACTTCAATGGCTCCTAATCAGCCTACTGCATCTCTACGTATTTTGACACAAGTTTGACTCCAAGCACTTGCCGCTCTTTAGTTATCTGGAGAGGTATGGCATGCCCAATCTCTTACTCATCCTACTCTGAACAATGATGTCATCAAATACAATTCCCACGATGTTGAAACTTTAGGCTATGATGCAACGAATTACGCCAGTAATATACAAGAGATCAGCGTCTGGCCTCATGATTAAGATTACGAAATGTGTCTCAGATGCCATTTTAATCAGCACAATATATCTGTTATCTCTATTCTCAATAGGTAAAATCGGGTACACAACCAGGGATAGTACAAATTAGAATTGAGCGGTTCTTTGAAACATTGATTTTACTTCCTACTTGTGCGAGGCCACTACATCTTTTTTCGTGTTTAGATAATTCCTCACGGATGCAAATGGGTAAAGATATAACAAATAGATTGATTAAATGGTTGATAGGTTCGGCAAATTGAATCAGAAACAATATTGATAGGGTGAAACACGAGCTTGGAGCTATAAATACAAATTTATGGTTCCTTTACAATTAAGCACATCAACATGGAAGAACTTGCCCTTTTTCCGTATTCTAGCTATCCGACCTTGTGAAAGAAGTTCTAAAACAGAAAGAGAGAGGAATAAACTTTTGTACGATTAATTTTTATTAAAAAAGCACAGATAAACTAATTTAGTTAAAGTAGAGGAAGCTAATAATGTATATATTCATTTGAAAACTTTAACATGAGAATTTTCCCGAGAGTAAATATTCATGATTGACTATTTCTCTGGTCTGCGTTAATATTTTCAGGCACTAGCAATTGATCGGAAACATTGACCCATCTATCAAAATCCACGCAAAGAATCAAATGGTTGTTCGACAAGACCAACTAACCCTTCCTCAACTTGTTAGTCGCCAGAGCCAGATTCCAATTATCTTCCAACTATCTAATAAAGACCCAAACGTAGTCTTCCCACTATCCAGACTCCAGCGTTTCTTTGATTCTACAAAAAATCCACTCGGCTCTTTACCAACTCCTAAATTCAGGTCCTTCATCCAATGCCTTCTGCTTTCTATCTGAGATCCTCTCTCTTAGACAAGTCGCATAAAAGTATTAGCTCTTCTTCTTACCTTTTCAGCTTTAGATTAAGTGACCATACCATTTTAGGCCCCTCCCCATACTAAATCTATCTATTTTCTATCAACTAGGGGAACAGTGGTTTTAAAGGTGTCGTCAAAAACCAATCCTTTAGACATGATCAATTCTGGTGTTGGGTTTGTTCTGCGATTGGAGTAAGATAAAGTGAAAGTAGACAGGTCGTCACGTTTGAAAACCAACATCTACTGTAAGCCCAGACAAAACGGCCTCCAAAATTTCAAGCAATTAAGTTTTCAGCGACAAAAATGTCAACCACAACTGAAGGTATGGAGATTCTTTATTTCAAAACTCAAATTTCCTATTCATCTTTCCCTCTCAATCACCAAATACTATGTTGTCCAACAAATCGATATTTCATTCAAGTGGACTAAATTCTGACCATTTTACAACTGTCACTAAGAGAAGGCTATCAAACAAATGTAACCACCGAATTTTACATATATATATACATATTGTGGCAAGTGTTTCAATGCCAAAGTGAACAAATTTCTCAGCAATGGATAAAATATGCCGTGGAGTTTGGACAATCAGTGTCCGAACACACTGATACACGCCGATTTGAGAATAACTGCCCTCCATTGTCCCCAAGTGTGTCTACTACGTCTATCAGTGCAATTTACAAAAAAAATAAAGATATATGAACCAGAGGGGTTCCCATGGGTCTTCAGAGGTTTTATAAGTGGCACTTAACATGGTACCTATAATAAAGAGAGAGAAATGTGTACTAGTAAGTAATGGGTGTTACTTCTATTGGTTGGACTTCAGTTAAACTCGGTTTTTTAGGCGAATAAATAAATACTTAGCGAGCAATTTAATGCACCTGATTGATTGAATATAGTATTGTAGGAGGTACATCGATTTTTTTACTGACAACTAGTTTGACTCTTTTCTCCAATGCTCTTTTATAGAAGCTTTGCGATTCGACTACTACACTAATCTTGAAGGAATAGTCCTTAATTCATTTAAGCCTTTTCTATCTGATTGCTAAATCGACAAAGAGCCGCACCTCTTCGAAACACAACTAGGAAGAGAGGAATCTATTATCAGGGATGGTTGTGAATCCATTCCACCAGAGTTTCTTAATGCAATCGAAACTTAGTAAGCTACTTAAAGTATGCAACATACCAGTCAATTCCTCCTTTAGTTCCTCCGTGGCAAGCAGATCAACGGGGAACTTCCCTGAGTAGTCCATGATATCATTCTTGGCGTCTACAACAAAGAATATCAAGACAATAAAAGCAGTGAATTGATGCTACTTAAGTAAGACACTACCTCCTCTTCACAATTAGTAGAAAATGCTTCAAGGGAGTAGGCGGTAAAATTAAACTTTAGAAACCTTTTCGTACGATTTCACGAGAAAGATTCTATATTTGCCAAAGTGCTACTAAAATCTCGCCTAACGAAAGTGGATACTTCTAAATCTGTAAACTGTTAAATAAGACGACTCCAGTGAGACGAGTGAGATAAACATGTTGATCCGGGCAGAGAAATCGGTAGCTCGCATCATAACCACGGCAGGTCATTGTGTGATGGAATCGACTGCCAATCATTGATTGGCCCCATTATCTGGCCAACCACATTCGGACAACGAAGGTCCAATCTTCTCCAACCAATCCCAACTTGGATAATCGCAATACAAGTGAATAACTAGCTTCTGAATCACTCAAGATTTGGTTAACAGACTAATCTCGTCTAGTCTAGTCTCGTCCTTTCTCTCCTCGAGGCCCAAGAAATATTAAAATAACTTAATCTCTCTTGTTTAATGACTGGGGTTATACAAGCTTAAAGCAGTCCAAATCCACGAAGAGCTTTTGATTATTCTAAAATTTTATTCTCCGCCCGTTTATCCCAATGATCAATACATCTCTCTTTGTGAAGATCCTAAATTCGATCCAACTCTATAAAACAAGGTATGTTTATTGTCAAAGTGATAACAAAGTGGGGTTCAATATGGCGAAGCTACCATTGCACACACATCTTGCAAGTTAAGGATAATTGATTCTATACATGTAGTTACACATTCAGTGATGAGTGACTAACTACATCGGGCGTTCGTCTCGCCAAACCAAAAAAAGATGTTCAGTAAAAACACACATGATTCATATCTGCTCTGGTGATTCTTCATTAGTCAATTCGCAGTTTTCCCTATCGTAATTTTTCTCGTCCCTTGCTAATGTCTGATGATCCCATGCCCCCACTCAACCCTTGTTCTTCTGATTATGAAAAGAGAAGACTCAGACCCCTCAATACAGTCCAGCTGTCAGAAGTTTGTATTTCAAAGATCGTAGAAAGCTTAAGGAATGATGGTGATGTATACTTACTTGAAACCCTACATTAAAGAATTATTTTCCAATCAAATAAGTTTTCAGGAGTTGGCTATGATATTGTTTCCATTGCTTATATTAATCTTTTTAGGCGGCTGTAAGCCAAAGTCCACTTAACTACAACCCTAAGATACTATCAAAAGTAGAAAGGCTTTGAACTTTGATTTTACCTTAACGGTGAGCGCTGGGAACGCCCAAGTCATCCAAAGGTGATTAAAACAAAAAGTGGCAAAGTGAGAACTTACGATAAGTCTCAACCAGTGTCCGGATAAAAAGACGTTGGGAGTAAAGGACGGCAACATGGAGAGGAGTCCAGCCCTACAAAGCAATAAAGTAGCAAAGTATTAAGAGATTTTGCCAGATAAATACCATAGCAGTACTAAACCACGTAATAATTTCAGATCGATTTGATATTGGCAAACTTACCAGGCAAACCTAACATATTAAATATCGCCAATTAAGTTCAGAAAAGCCAGAAGCAAGGGCAAATTTATCAAAATAAAGCTACCACAGAAAGATCACCTATTGCCTAATATACGGACAGTGAGGTATAGTTGGAAATATTGCAACAAACTACGACTAAGCGATTATCTCGAACAACATTCCATTAACGTCACCGTACACTGGTCGAGTTGATAATTTTAACTACTATAATTCATTGTATTAGCGACAATCCATCGGACTGATCAGCCTGTGTTCCCAGTCCTAAATTCAGTATAGAGTAAGTCATGGGAAAATCAACTTCAGTGAGTCGGGTGACTGTTAAAAGCATAGCAAACAGACACTCAAGAGAACACTCCAAAAGAAATTGGTTATGAATAGACGTAGCTCCGAGATAACAAGTTTGATAATCTCAGTGTCTTAATGCTGCCGAAATCTCATTTAGCAGTTAGTAGCGCTAATCACTCTCCGAGGCAGACATATTTTCGAGCTGTCTTTAAATCAATGTGAGCAGCAATACTGAATCCCTCTTTGAAGTGGAGTTGAATATAAAGTCCTCTAACCTTACTTACCTTGAGAAACTCAACTTACGGAGGTCTAGCTATCTCATCCTTGCTAAAACCCTAAGCTGTGTAAGAAAAGCTGGCCTTGGCAACCAGCGAGAGAAGAAAATAAACAGTCAAGACCGACCAATCTTAATTATAAAAGAAATCGATCAATAAGCACCGGACATCGCGATAAGCGTTCGATCCAGGTCAAGAGACGAAACATGGGCTTTAAACTTTGGAACGTGAAGCACTCAAAAAATCCTATCCGAAGCCAAATTGCAAACACCCCTTGGTAAGCTTGACGTCTATTTATCTTCCAATTAACCAACTTCAATTACCTTCCACTTGTAAAAATTGTCAAGTTTTATTGTATACTTGCCTGAAAAATCAAAAGTCGTGGGTTCAGTGCTCATCGGGACAAACAAAGTGAGCACAGTGGTCGGACGCACTGCTTTATTATGGTTGGCAAAGGGCCTGGCAGAGTTCTCAATGATACCTCCACCAAGCTGATATGAATGTCAGAAAACGCCTGCCTACATGGGTCTAGGAATTGCAGACACGAAATTATTCTACGTAAAAATTAGCTCAACGCAATAAGCGAAATTGCGTAAAAGTAAGAAATGGTACAATTGGTTTTTCATCTTAAATTTAGAAGTCTCTCTCTCTTTCTCTATACACTGACCATCACACTACTCTTAGTCATTTCTTAGTCTTTAGGAAGTTCAATAGAACTTTGGGGTGGATAATTTGATTTACCTATTTTGCTATAGAAATATACAAGATTATCTGGAGACGAATTATCCACCACTAGAACCTGAGCAGACGTGAAAACAGACAAAATACCACTTGAGATTTAAAATCTTCAAGTCCAGGCTTGTAAAGGCGTGTAGCGTTAAATTGAAAGGTCACGTTGGCACTTACTTTATCATTGCCCTTACTAAATAGCTATACAAAAGTTAAACTTCACAAAACTAAATAAAATTTGACCCCTTTATCATATCCTCTGCTTTGCGAATTTTCACTTCCTAGAGTGCCTTTCGATCCACCTTATTCCTTACGGCACTTTTCTTCTGGTCTTCCGATTTGGAAAGATTGTACTACACCATTAACCGTTAAGAAGCTCGTTTAGTTCTTAAAGGGAGCACTTTTCTAAACCTAGCTTGGTCGGTCTCCTCAAGTAAAATCAACTGACGGACATATATGGACTACTTTTAACTGACCACAACCCGAGGAGGAAGAATACAAAATGCTAAATCAGGGTAAATAATCAGCAGATTAGCACCTGATTACTCAAAGTTTGGAAAAAACAACCAACACATACGAACACAAACACTACGTAGATATCATGCAAATCAGTGACACAGAGAAAAGACAGACGATTACACACTCTACCAACACCGACACCTGAACAAAGAAACAGGGCAAAACAGAGCAGAACAGAAAGGGTAAGACACGTTCTAATGCACAAAAATAAAGCGAACTTACATTCTGTCGAGTAGTAAATTATGGAAATGAAAATAAAAAAGTAGGTCGAATGAGAAAGGGCGAGATGGTATCGGCAGCCATGTGTGTGAAAGTACTTTACGATTGTAGTAAAGTACGCTGTTTTTGCATAAATATTTAGAGTGTGAACTTTTAGTTTTGAGTCGAGATTAAGGACGAAAACGCCCATGAAGAAGGGGAAAATATAAGTTAAATATTGGAAAATTTAAAAGACACGTAGATTAAAATCAGCCTCCACTAATTTTAATGCGATTTCACTTCAAAGTGTCAGGACACAAACACATTATGATGACCATAGATTATATAAAAGCTCAGTAAACTTTGTAACTGAGGGGACATTTTGCACTTGACGTCCTGACATTTTAAATTGGAGATATGAAAGTGTTAAAGCTTTGCAGTTCTTTAAATGAAAAATATAAAAGATTAGAGATAACGAACAAATTTGTTACCATTTACAATAATTTAAATAAACGGACCCATTCTCAGACACGCTCTGCTTTCATACTCATCACCCATCGTCGACACATGACCTTAGGCAGTGCTCCAATGAGCTGCATATACTCCATTTGTAAATACAGACATTATCCGTCATCCTCACTCACGCTTCACCCCAACTCCCCACCCCCTCTCCGATTTCTGGTTCTCTCTAAATAAATGATGCTTTGTCTTCTCTCCATTGTGTTGCGTGGTGATCAATAGAAATAAAGTGAATAACCAGTAGTTTACCTATGGGTACAGTATTTTTAACAAGATAAGTAAAATACAAGCATATTCTATGTTTATTACGCATCAATGAAATCCACTCGATTATGATTAAGAAATCGTAACTAAAAACTTGGCGAATTAGTCTATTCAATGGGATCAAAACGAAAGAACCGAAAAATAAGAAAATAAAACGCAAGCCTGCGTTTCTGGGAAATTTCTCTTCACCCTATACCAATGTATGAATCAAAATGACAAAAATTAATGATCGATAATCAGATAGTTTCAAAATGATCCGTGACAAATCAAACGTCACTGAAAAAAAAGAAGTGTCACCGATAAGTTAAATCTGAATGAGGAAGGCAACATTAAGCAAAATTAAACATTAAACGATAATAATCTAAAGCCTACCCCACACTGAGCGTTAATATCAATGTCGCCACGTTGCATCAAGTAATTAAGACATTTAACATTGCCCTCTTTGGCAGCATAATGCAAAGCCGTCTGAAATAGGAAAGAATAACAAAAATGGGAGCTTAAATAAGTATGATTAGCTAAAACAAAAGCAAAACGTTCAGCCAGTAACCCATTGATACAACAAATTTCTACACTTACCCACTATTAATAAAATATAAAATAAAACAAATTAAAACAAATGCAAAAAACGACATTCCAGCTGGATAAAATAGCTTACTCCATCGCAAGGATTCTAAAAAGGGGTAAAAAATTGAGACAAAAATGCAAACAAGAAATATATTCTACACTTGGAAATACCTTCCAGTTTATGAGACCTGGGTCTTCCTTTAAAATTTTTTGGATCTCAAATAAATTACAAGTCGAAATAGCCTCCAACCACTGTTGCTTCGAGGGATCCATTCTGGAAACTTGGCAGTCAGGCCTATTCTATTAAAAGATGTCCCAAACGTTAAGGTCAAGAAAAGTACGAAAATCCATAGAAATCAAAACGTACTCTTATTTCATTAATAATTTCAGCTAGCTCGGAAGTAGTGACTACTCCTGCCATGCAAGCGGCACCAGTTCTCCTCAATGAGCCAGTTAAGTTCGAGCGCGCCCACTTTTGGTATGCATCACTAACATCCTAAATATTACGTGACGAAATAATGAAACAAAATATATTCAAAATGTAACAATCTAACTGTCAAATTACAGAATTATCAGGATTCTGTTTGGCCATTACTACACTTAAATGCAAACTTTTTCAGAACTCAAGGTCAAAATGCTAAAGATCGCGCTTCCGTCTAAAGTTTGATTTTCAATATTTTCAAACAGGCAATTTAATATTCTGTTAACAGATAAAAGTTCGCACTTCATTTATTCGATAAATTTAGTATGTAGTTAAATTTTAAATAAACTAAGAATACACTCTCGATTTTAAATTATACTCAAGGGCAGCAAATGGTTGAAAATAAATCTGTCACGGAATGACTAATACTGATATAAAGTGATTTTCCATTTTGATGTCAAAAATTTTGTCATCATTTTAGTAACAGAGGAAAAATTTGGTGGCAAATGCTCACAAGATCATCTTGTATTCGTTTAGTTTTATAACAAGTGCAAGTATATGCAATACCACTTCATCTTCGTTTCGGTGCGGCCAAATTACGAAATAACTCGGAAGTAAAATAATAATTTATTAACAAAAAACAATTAAAATAACATTGATAAATCTTGCTATTATTTGCTGATTACATTTTTCTGTTATGGGGTGGGCGATAGACTTACCTCCACTTGATGCACACCGGGCAACGTATACCCATAGAGCAAAAAAGTCTATAAATTGGCAGTTGACTTCAAATTGCCATGGCTTGACTGTATGTTATATTTGACCACATTCACATTACTCATATTACATTTTTCTCTATCTTTGTGTCTGTCTCTTTGACATCTGTGAATCACTTCTCTGTTCCCCCTCTCGGCTTTTTGTGACTGACGTTTCTCCCCTCTGTGAAGCCCGAAGTCAACTAAAGAGCTAATGATAGCTATCATAAAGCCCGCTATTTAGCAAAAATAAATATATTTTGTCCTTTTTAAAAACAAGCATTTAATTTGCTTGAGATCATTAACTTAAATGGATCAGAATAATGGAGAAATGACTGAAGTCAAAATTGCTGAACTGAAAATTGAATGCCTTGACTACGTGAGATAACCTGATGTTTAGGCTCTCATTAAATCGTGAAATGGGTAAAATTTATTAAAATTGCAAGCAACGCGATCCAGTCCGATCAACTTACTTGATCGATCAAATCTAAAATTTCTCGGTGTTTTATCAAGGGTTTATATACTCAAGATTGTAGATTGTTCCCAACTGCTTAGGAACGAGTTTGTTAGTACACATGTACACATCCACGCAGCCCTTCTTCATAACAAAAAATTATCTCTCCACTCCTCCTTTGGGCTTTCTTTCTTTTTCAAATCAAGCTTTGTTTTCAATACCCTGTTTCACCTCCATCATATAATTATAGTGGAGAAGGTAGCAATTAAGATCGGTGATAACTCTCTAAACTTGGCTATAACTCTGTTCAAGAAGATTCTATGAATGGAACAATGCAAGTCCTTTGGAAAGAATGGCGAATTTAAGACTCTAAACTTTTGGTGGATTTTTCGTATCATTTAACATGTGCAAGATTGTGATACGGAGCATGCCATCTCACTTGTCTGAAACTATGGCAACTGGAATGGTGAGGACAATGCTACGGAACATGTTTAAATGTTACATGAAAATTGTTGCCATGGCTCTTCCAACTTAACTGCTGAAAATATTAATATACAAATACTACGCGTGAAGAGAGGTTTGCAAGCTTAGACCGCTTATTGAGGAAGACTTGGTAGGAATATTGGCTATTTTGAATACTTAATATAATATAATTTATTAATTTAAAGTCAAATCAAGTTGACGTTTATGAATATTCGTGTTTATTTAAATTTGATAGAAGCGAACTAAATTGCATCATTTATTTTATTTTATTTTACGGATGTAACTATTTCTAATCGTTTAATACAAGTTTTAAGCTTATATGTGAGTGTTGTTCAGGAATTGCTATATTAGTTATCAAAATTTGAAGGGTAAATATTCGCTACTAAAACAACACCTTTGAATTTGACTTTAGTTTTACTTTGGTTTGAATATACTGAAAATATTTTTTTAATGCGAATTCTTACTATAACTGAGAATTTCACAAATTTATCAATGTAAACCATTCGAGAAGGTTTTAGAAGATACTACAATTTGTCTGCTTAAATTCGGCAACTTATTAATCCAAACTGGTAGACTTTCAATACATTTGACGGTCATTAACTTAATATCTAGAAAAAAATAATAGGGAGTTTTCTCAAATGTAATCTTTCGTTCAGATAAATGCCATCTAATCCTGCGTTCGAAAAGGATTCGGGAGGAAGCGTTCAAGAGGCTGAGGGTGTTTTTCTTGATACCACTTTGACCGATTTTGAAAATGAATCACCGGGATATGGAGACGCTGATACACATGGATGTTGGCACCAATTTAAGGAATATTTAAGAAGTACGTCGTTTTTATTTTTCAACTCTATCTACACTTGAGTACTTCAAACAAATAAGTAAATATCAAATTTCAATGTAGAAATTTGGACAACCAGAGAGATGAAAAGTGACGGCTCTGACCGTGAGCTAATAATCAAAACAACATTGAGAGAACTGCTTATTTACATTCTTTTTGTAATCACACTTGTCACAAGTGAGTTATCAAAAATGGTCCAATTTTCTTACTGCACAAAATCAGTGGCAACTGCGATATTTTGTTTTAGTTGCGTTCGGAATGCTTGATCCCAAAGCCTTCTACATGACCGAATCAATTCGAGATGTTCTTATGAATACGCCTCTGGAAGATGCTGAAATTACCTTAGGAACTGTAAACTCGGTTGATGACTATTGGAAAGTAAGAACACACGCATGATTGTTGGTCGAGCACGCTCCTTTTATGGATGTGGGTATATTACTGTAATTTCGTTGAGATGATCCTATCATTAACTCCGCACAACACTAGGTGAAAGTACATAGTTATTTTCCACCGTGCACTAACATTGAAGTATAGTTTGGTCCCGAATATGAATTTCCACAATTTTAAGACAAAACGCCAGTCAACAAAGTCAATGTTTGTTTAATGTACCACTAGATTTTAAGAGGACCTCTTCTGGACGTGTTATACGATGATGTCTGGTATAACGAAGCTAAGATAACTTCAGATGACTCCTATTTCATTGGCTATGAGTCACTTCGACTTGGATTGATTCGCATAAGGCAACAGCGGATGGGTAATCATTCGTGTAGCGTTCCCACGGATTTCGCTCAACAAATCACCACCTGTTATGGTACATATAGAAGAGATTTGGAGGAAACTTCTCCCTACGGACCTGCAAATTCAACTGCGTAAGTGAAGGTTATAGTAAGTGAGGTCAAGTCTTTCTTAATTTCTATGCGCCAGATTAATTTAAATGGATTACTTATTATACGTTATCCAATAAAAGGCGAGAAGGTAGAACGGACAATCATAACACGAATTTGAAGCACTATTTCACGTTATAATAATAGTTGTTAAGTCTCCATTCAGCGAAAGCGTGAAAGTTTGCAAAATAGCTATGATCTAGCAATCAAGAAAGCAGACAATGGTAAGTGTGTTAAGCTATTGCCATTCAAGACTTTTTTTCTGGAGTAAGAAAATGACAGAGACCCTGACTGACTATTTATGTAAGTGCCGACTTCTTTTCTTAGAGGCTGGGACGGTAGAATATATCGTAGCTACCACCCTTCTTGCCTAGTGCTGTCTTCATCTTAATAAAGTGAACGAGGGAAGGAGGAAAATAGAGCTTACTCGGAATAACCAGAAACCACGAGAGCATAAGAAGGAGGATAAAATGGAGTTGGAGTTTGATGTACTGTGGTTATTTTTAGGAGTAAAAGTGGTGTATGTATATTTATTGAGGAGATCAACAGCTCGAAAAATGTTCCGTGACAAGGTCAGCAAAGAGCATCGACACTGTCCGGGGGAGGTGAGTGGGGTAGGTAAACATTGAGTTGTAAACAGTTGATCTGTAAATAGGTAGATGGGAACCCCCAGCAGAGATGTTCAAAATTCAAAAGGCTTCGAAAGTCTAGTGTGGAACTCTGATTAGAGGCAGATGGGACGGACAAACCTCAGTGTGTGTTTTAACTGTTCTTGACTGATAAAATAGCAAGGCCGTCAAACTACTATTGAAGAATAATTATGGGAAACGTACATAAAGTCAAGTAAAACAAGTACTTTAAAGGTTATTCAGTGGTAGGCAATCTAGGGATTAAGCAACACAATGGAGCATGAAAACTTTCGGCAACTCCATCACTTCGATGTCACAGCATGCATTTATTGAGAAAAGGATTAGAAGACGCCGACTATCAAACAGATAAATAGTGCAAAGTATAGAATGAGGTTCAGTAGCATGAAATGAGAAGCAAGAAATGGGTGAACTGCTTGAGAAAGTAGGAATGTGTTACGGGTAAAAAGTATGCAACTCGATACGTGATGTACAAATAATTTAGATATTTAGGCTAGTCAGTAAAGATAAATTTATCCTGGTATGACTTTCATTCGAATTGACTAACCTTGAGCTTATCCTGCATATGTAATCTGACGAACATGGCCACTTCGTTCAGATGTAATTAATAAGATATTATATCAACAGATCGAAGTGTCATATTAGGCCCATACAAGCGAAGAAAAGTGAGCGAAATTGCAAACTTCTTGAATCTGCTCGAACGAAAAAATGACCATTAAATTGTTAAGCCGGATTTTTTTCTGTTCAGTTGGAAATTTACCAATGGGGAAACTCTACAAATGGGAATGCATTTCGGATCCATAGCGGTGTACGGTGGAGGGGGCTATTATCTTGACCTGCCAAATGACAAAGACGAAGCCAAAAGCACTTTGAGTGAGCTATTTGAAAACCTCTGGATAGATAGAGGCACTAGTGTCGTCTTTGTCCATATCAATGTCTACAATCCCAATGTCAATCTCTTCTGTATTGTCTCGTGAGTTTCGTATTTTGCTCGTCTACTGATTTTCATTTTAGTACGATACATTCTATCTACTTTTCATAGACTTGTAGCTGAACTACCACCAACAGGAGGAATTTTAATAAGTGCTGATTTTAGAACAGTGAAGTTATTACGTTATGTAAGAACGCAGGATTATGTTGTACTGGTCTTCGAATGTCTGTTCCTTCTTTTTGTCATTTACTACATCACGGAAGAAATTATAGAAGTGAGTAAATGCTTTGATTTCTTTTTACTGCTTAATGTATTCACCCCTCTTCCTTTGCCATTAGATTTCAAATCTCGGCATAAAGTACTTCAAGAAGTTCTGGAATATTTTGGATATCCTCGTCATCGTTTTATCTTGTGTTTGTGCGGGTTTTAATATCTACAGGACCGTTAGAGTTAACGCTACCATAAGTAGCCTTCTATCCGATCTAGATGCCTATTCAAACTTCGAACGACTTAGCTACTGGGAGATGCAGTTCAGTAATGCTGTTGGTCTGCTCGTTTTTCTGGTTTGGATTAAGGTAAAGTCGACTTTAAAGGAGCTAATCTTAAATATTAACAAAATCTATAATTTTGATTTTTTGGATTCACAGATATTTAAGTACGTAAGTTTCAACAAAACTATGAATCAGTTGAACCTCACATTGGGTAACTGTGCGAAAGATATCGCTGGTTTTGGGGTGATGTTCTTCATCGTCTTTTTTGCCTTTGCCCAATTGGGTTACTTAGCATTCGGTACGCAAGTTTCTGATTTCGGAACATTTTCTACCTCCTTGTAAGTCTAGTTTTATTAATTTCATTAATTTATTGGGTAGGTATTACGTTTATACCTTATCTTAACTGATGTCTTAGAATGACCCTGTTCCGCATCATCCTGGGCGATTTCGACTTTCAAGCCTTGCAAAACGCTCAAAGTATCCTCGGTCCGCTCTATTTTCTCGTCTATATCTTCTTCGTCTTTTTTGTCCTCATTAATATGTTTATTGCCATAATCAACGACACTTATTTGGAAGTCAAATCAAACCTCCTGAGCCAACCCAGTGAGTTTCAGATGAAGGCATTCTTCAAAACGGTATGCAAAATGCGAACATTATTCCTTTCTTTGGCTACTGGGTCCATTGTTATTCATTGCTAGATTTTTTGTTTAGGGACTTTCCCCCCCCCCCTCTCCTCCCTCTCCCTCCACCTCCCCCCCCTTCCCCTAAGACAACAATTTACTAATCTTATAATGAAAATCTGTAAATTTAGCTCGATCAATTCCACATATTATGAAAAATGTTGAATGACTCATTCTAAGGTGCAATCAGTGCAAATGCAGCCCCTTCGCGAGGTATTAAGAACAGACGCACTTTGTATGCCTTTGAATAGCATCTATGAAAGCCAGGCCAAGCGCTAAGGCACCCTATCTACTCTGTTGGCTCAGAGTGATCTATGATTCTATCCTAACTTCGCATGAGGTATCGTTTATTGTATTGAAAGCTGCTTACCATGCTGAAATCGCATTTTAAATGCATCTGCATTTGGTAAGAAGTACCTAAAATATCGTAGGTAAATGAGTGCATCAGATTAGAGGATACAATAAGCTATTATTTAAGTGCGAAAGCGTCAGACTTTCATTCATTTTATCAAGTGATTTCCAACTAATTTGTTCGTTCCTTTACTCCAATAGCGTCTCCGAGAAATGCGTCGCAAGATGAAACAGAAGAAGAACCAACTTCAGGAAATTCAGGATGCCATTTATGCTGTGGACATTGAAGAAAACGATATGACCATTAATGACCTCAAGGCTGAAATGAAGTAAGTTAGGTCGCCCCTCCACAGAAATATCATTGTCTTAATCATTTAAAACTGGAATTAGCATGCCAATTTGCGACGATATTGCAGAGATTAAGTCTAGGTGGCATGGAATGCCACACAATTCGCATTTTTCATCAAGTAGACCCTCAATGCTACTCTACTGAAGATGAGTTTTGAAAGGACTTAGAAGTTAGAATAAGCAATCTCATTACTTACATATTAGATGTCTTAGAAAAGTAACTGCATCTTAACTAATATCGGCTTTCCTAGTGGTGAAGTAGACAGCAAGACGTTGGCAACTATCTTCCGCTCTGCTGACACTGACAACGACAAAAAACTCAGCAAGGATGAACGCCGCGCTCTTCGTGTCACCCTCGAAAATAAAAAGGTATTTGCAGTCTTGCAGTTTATTCTCACGGCCAAATTTGGTAATTTCAAATTAAGCCATTCATTTTGTCAGGAGAATTTGAACATCAAAAGGAAGCAAAGTTAATTTGTATGAGATATTCAATAAATATGAGAAAGACAGTGAGATCTGCACTTTGGGATTAGTCCAAAGTAAAATGTCATTGCTCTGTTGAAACGGTGTTTGAAGAGACTTTTACTGTATCTGATGGCAAATTTGCGGATTGCATTTTGACATGGGGCCTTCCAACCACCTTTAGTTGAACACCGGACGTCGATGGTTATTATTGTACATGAGGAGCAGTGATCCCATAGATAGTGAAATTTGTTTTTTTGCTGTAATCCTCTTTACGCCAGCATATGACATTTGGACTCGCGAAATGATGGTATTGGTAATGCCATTCAAGACTTCCTTGTTAGAATTAGTACTTTCTTTAAGACGTCTTTTACAGTCAATTATCTTTAAAGGTCCTAAGTGTAGACCAGTTGCTATTATTGTTTAATTTTAATTCCGTAATGGTTCTACATTCCCTTGACCAATACGAGTTATGCGTCAATCAGAGTAAAAAAGCGAAATTCGACAATTGCTCCTTTACGAGTTGCTGTTGCCGATTTTAGTCCATGCAAAATATCGACTTTAACAAGAATGAATTAGTCCTCTATCTTGGCAGCTACAAATTTAGCTATTCCCTTCACATCTTCATTTATACCTCATAACAAGATTGCTTAGTCTGGTCTTTGTCCCTTGAATTTGACCAACTAAATTGTAATTGTCTTTTTAATAATCAATTTCATTGTGGCTATAACTTTTTAATCAATGTTGTCATGAGATAGTGTGCATACATCAGTCAATTTTTATCTACAATTTAAAACAATGGCTAGCAAATTAACTTACTGCATGCATTTTTCCCCACAGATGGATCTTATGCAAGAGATGTTCACATACCAAGAGCAAGAAATTGGCAACTCCTACGAGCAGTTTTCGAAGATGTTGTCATCACAAGTTGCCAGCAAGGAGGACATGGACAGGGCCAATATGAATGTTGCTCGCATTGAGAACTGCATTAAGACGGTTACTGAGAGGCTGAAAAGTATGATAGGAAAGTTGGAGCAAAGCGAAGAGGCCAAGACTAAACGAACTGAGCAAATGCAAAACTTGCTGTCAAATCTCGTCAGCGTAGGGTTTCTTTTTTGTTAACCAATCCCATTTGGCCACTGCCATTATGATCTGAGTGCCAACTACTGTTGACTCAGACTGAAGAAAAATGAACGAGTATTTACACAAAGAGTCTTTATCGGTAAAGCAGTGGTGATAAATTATTACGAGGCGTCTTCATAGTATTGGTGTTTTGAGTTCATAATACCGCTGGACTGATGATAGATTTTCCTCTGATTAACCATCAAGGTGGCAGAAGCTGCGTAGTAAGGAAGATGCTGAAGACTTTGAGACCACCTGTGGAAATTGCTCCTCCGAGGACAAACAAAGTCACTACGTCTTTAAGCCCTTATGTCTACCTCCTGGCATTTTGGTCCAATGATTAGTTAAGTTAATCAGTAACGAAAAGGTCTGCCAATTTCCTCTTAACCTGTCGTAGGCAGCGTGGTGTAAATCAATCTTTAAGAATACACGTCACATAGATAAGATAAGTAAATATGGAAGGTGAAAAAAGGACTCGCTCAGTTACTCCTTAACTATTTAGCTTGATCGAGCTGAGTTCCCAGTTTGGATTCATCCGATTGGTCCACGTTGGTTCGGCAAGACTGCAAACCCACTTCTGGCACGTTTGACGTTTATACTATTCTGGTCTTTTGTTAGTGATCCAAATTTCTAGAGGATGCTTTAATTGTATCACAATACCGCTAACTCAACATAAGGTAGTTTATATCAAATAAAACAACAGTACTCATAAACGGTATTCTATAACACTCCTACTAAATGAATCTATCATTTTATTATTCGGATACTTTCTATTGGACTATTCCAAGGCCGTTAATGCGCCAGCACGGATGCCTCTACCACCACCTTTTCAATCAACGTCGAGTATCGACAAGCAAATGAGCATTGACAACGCTGACAGCATATCAACAGCTACCGACTCGGAGGGTGGTGTAAGAAAACGAACAGATCGCAAATTCTCTATCAAACGTCTAACTAAATTCGTGAGTCAAATCTCAAATCTAATTACACTCAAATAAATGTAAATTTACAATAAACTTCACTGTGGTATTCATTTTAGGGAAAGAAAAGTCTGGATTAGGCTGGGGCCAAAAAAAAAGTTCTGATTTAAAAACCTTGATCTGATGTTTCATCATGACCTGCTATCTCCATTTCATTGTTGTAATTGTGACTTGCTAGTTTTCGCACACTTATGTTTAAGTAATATATTTCAACTAACCTACGACTTAATCCTTCCCTAAATTGCATTTTAACTAAATTAATAAATTCCTTTGCGTATGATTTACTTATTCACATTTAAATAAATTGGTTGAATTTAGTGCGCATATTGACCGGATTCCTCTTTTTCTGGTATTTAATAGAAACTCTGCAAACGTTCTTTTTATTGGTGAGTTAAAACTTGTTAGTAGCGGGGTAACATTAACTATCAGCAGATCACCGTCGGGTGATTAAGAGGACATCAAAGGCAAGGACTTGATGAAAAATAACAAGGGAGGAAAGGGGGTGGGGGGTGGGGGGTGGGAGGAGGGCAGGGTTTATGGAATAAGTAGACCGCAAATGCAGCATATCGATTGGTTTCGGTGATGGGAGTTGGCGCAAAACGATAAAGTGGAGAGCAAGTTTGGCTGATGCGTTGTGATCAAAGAGAGCTAAAAGAAGAGCATAAATATGTGGAGTATGGGGTTAAAAATATACGGGCTTAGTTTTGATTATGACAGCTGAAAAAGTTAAAAGACAAAGTGGGAGCCTAGTTGTAAAATTATTAGGAAAGGAAAACTGTCTGCCAACTCTTTGAATCTTCCTATGGTTTTGACAAACATAATGCTGTGTACAGAGCCATAATAACCTTTGCACAATGCTCTTTCGAAACTGCGGTGAGTTACAGGGACTTACTAATTATCGACTAAAACTCCAACATTTTACAATCCGCAAATCATCTCCAAACTATATACCTATCAATAAAATATTTAAATTCACATGTTGGAAGAGAATATGTATCTAATGTTAGTTATTTTGCAACTTGGTCCCTTAGTAGAACTCAAGTGCAAACTCTATCTTTTTCGTGTATCCTTTTTAATATAAAATATTATCTTATAAATAGGGTTAGAAAGAGTAAGTACTTTAGGGCTATGTTGTTGTTGTTGCTGCTGCTGTTGTTAAATCAATGGGAGTGATTTTAAGGCACACGGGAGAAAATTATGTTTTGTGAGGCAAGCTGGTTTTGATTTGATCCGTCGACTCGCCTATGCATGAACCAAGTTACAGTAATTGACAGGCAAAACATTTTAACCATTTGTACATTTACAAACTGAACATACTTAGGGACGTAAAAAACATTTTCGGATTTTCTTTTTAATAAATAGAGCGAATACGAATACTTCCTCAAATTGCAATTACTTTTGACAATCTGGTGGTATCTTCAAAATAACTTATCTGGTTTGGCGTGCTGGTCAATGCAGAGCATAAGATCACGAGACAAATACCTTCGTTACACATCCACTGATGCCAAGGGCAAGTCAAAGTGGATGATAGAATGTAAGGATCCCGGTAGAGTCCCTCAACATTCCTTCCACGGAAGTTAAGCATTATTATTCAAATAAGGTAATTCCGCACTTTATCTAAATTAGCTATACTAACCTATAAAATCCTCTTGTGTGATCGTTAAATGGATAACAAACGAAATTATTACTCACGCTAGATAAGCAATGAAAAATATTCTTAACCTTAAAAGATTTCGCGGATTTGTCTTGTGATTAGTTACTAAAATCGCTACTGTGAAGAAGGGGCATTCATACTGAATGTTAAGAATCAGAAATATATCTTGATGGTGAAATGCTTCTTTGTTATGATGTGACAGTATTTTTAGGGAAATATAAAAATAATCAGAGTGAAATGATTTGCAAAGAAATGATCATTTCAATATGCTTTTAGAATATGCTTATTACCCTTATTGCTTTGAACGAAAAAATGCATTTTTAGGTTTTACAATCTCTTTAATTGTCACATTAAATGCATTCAAGGTATCACAAATGGACTTTATTAGATAATGTGGTTCGGTTCACAATAGTTAAACTAAATGTGTACTTTTTATACTGATTCAGAAATTCGTATTTATGATTAAGATGTTGACAGAAAATTTGTCAATACAGATGTACGCTTTTTTCCTAATGAGTAGGCGGGTGATTTAGAGAATTTTTCTAACGAATTTAACTCCAACTCTGTAAGCAGTGGTGCATGTTTATTAATTCCAAAATTTGAATCCACATTCACTCATCGATATTTACTTGGATTTAGCATCAAAATTCCACCCTGTTACATAAAATGCTATCAGATAATTCTGGTGACAAACGTGAATTGGCTTAATACTTCGATGCTGTGCCACTTATAAAATTGATCAAATCCTATCATGATCCATGCTTTAAGTGGGTAAACTTGCTCTTAGGTACATTTACATTTTCAGTATTTAGTAGTACTGGCCGAACAAACTCAGGTAGCAAGCATAGACGCCAGATTGTTGTATAAAGTTGCTTATTTTATCCACTCTTTCCAACAGCTTCGCAAACAAAGTCGTCTAAAAGGGTCAGTAAAAGAGGAAAAACTCAAAACTTTAACCGAAAAAATGTGAGAAACGTACCCTTCCATATTATTTCTTCCCAACATCGCAAACCGGTTTTAAAATTTTTAAGGGATTAAAGAGACATCCCTTCGAATATCATAGTTTAATAACTAGTATTAAATAAATGTAGAAGAATACCAAATGTGTTTTGAACTTTAATGCTGCCGAATTCGCAGGAAATAGACATTTGTGGAAAGTTTATTTAAAAAGTGTTTCATATCATAAAGATGATACCAGGGAATTACCTTAAAAGTAATTTTTAAATTAATTCATGCTGAAAAATTAACAAACGATAACTTATAATTAAACGACATTGTTGATTACGGGTATATCAATTATAACTAGGCCAAAAGAAATACGTCGATATAAAAATAATATCATTGAGTAGATAAATGAGCAAAATGAATTTATATATAGTAGAATTTAGCTTTTTTAATTAACACAAATAAACAACGAAAACACGTTCATTCATATGTTGTTTAGCTTTATCAAGGAGTAAACTAACTCGAAAGGCCCACTTTTCGAGCTGGATATGGTCAGGGGGGGCTTTTTGTCTGTTTGGTGGATTTTTATATTATACATAAAACAGGCATTTTCTTTTGGTACAAATGAAAAGGATAAAGTTCTGCTCATTTCTGCAGAGTATGCTTCTTATGACATAATCTCATCACCTGATGCCCATTTGTCAACATTCCAAAGCTTTTTAAGTGAAAGTTGTTTTGTGAATAAAATTACCATGAAGGACTTTAATACTTCTGCTGATGTGCATTCCGCAATTCTCTCTGGTGGTGTATATTCCAGCTCAATTTCTAATGAAGTTACTGCAAATAAATGTGATTCAATAATACATTCCAAACTTTCTCCGCATTTCGAACCCCTCTGGCATACTAATCAACGTCAAGGAATGAAAAGTGGTTCCTTTTACTGGCCTGATGATTATGTGGCTGTTAATAAATCCCATCCTGATTTTACAGCTGGCATTAATCCTACAACAAGAAACGCATATTTTGACATTGAAAAGATTAATCAGTGGCTTCATAATCCTTCCATTACTTTCATATCTGTATATATTCCTTCTCCACCTACTTTAAGAGACTCGAGATTTTTGTCTAATTATGCCGAATACGTTGATGGATTTCTCTCAACAATCTTTTCGACTATCAAAATATCACCCAAATTGAATCGCACAGTTAGTATTGTTTTTATTGGTGGTACAGCAGTCGTTAATAGCCGCAATGATTTCGAAGTTGTGCCAATACTTAAAATTTTTAAGCAGTGGCCTCTATCAGCGTTTGGCAACCACTTCAAACAATCCACTTTACTTGAATTCTGGCCTACTCCTGGTAGGATTTTCTTGAATTAACTTAACTCTAAAGTGAATCACTAATATTAAGTTAGTATATTCTCTTATATTATATTTTAAATTCTATCTGATTGTCTTTAAATGGCCTATTTGCGACATTTCGCTAGTTGGAGATTATTGGCAGTGAATCGGTGTTACAAATTAAGAATATTACCGTTTTGAGTTGATAGATCTTCTTTTTTCCATCTAGTGTTCAGTAATTAACGCCTGCTATACTTAATATCATCCAATGGAAACCATGCAAACGATCCGAGACAGAGAATATTGACCAAAATCTATTCAACAATCGAAATGCAGGCTTAAAGACAGTGAATGACAGGTACACTCAAGTCTTCATGCCACAATTGGAGCATATATTGTAATTGGACACATTATTTTGGCTTATTTAAAGTCAAAAAATTGCTTAAGAAGGAAATCTCATGTTTCTTCTATTAAGTTTATCTGTGTATCTTTAATTGAAATCAATAAATTAATCTTAGTACTAGCATTTAAACGCATTGCTGGTGAAATTATATTCCATTTTCAACCTGAATTCTAAAAGTTGCGCAACCTCTTTATAGATTTAAATGTTTGGCAAATGTCAACTATCGAAGTTCCATTATGAAATCGTGTAAGCATACAATACTGTTTCGAGCAAGGAATTACAGACATTGTTACTATGCAAAAAGGCTTTCTTTTTTAATCATTTACGCTCTTGTGATTTATGAAGAATATAGAGCTGATTCCACATTTATTCATTAAGTTGAATAGCTACGGTAAATTAGTTAATGTGACTATGTCAATATCTGGCTGGTCATTTAATGAGTCTGCTTCTGACAAAAAAATCCCCTATTAAAATCCTATATTTTAGCTTAATAATTTAACATTTCTTTTTCTTTTAATTCCTTTTTTTCTGAAGATGAAGAGAATTTTAACAAATAACATATTTTATAATATTTTTATTTTGAAAAGCCACCTCTGTGAATGAAAGAGTGGGTACCAGCTTGAAAGGACCATGATTCCGATGATATATTACAATTTTAATGTTTATTTTAAATTCTAAATGTTGAAACAACTTTAAATCTATACATATAATTTCTACAAATAAATTACTGACATTAAAAAGGAATCTTTTGTCCATTTTCTCAAGCTGCTGTTATTTACTGTAAGTTTATTGATAATGTTGGCGTGAATACCTATTTAAAATTCCATATACGTCTTCCCATTTAGATGAATTAGATAGGAGTGATCGAATACTTCTGAATGTGCGAAACCCCAACTACTTCTCCTGCAGCACAACAGAATTTCGTAAACGGAATTCCGACCTCGATGTGGGTCTTCTTCCTCCATATTATCTTGTTGCCGAGTCAATTAAAGTTCTTCAAGGTATGTCATGGGTTCCGGTAATATTTAATTTTCATATTCTCACTATAGGCAAACTATAATTTCATTGCATCAATTCGTATGACCCCAATCAGGCTTAAAAATCCGTATTCAGTGAAGTTAGGGAAACGAGCCTTGGGACTGGCTGATAGTCTGATTCCGTCATATTGATCTCTTAGAGTATATACTTATCACCGATATTATTTCATGCAAATAATAATAATTTTAATTATTGGATTTCGTCGGAAAATCTGCGCCAGTAAAAAATTGTTAAAATTCCTTGGTTCTGAATTCTGGCAGCATTGGAATATCTATTTTCACTTTAGAAGAATAATTCACTTGGTAATATGCAAATGTTTCAAAGCTCAGTTTCCACAGCTTGATTAGTGATATTGATGACCTAAAGGTCTGTTAATTTAATAAACTGGATAATTATGCCAAGTTGGTTTATTTATATCTTTTTGTATTATGAGAGATACACAGTCTGAAAGAAAGCCGTATTGCTGCAGGTATGTTTTATGACATCTTGCCTAAGTGCGCTAATTCATGAGAAATCAAAATTCTCCTTGGTGTTGGTGTCGAGGCTGTCAAATCCACCACGTCGTCTCCGTATTTAACTATTTCTGATGCATGGATTGATGGCAAATATATCCATATATGAGTACACACCAAGTGCTTGCCTTAGCTGAGTCATGTTTTTCAGTACTCTCCTCTGGTCCTAGTACAAGAATATGGTTCACTGATTACCAGAAGTTGCTCCTTTAATTTGTTTCTCTAACAAACCGCAAGTCCGATAAGGCCTTTTACAAGAATGTATTCTTTCTAGATATTGATAGACGGTCCAGCTGATGACCGGCCTAGATATTCATTAATTTTGAATAACCGGTACCGACCAACAGCTTATCCTTGTCATAATGTATTATTTCCTGTAAGTGGGTTGGTTTTACATATCCGTTTAGCCTCCTACCCTTCTCTCTTCCAAATCGGGACCTTAATCCAGTGCATCCACTGTGCCTAAGTGGCTTAGCGTATAATAACCTTAAAAATTCAAAAGCATTTTTGATATTATTCAAATTTTATTTAACTCCTAATAGAGGTCACTTGCCTAGGTTTCGTGCGCGTTTTATACTTCTTACACGTCTTGTTTCTTCGCCACTCCGAGATGTTCATCTATGCATTTCCAACGGAATACCCTTTTCCTCTCAATAAGTCATTTTGTAACTTTTAAACCCTTTGAACTTGAGTGCTTTCCAACATTAATCGTGGGTTTGAGTTGCATCCTGCAATTTTTCTGATGAGAAACCTGCACTCTGCCACACCACTGACGCGTTTTAATAACTATGTTCGATTGGACCTTCTCTGATTAGTGTCTCAGTTTTTGATCTTCTCCTTTAACCACTTTAATCAATGGGAGAGTCTCTTAACACATAGATTCAAATGTTTGTATGGTGGTTAAAAAAAATATAATTTGGCATGTAAAATAAAATTTAATTCGAGCTAGATGTTTCTTCATGTTTTCTAATAAGTAATGAGTAATCTTGTTTTTAGCTGTTCAATCATGATAACATGTTTGCATCTCAAAAATTGCAGGAACACCGCCTCTTAATATCCGTTACCTTTAGAACCAAAATTATGGCTACCCCAATTATTGCTCTAAGCTTTAAGCACACTTTTTCGTGGATAATTGTCTCTCTATTGCGAACCAATCAGCACACAGCTAAGCAAATTTCACATACAATTTTGACTAGGCAGCAATTACGAGATCCTAACCTCTCCCTCTCATCGTGTTAAAGCATGCTACTTTATAGCTCACTGATTTTTCTTTCTATTTCTGATGGGTTTAAATTACAAAGTTCGATATCATATAGAATTCATTATCTATTGTAAGTATTATCCGTTGTAATGCTAAAAAGCTTGTACAATATTTCATCATCGAATAGTATTTTGACGCGCGAAATATCAAAATAATTTAATTAGAGATGGGAAAAGAGTTGAATAGATAATATGATGAAGTTAAGGTGTCAATAGTCTGACAACTCTACTTGAATGATATAATCAACGAATCGTAAACTTCTTGATTTTGCAATATCCATAAGTTTATAAGCTCGGTGCTCATTTTGGGATACCTCAATTTCTGGGTAAGTCTACGTCCTCAGTCTTCAGAGCTTGTTGATAAGTTGATTTAATTGAATCAGTTAGTCATATAATTTAGATCTGTTTGCACTATACGATCGTGGCTCGTAGAAACGGGATTAGTTTGAGTTAACTCAAATTGAACTCTGCCTTATCATCAATGGCGAATTTCTTTCTTTCTGATAGGGCTAATCGATCCTGGATTTAGATAAATGAATTGCTCGTGTTTAATTATTTGGCCATATTTACAGCAAGACTGGCTTTTATGCTATTTACTTTGTCCTGATGAGCTAAAGTTCTTTACTAATATTCTAGATAAAAAACCACATTACAAACTAATTTTTCTACTAATTCTACGATTTTCTTTGCGGATCAAAGGTGAACATTCTGATTTTTGCAGCTAATTCTATTAGTTTTAATGGACTAAGCAAATAAAATGATCAGCACTTCTTATGAATAATTAAGCATGAAGATAATTACCCTGTCATTTAATGTCTTGAATCATTTAAATCTTGTTCAGGGTATGTGCTGTGTTTGCGTATTCCAATTCGAATTGGTCTCTTAGCAGGCGAATATTTACTTCTAGAAATACAATAAAAGATTGATTTAAAAGCCAAAAGGATAGTAATGTCATTGGTCATCCTCAATGTGCAAATTTTTAAACAGATATCACTGTTTAAATCTCAAAGCCTTCCAAAGAGTTCTAAATTCCGAACTGAGTAATATAAACAGAATTAAGCAAAATACTATTCTTCGCACATCATCTCCATCAATCATCAGTTCAATGTGGGGTATCTCAACAAAAATACAAAAAAATAACTAAAAGTAAAATTGTTACTTAAAGTTCTTTTTCCGGATAAAAGTATTCCACTTTACCCGGCGCCTTTCATCGAAAGTTTTTCTTTACAGCTCTTAAGTGTCAGATCTATCTGAAATCATTTAGAGTTTCTCCTAGAGCTTTGCTGTCGAAGTTTTTGTTTATGGTTATGCTACATTTCCGGAGTAGTGGAAGAGCAGAAATATCCAAGATGATATTCGAAGAACCCGTTACCATGTTCCGATTACTTTGCTACGTACAGGGGCGAAGATGATATCGACGACACTAATGTTTGGCCATAAACGTCAACTTCTTCGCTCAGATTTGACGATACCTCCTGCCCGTGTGCCATTCTGCCGATCATCCCCGCGTAAACTGTTGTGTTGGTTAAAGGTGTCTTGATGACGCATAAAGATGAACTATTGAGAGTTGAATCTCTTGGAAGTAGGACATTGAGGCATTTGAAAGAATGCGACGATAATTTCTTCTTGGTTTCTGAAGTGTTTTCTTTCGGTGTGTCAACGGATAGAATTCCTTGAACATGCTCGATCGTCAGATTGAGGCAGTTTAAGAGGGCATTGGACAGAGAGAAGTTTTGGTCAAAAACGTAAATGTTGTAAAGGAATCCGCTTGTTTAGAACCTTCAAATTTAGCGGAAGTGCTTCTACTTCTGCGAGTGGACCCTTGCACATCGCAAACAACTTCGAAAAGTTCACTGGCTGCTGATAGACTTGCGAAAGTGTCAGAATGTAATTACTGCTTTTCGCAACTCGAACCGACTATTTGCTCATGCATGCACAAAATGCATTGGTGTTTGACCAAGAGTTTTGGAGAAATGATGTGTTTATATTTCCTTTAAAGTTTCTTATACAAATTGTTGATGCATGCCGCAAATTTATTTGTATACCCATTTAATGTGTTCCAGTTTCAGTCAGTTTTTGACGGTTGCTCTCCTAAGAAAAGAGGTTGCGGGCGTCTTTACTACTAAGGTACTCGTTAACATTACTTATGGAGTCATCGCTCCTGATATACCATTAAGTAGCATTGTCAACAAGTTAGGTGTAAAATGTTAATAGTACTCAGCGACTACCATTTTCATATTTTCCAGGTACCACGCAGCGTAATGACTTTTGAGGAGCACATTTTGTGGGGATGTTCAAAATTTTCAATTTGTATTCTACCAAGTGTAAATTACGCGCATTTCGTGTTAATGAACTTCACCGAATATATATTATTCCAAATGAGATTTTTTGTGCTTTTATATGAGCAATTGATTCAATCAACTTAAATGAGCATACTTTATTTTGGTCGAATCAATAGTGAACCACCTTGGCAGCTTATATCGATGCTAGATCTGAGTATAGTGCAAGTATAGTCGTTAATTGAGAAATATTTACATTGATATGCATTAGGTTTGAGTAATTTAAGGTATCAAAATAGAGTTGTCCTTGAGTTGTCTATGGTAGTTTTAAATCAATAAAAGGTTATGAAATTATGATCAGTATTTTGTTACAAATTCAGGACTTGTTTTCATCTAAATGATTAAACGCTGTTGTAAAATATAAGTAGTGAATTGAATCACTTTATGTAAAGGTTTACTTTCTACATGACACTCCAGATTATTGTGGAACCCATATTTGTCTTCGGTTATTAGATTACATTTCTCACACCACCATTGAAACTGTAGCTAGACTGGATAGAAAACACTGGCACCGCTTGAAAGTTGTAATTCATCGAAGTATCAGTGTTTTTTACGAGCAGTCTCTATGCCCTCTTTCCAGACTCCTTATTCGCTGTCCCGACTTGTTTTTCCTCTCTCAATCGCTGTTGTGCACTATGCTTTGGGCTGCATTCAAATATTGAGGATCTGATTTCTGAAAGGCAATTGCCTACTTTCAGCTTTTATTAAGAACTCTAATCATGAGTCTATATGAATCTGGTCTTATCCCATCCCCTGAAAAGCTAGACCTGTTCATAAGTGATTTTCAAAGAATTCTGCATCAATATATAGTCTATTTATAGCAGCCACTGTCTCAGAACTTTGGAAGCAGAAATTGTTTCAAGACATATTGTTAACTAAACGCAGACTTTTATTACCTCAATACTAATCGCCTTCGCCTTGATGATTTTTGTAGGTCAAACTGATGACGATTTATGCTCCAAAGTGTGCTGTCAGAAGTGTGGTATGGCCTCATAATGATACACAGATGATTGGTAACCTAGAGATAACCGGGAGCTTTCTCAACCTGAGACAAACAATGCCAAACAATGGCTTTCATCTTTGTGTTTTTTAAATTCCTTTCAGCTGACTTGGTATATTCACTCATTAGAGCTAAATGAATGACAGTAATGATTCCGTTGGTCTGAATGCTTTTAATATAAAAGCACAGGATGAGATTAAGTGATGATGATGGAGGTGATGGGAAATCCTACAGACCTCAAACTACAAAAATTTTTTTGTGTAAATGCTGAAAACGTTTGTTCATCTCTTCAATCTGGTCTTTTATTATTGATATTTTGATTAATTGTTCTTGGTGTCATGATTCCCCTTCGTGTTGTAAATAAATCTATTTTAATGAAGGCAAAGGAGCGTCTTCTGGATAGTGCATAAAACAAGTAGTGTGGAGTCCTATGATAATTTATGCCTTTTCCTTTTAGTCAGCATCGATTCATATGAGCAAGCAATAACCTCGTTACCTCAACTCAGTCCATTCGTTCTCCTCTGGGGTAAAGCTTTCACCACGTCTCCAGAGGTCTGTGGTTTAAGTCAAATCGAATCGAATAAACCGAATCCTCCCATCCAACTCTACGACATCTATCCCATGATATGTTGGGCTCTGGGCATACAACAACCCTGGTTTAACTGGGGAAAACTCTCTCGAGTTAAGAAGTACCTAAAAAATCAGCCCCTTGATAACCAAATCGAAGAATTCGAAGGCCGATGTAGAGACTGGAGTAAAATAAAGGAAGGCGGAAAATTCGGTATCTCGTCGCTGACACTTTTCATAGGCAAGCTCAAATTATTACAATCTACTTAAAAAGTTTAAGTAAGATATTCATTTCTATTTTAATAATTTTTAAATTCCCCAGAAGAAAAGCATTAATCAGTTTTTTTCTAAACGACAGTTCGTTCATCTCATGAGTCTAACTGTCACGATAGTATTACTACTAAGTGAGATGTTCACCGTATAAAGCTGCTAAAAGTTCATTCTGTAACTCTTTAACTATAAGCTTCAGGAGTATCCAAGTTAAAAATCGAAATGGCCCACAAGGTCAATTTTGTAAGCTCAATAGTGAATTGTTTCTTAGGATAATTTTTACTCATGTATTTATGAATTCTAAAATGGTAATCTGAAAGGAAGGACATATTGAGGCTGTCAGAACGAAGCTTTGTAAGTTTCCTGCTTTTGGTAATCCACAAACTCTGTAGAACTAAATCTTTCGAATAAAACTGGCAAAGAAAATTGGTTCAAAGAATATTATTACATTTTTCAAACATTCACTCTAAAGAAATCATGTTGATTTGGTTGCTGAAATGTAATCAATAGATGTATTTGTAGAACAAATATCGTTCCATCGATGGTGATCGGAAAATCACAGCATTTTATTAACCCAAATGTTAGGAAGTTATGTACAACTGTTTAAAGTTCTACCGACCTCTTGATGTTTATAAGTTATTCTTATTGCGTTGTCATGGTCAGAAGAGAGGTATGTAGTCATTACTATCTCTGTTTTCCTGCCCTAATCCCTGATTATGGCCTACCGTGGAAAAATTGTTTAGCTTGTGCCTAATAATAATCTCACAACTTGTGCCCACTGAAGAAATCCGTATCAAGTGGCAGGAGTTCAAACCTCTAGCCATGCATATCTTTGCGATGACACCTTTTCCATCTAAGTAGAAGATTGGAAAAAGGTAGTATTTGTCGAGGGATTTTTTCAAAGAAAGTGTCATTTTCAGATACACTGGTAAGGGTTATTTATACGTGGCCAGTTCATCTTGATTTTAGCCGTCAACTCGCATCTGTTCAGTCTTGAGTAAGTTACTTATCAGGGGAAAATTTCCATCCCTTACTGGTTAGATAGCTTTAAATAAGCCCAATTTAGGCTCATAGCTATAGGCTTACAAATTTAAAAGGTCTTCTTACAGGCTAAGAGAATGCAACATGAGGCAGACTTAGGAGAGAGCGTACTTGAGGTTTGCCCAACACGCCAAGTACTGTGGTCACTTAATATAATGTTATTAAAAAGTACGAAGAAAGTTACAACGTTCGTAGCAATAGTTCTTTAATAAGACTTCACAGAGAGGGAGAGAGGAGAGAGTAGATGGCTGATGGGAGATTTGGAAGAAGGAGAGCCTAAAAGCGATATGGAGGTTTATTGGTTTGCTCTATTTTATAATTTGCAGGGCTACAGTTTGAAGTGGTTTTTGTGTCCAAGTGAAAATCAGGTTAGGCAGGCCTATGGGTTACTCTGTGCACTTTATTGTCCTTTCAAGTAGATTACTTAACAGCCACTTCCTATTTTAGGTGGCTTTATTGGAGCATTAGCTCTCTTCCTCGCCATAACACTAGTCGCCTGTGCTCTAAAACACCATCATCGATACAACTCCTCCCATCGTATTAGCAAGTACATGGCGAGTGTTCGCTACCGTAAACATCGATTCCAAAGACCTTGGCTGGGCTTTGGACCGACAGCTAGTTCTCGTAGTCATCGTGGTCTCCTTGGAAACCACAGCGACAGCAGTAGATTTGCTTTAGATGAATCGGAGGAAGAGGAAGTGCTGATGGATTGTGATCCTCTCGGCGCTAGAGAGGAGCAAAGGCAACGGAGAGACAATGCTGATGTCTTTATTCAAATGCTTCACAGTCCAAAGTGAAACAAATCTGTCCCGTCGTTGACTCGTGCCTAATTGCACTTTTCTTAACATTTCTTATGATATTTCTCTGTACGTATTTAAACCACACGGATCTTTAGGCGCTAATTTTGATGTCTGTGATATTTGACTTTCTTTGAGATGTTTGATATTTAATGTTTGTGTTTTGTTTTATCTGTTCTTCACTTTCATCGAATAAGTGGTCTATAAAACGAGCCTAGAAGACTTCAAAGTGTCTAGTATCCATGTGTCGGGTTTCGGCTTCTAATTATTCAGTCAGTTTTCACTGACATTCTAGCAGGTTTAAGGGGAGGAAAGGACGGATAATTGAGAGCGTTTCCACATGCAAAATCTCTAAGAAAAAAAAAACATGACTACAAATGACTGTAGTGGCATGTCAGAATTGATGAATGTGGTGATGCAATGAAAGTGGGTGTTTTCGGGTAGCACCACAAATTGTACATTTATAGTTCAAGGAATAGTAACCAGTTGAAAGGAATTTTTAACAGCTTTGAAAAATTTGAGTGATTTGAAGACACGGCGCAGGTCACTGAACGTAAAACTCTTAAGTGGATCTGATTAGGGGATCATATCAAACGGTTAAATTCCAGTCTTAAGTTGGAAAAACATCAGCGAGGGAAATTTTTTAATGAGGCTTTCATTGGTCGAGGCTCAGTGTGTTACACTGACCTCATGTAAGTACATTTTTCAATTTGATATTCACCACAAATATCCTCATTCTTTTAAAGTACACTTCGTTTTATCCTCAATTAAGTGTTAAAAGCAGTGCTTACAAAATATAGCACAGATTCTATGGAGTTGGTTTTTTCTCTGAGTCTTTTGAATCTTTTAATTGGGAATTAATTCAGCTAATACCTCCTCCGTATTATGGAAATTGACGCAGCCCTACACTTAGTCTTGATTTAAAGTAAATAATGTGACTTCTTTATACGAGTGACTCCAACTAAGCAATCCAGACCCTCATAACAGCCAGGATGCAGCTAGTATAGAGCCATTCACTAGAGGAGGGAGGGAGGGAATCATCTCAATTTAAACTTAAAGTACCAGAGAAGAAAGATTGTTTCAAACCATGTTAAATTTAAGCAGTAGTGTTTCTTATTATCAATCATAAAACGAATAAATTAAAACTCGGATCGTGAAATGCTGATGCTGATTTCAGGATAATTATGTACTGTAGACAGTAAACCCGGGAATTCTTGTCTACTGCCAATGACAGAAACTATTCAATTGAGCATAGAAATACTCTGATATGTCCATAACATGCGAATTACATATTCCAACTTTCTAATCTCTCGAATTCCAAACCTTTTCAAACCGCAATGGTTGAGATTCCAGAGTTTGTTGGTTTATATTTGTACATTTCTTCAGTTTTGACAAATCCCTTACCACACATTTCACTTTGCTCTAGTCTAAATTTATATTATTAGTAACGTGGGAATTTCCTGAGGTGGGGCTTTAATCGGTTAATGCATTCCAATGAGGTCGCCGACAGATATAGCTCAACGCCATCATATTTGTTTCTTGCCTTAAAAAGTAGTGCCATAATTCTGATTAAGTTGTGGGCTCACAGGAACCTTCATAATTTGGCTGTCATGACGAATTATTAGAGATTGAACAAAGAATTATCACCGATCAGCTAGTGTTTTGACATCTAAACCCCAATCATATGCATGCGACTTTTCTTTATATCAATGGTTTCCGTTGGTGCAGTAAAATACTTTGGAGAAACTGCTCTTATTTCTCTTCGGACCTGAGTTAACCCTAGTTCAGTAATATCTAATGGGACAATGGTGTAATGCTAGTCGTCCTGGCAGCAAACAATACCGAACCGGTTATGCTTAAAGAAAGGTTTTAAGATGCAACGAGATGCTGGTAAAGGTAACCTCTTTAAAAACCAATTTCAGCTCCAGCTTAATGCTATTTTAAAAATGAGTAAGGTTCCTACTCATGTCATCATCATTTACTGGTAATTAAAAAATAATTTTTCATTTAATAATGCATTCATACTATTTTAATGTATTTTTACGCCATCGCAGCATTTTTACTTTTCCATAACATTCTTTAGCGGCGTTCACGAGAATAGACACGTGAAATTTATACATACATGGGATTGATTTATGCTTAAAAATCGTGTCATGCTCCATTTATCATTTTTTGTTTGGAACATCCACAGAACTGTTGAAATATGTCAGGTTCTTTCAAGTTTAACTGCACTCCAGATTCTGCACCAAAAAATCCAACGCCAATTACACCTGTAACAAATGGATATTCGGTTCTGATGCCAACACTTGCGGCAACAAAAAACACTTGTCTTAAATCCCCTATCAAATGTTGGACCAGTGCGACACCAGAATCTGCACATCGATCTTATGGTGGTAAGAGAGGCGAAAAGGATGGACATGACATCGGTCCAACACGGAACTCTATCAAAAAGACGGATAGAACACCAACTATCAAGGCCGCGAAACTTACCAGTAAAGGTTCCTCACATTATGATGATACTTCAAAGATTGCTAGCTCAACGAATTCTACACCATCAGTTCAGGGGTATAGTGAATGTACCCCTCACAAAAGCCCTAAAAGTGTTAAACCTTTTAAATCGAAAAGTGCTGATTACATTAGGCCAGAGGTCACTATTCCTCAAAAATCAAAGAGCGCTGATGCGATTTTACGAGTTCCTAAAGAGGCTTCTAAACATGAAGAGACTAAAGGTGAGGTGAAGCCACCAAGTTCATCAGTTATTGCACAATGTCGGAAGCTTATTGAGGAATCTAAGAAACCTTGTCCTCCTGAGCCCTCACAGCCAGTCAATATTCCCCAGGTGTGTGCTCCTACTAAATCCGAAAGTGATATGAAGTCTTCTAAAACTCGTTGTAAACGCGAAGAGACCAAAGGTGAGGAGAAGCCACCAAGTTCATCAGTTATTGCACAATGTCGGAAGCTTATTGAGGAATCTAAGAAACCTTGTCCTCCTGAGCCCTCACAACCAGTCAATGTTCCCCAGGTGTGTGCTCCTACTAAATCCGAAAGTGATATGAAGTCTTCTAAAACTCGTTGTAAACGCGAAGAGACCAAAGGTGAGGAGAAGCCACCAAGTTCATCAGTTATTGCACAATGTCGGAAGCTTATTGAGGAATCTAAGAAACCTTGTCCTCCTGAGCCCTCACAACCAGTCAATGTTCCCCAAGTGTGTGCTCCTACTAAATCCGAAAGTGATATGAAGTCTTCTAAAACTCGTTGTAAACGCGAAGAGACCAAAGGTGAGGAGAAGCCACCAAGTTCATCAGTTATTGCACAATGTCGGAAGCTTATTGAGGAATCTAAGAAACCTTGTCCTCCTGAGCCCTCACAACCAGTCAATGTTCCCCAGGTGTGTGCTCCTACTAAATCCGAAAGTGATATGAAGTCTTCTAAAACTCGTTGTAAACGCGAAGAGACCAAAGGTGAGGAGAAGCCACCAAGTTCATCAGTTATTGCACAATGTCGGAAGCTTATTGAGGAATCTAAGAAACCTTGTCCTCCTGAGCCCTCACAACCAGTCAATGTTCCCCAAGTGTGTGCTCCTACTAAATCCGAAAGTGATATGAAGTCTTCTAAAACTCGTTGTAAACGCGAAGAGACCAAAGGTGAGGAGAAGCAACCAAGTTCATCAGTTATTGCACAATGTCGGAAGCTTATTGAGGAATCTAAGAAACCTTGTCCTCCTGAGCCCTCACAACCAGTCAATGTTCCCCAGGTGTGTGCTCCTACTAAATCCGAAAGTTGTATGGAGACCTCTCAAGCATCTTCGAAACGAGATGACAATGCAGACGAAGGCAATCTTCCCAAATCACTAAGTCTTGAGGAGTGCCAGAAGCTTATTAATGAACCTCTGAAACAATGCGATTCTGAACCTGCTCAACCAGAAAATGTTCCCACTAAATCTGAAAGTTGTATGGAGACTTCTCAAGCATCTTCGAAACGAAATGAAGACAATCTTTCTAAACCACTAAGTCTTGAGGAGTGTCAGAAGCTTATTAATGAACCTCTCAAACAATGCGATTCTGAACCTGCTCAACCAGAAAATGTTCCCACTAAATCTGAAAGTTGTATGGAGACTTCCCAAGCATCTTCGAAACGAAATGATGACAATCTTTCTAAACCACTAAGTCTTGAGGAGTGTCAGAAGCTTATTAATGAACCTCTCAAACAATGCGATTCTGAACCTGCTCAACCAGAAAATGTTCCCACTAAATCTGAAAGTTGTATGGAGACTTCCCAAGCATCTTCGAAACGAAATGATGACAATCTTTCTAAACCACTAAGTCTTGAGGAGTGTCAGAAGCTTATTAATGAACCTCTCAAACAATGCGATTCTGAACCTGCTCAACCAGAAAATGTTCCCACTAAATCTGAAAGTTGTATGGAGACTTCTCAAGCATCTTCGAAACAAAATGAAGACAATCTTTCTAAACCACTAAGTCTTGAGGAGTGTCAGAAGCTTATTAATGAACCTCTCAAACAATGCGATTCAGAACCTGCTCAACCAGAAAATGTTCCCACTAAATCTGAAAGTTGTATGGAGACTTCCCAAGCATCTTCGAAACAAAATGAAGACAATCTTTCTAAACCACTAAGTCTTGAGGAGTGTCAGAAGCTTATTAATGAACCTCTCAAACAATGCGATTCAGAACCTGCTCAACCAGAAAATGTTCCCACTAAATCTGAAAGTTGTATGGAGACTTCCCAAGCATCTTCGAAACAAAATGAAGACAATCTTTCTAAACCACTAAGTCTTGAGGAGTGTCAGAAGCTTATTAATGAACCTCTCAAACAATGCGATTCAGAACCTGCTCAACCAGAAAATGTTCAGGAAATGGATGTTCCTACTAAAATTCAAAGTTCTACCGAAGGCGATGATATTAATGATCTTGTAGCCTCACCAGACTCTGAAAGGGATCATCTTGCTCCTAATCTAGATGGTGCGGATACCCATTCTCCTTCTCCCGGGAAGTCAAATCTGACGATTTTACCCGTAAATTCACAAACTCCTCGACAAATGAGTCCGATTGGCCACCCTCATCTTGACAATCAACAAGACAAGATAACCATCTCGATTAACTGCTCCATATCAGAAAAGATTAATTCTGTTCATTTGCACTACGAAGGACCTAAGTCAGCACAGAGAGAGGAAAGAAACGAAGAAGATACATCAGTAGAAACAGACGTTCTTTCTGTAGAATATACGGAAAGATCAAAGGAGCTGAGATGGGGAGTTGAGCATAGATTGCGACAAGAAAGTGAGGAACTCGTTAATATGACTGATGAAGATGAATCTATATCAAATATCGATAAATAAGTTCTTTAAAACTCCACTCCTAATGCAAATATAATTAGTTAATAAAGAGCCCTTTTTATTGGTTGAAAATCATTGGACTCAGTCAGGAAATGTGCTTTCATAATAGATGCTTAAATTACTCACTCATAAATATGATAGATAGGGTCTTATATGTATTGGGGTTCTGTCTCTTCAGAGGATTTAGAGTAAGGATCAAAGTTTTGTTGGCTTTCTTTAATTTGTCAAGTTAATATTATTAATTAGTACTAAATAGAAAAGCAGGAATCATATTAGCACATAACGTTCAATCTCCCCTCATGTTCTTGTTGTAGAATATATAGCAGTCAGTTAGGACAAGCGTCAATAGAAATGATGTAACTTCTGTAAAAATCAACAGACGGAGAAAGTAGAGGGGGAGAGGGGGAACAAGCCGTGAGGGTAGAAGATGCATCAGGTGGACGCTGGTCGATGGAGTTGCAGATTGAGAATAGATAGCAACAAGTGCTGAGGCGAAAACAGATTAATTAACTTCACAAAGGAGTGTCGGGTGAAAAAATACATTTTTTATCGAATACTGCGGCATGTAGACTGACACGCCCTGAGAAGCTATCACTTTTATAATCTCCTTTTTAGCTAAAACTTTTTCTAACATTAATAAATGAATAAGCGCAATCAATTTTCGGAAATACATTTTGATTTTTAATTTACTAAAATAAATGGATAAATGACAGAGATTTATTTTTTTAAGATAGGATAGTTTAGAATGACTATTGTAGTATGAGGTCAAGTGATTTAGTCTTAGCCTTCAAGCCACATGTTTTTAGCTCATACGCACAAACTCAAAGCCAATAAAGTCCAGGTTTTGTTTCGAATGTAGAATTCCTGTCTAGCTGACGGTGCCTAATATTCTCATCGTCATGCATTAGAGTTGAACTTCGGCGATGAGTCTCCTTCACTACTAACTAACAAGCACAGACTACCTTTCCTGCAAGTAGCTTTTGCTCGATGTCAAGCTAGCCAATGTTTTCTAACCGATATGAATTAATTAAAATAATAGTGACCAAGTTTGTATAAATGAATATTTTAATCTATTTTAAACTTAACCAGATTATGCAAAAGATTAACTTCAGGTACTGTAACAAGAAAGACACAGACATAATCTTTAGCCATAAAAATAAAGCCATTTGTCTTCCAATTTATATTTTAATTTTAAAGGAAAGGACAGACTTCAAATCTGGAAATTAATCGTAAACAATTTGGGAAATTCAAAAAATACATTGGCACAACGCAAAGGTGAAATAAATTGAAACCTGAATTGGGTTATTTTTAAATGATTTCAGTTAAGCGTATCGTATCCAACTTCTTTATAGTCTTGTTCAAGTGCTGCAAGATCTTGTCGTGAAATAATGAAATTTTCCTCCTCCATTCCTTCACCAACATACCAATGAACGAAACAGTGTTTCTTAAACATAATGTCAAATTTCCTATCAATTCTTACGAAAGCGTCTCCGACCACAGTACTATTTGCAAGCATACAGCAAGTTCTCATCACCCTGGCCAACTCACTTCCAGGAACCGATAGTGTTGGTTGATTATTGATATCAACTTTGAAGCCTGTCGGACTCCAATCAACAAACCGAATTGATTTTGACGATTTAACTGATGATACGACAGCATTTACCGTAGCTGGATCCACGTCTCCACGATATAAAAGGCAAACTGACATGTATTTCCCTAATCTTGGATCAACTTTCACAAACGAATTTGCAGGTTCGAAACAGGCTTTGGTTATCTGTTCAACCGTATTAGCCTCATGTGAGGCCTTATCTGCAGCAACGATTGGAGCAAACGTTACTAGTGGGAAGTGAATTCTTGGATAGGGGACCAGATTGGTTTGGAATTCGGCTAAGTCTCCGTTCAATTGACCTTCAAATCTTAGCGATGCTGTTAATGAAGAGATAACTTGAGCAAGAATTCGGTTTATATTAGTAAAAGTTGGGCGCCTAATATCAAGATTTCGACGGCAGATATCCCACACAGCTTCATTATCCATCAGGAAACAAACGTCGGAATGTTCAATACAAGCGTGAGTTGATAAAACAGCATTATATGGTTCAAGAGGAGAAGAGGCCAACCTAGGAGCCGGATATGCGCACATTTCGATTTTAGTTCGTTTTGAATAGTCTTCTGAGAGACGTTGCATTAAGAGGGAGCAAAATCCAGACCCGGTTCCTCCCCCAAGAGAATGGAAAATCAGGAAACCCTGAAGCATATCACAAGTATCTGCAATTTTACGAATCTCGTTCAGAGTGATCCCGGACATTGTTTCACCAACTGAATAAAAACCTCTTGCGAAATTATTAGCTGCATCCTCTTTTCCAGTTATCAAGCTATTAGGATGAAATAGTTGCCTGTAGAAACCAGTGCGAATTTCGTCTAAAAGGAAAGACATATGCATGTATAAAACCTACGCTACTGAACTTATACAAGTAGAGAGATTTAATATACCAATAACAGTGGGTTCCAGATCGACAAAAATTGATCTAGGTACGAATTTTCCATGTCCGGTTTCGTTATAGAATGTGAGAAAGGAGTTGTCGATTGGATGAAAACCATGGTAATACACACCTTCCGGACGAATGCCGTGCTCGAGACCAAAGAGTTCCCAACAGGCGTTTCCCATCTGAACTCCAGCTTGGCCGATGTGAATACATATCACTTCACGTACTGCACTCTAAAACAGTTCATTAAGGCTTGGTATATCAGTAAGTTAATGATGAAATTGAAATTAAGCGTAAAATAAAATTATTAGAATACGCAAATCACATACTTTACTCATTTTTGAACAGAGGACTGTATTGTTTTATTATAATGAGACAAGATATAGGTTTAACACGGGATTATCGATTGATATACGAGACACATGCTATACAAGACAGTACCCATGTGCACGTGGTTACACTTAAGTAATAAAATAATATAGCATTAAAATTGCCAGATTTTACTTTGAAGCAAATATATAAAAATTATATTTCCATCTTTTAACTCATTAATTCTTCAATCATTAGAGAAATCTGAGGATGAGGTTTTAGCTAATCTTCTATAAGTCCAATCATTTTTGTCTTGACAATACAGCTCAGTAACATATCATGTCTCTAATATAAATATGACAGCAAGTCTAAGTGGTTTTAGGCAATATTATCTTAGCAATTCGCCATAAAAGGCAAACACATTTTGATTCCATTACTACCGTTCCTCCAGGGTGTCATTTCAAATGGTGATAGAGCTGCGCTCAATGGAAAGAATTTTATCTATTTGCATATTAGTACACTTTATGAAACTGTTTCTTTATTAAAATTAAATGAAAACACCAATAACTTTGTTGGAGTACAAATAGACGCTTCCGAGATAAGGAATTTGTGTCGAGAGCAACCACAGTTTATCGATCTAAAATAAATTTCAGGAGCTGTTCCGAATTTTGAATATGCTTATATTCGTAACAAATGTTCGCTGGCTGGAAATTCTTTTGTTTAATAATGAATGCACATTCGTTGTTCATTTCAACTTAGGTATTTAAAGGTATTGACCAGTAAAGTAACCTGATAGGTTTGTGGAAAGGAGTCTACAAATGGTAAGGAAAGAACTGGACTACGTTTAATTCGAATACTTTTGAATTTATTTCCTGAGTACAGTGCTCGGCTTCACTTTCCAATATTTCAATGTTCAGTTTTTAAGATTTGCATCTGTTTTCTAGGTGAATCCAGAGATGGCTGACTTTATTAAAAAGGTAAAGATACAAGTAGACGAAAAAACCAATCTGGTTCTTTCAAGTAGTCGATACTTTTCCTCTTTTGAATCACATTTGATTAAATGTATTTAACAATCATGTTCAACTTCCAAGTCAATAGCTGTTCGTTTCTCTTGGCCTTATAATTCGAGCAAGTTTAGTTCGAAATGGTTCTCAGTCGCAGTCATCGACTTCTCGTATCTCATTTTAGGTGTGGCAATTGCGTCCATATGTTAGACTTCCTTGAGAGCAGCAATGTAATCAAGATTGTACTTTCTTTTGCATCAAGTGCATCGGCTTGTTTATCTAATCAGCTACGAATCGGACAATGCAATACAATGCAATTGCGTCAACACCTGTTCTCAATCGTTTTTACAGTGATGGCATTTAGGTATTGTGAGAATTAGGTAAATAAAAGGAAACAGAACAAACTGAAAGTAAACGGCATGGGAAACAAATTCGAATTTAAAAATTCATGAATTCCATGGAGCGAAGTTGTTTAGAAAACAGAAGCAAGACTTTTCGAGTAACAGCTCATATAAGCAATAATCTTCATGCATTAAACAAGTGTTCACATCGTATTCACGAATGTCGATGACAGGACTAGAACTTATTTATGTTTTCTTCAGCGCGGTTTTCTTTTATCTTCTTCTAAATTCCAGAAGCGTATTTTTTACTTGTGTTATGCATAATAATAGTAATTGAGCAATATGCGTTCTGATAAAAGTGTTAGATCGGGTTAATGCATGCAAATAGGCCCAGCCGTTGCCATGTTAAAGTATCATTCGGATTTGACTAAGCTATTACGAACTTGAATGCACTCGAGAAACCTAAAATTGGGTCACTGAAGTTCTAGAACAATAAGCTGTGAACTTTAACCATGATGCAAAAGTCGGGCAAATCTGATCTCGTAGGGCACTTTCTCAAGTAAGTGATGGTAGAAGAGTCTAGTTTCTATGCCGACAATTGTGCATGATTCCAATTTCAAGAACTGATCTCTTAGTGCAATAATCCAACACTGTCCTAATTGGCACTCCTAAAATTCGTGGCGGGCCCTAGTAACATCGTTCACTTACTCAAAATTGAGGCCTATTAGAGAAATTTAACATGGTGAGATGGAAAGTTAGCCCAAATGAGTGACCCCAATCTTATTGAAATGTTGCTGGAATTCCCTTTAACAAGTTTCAGCTTTGGAGACTTTGCCTTTGAGATGGAATGAAATTCTTACCAGCTTACTCTCCCGTAACGTTCTTTTGAGTCACGAGACCCAAGCATGCATGAGAAATTAGCATCAGAATAAGTACTAGGACGCGAAGAAAGGTTTGTTTGACGGATTTGACATGCACAAAAGTGTAAAAAATATCAGCACCTGGTTTTGTAGAAATGCACACCTCAGGTGAAGTTAAATTACAAAATTGAAATTTAAGGCTGCAGATTGAATATGAGCGTTTGCTGTGAAGTATGCGATATCCACCTTAACGTTAGAAGAACTCTTCCTTAAGATGAGTCCAAAATAATTAAGGGCTCTTGAAATGCTAGGTCAGAATGTCATCCGCAATGTTTACTTTTGGGTCTAAGACGAATCTCTGGGACGAATCATTTAGAAAACAACAGCGAATTTTTGCCCCAACCCGAGTAATGAAGAAACAAAACACCCTTTTCCTATGGACCGATTTCTCCTACTGCATACTCAAACCATTCCTTTGTAGGTTTAAATGAGAGTTTTGATACAACCCTTTAGCTTATAACTCAAAGTTAGGAAGTGGGCAGTGCGTAAGTTATTGATGCAAATCATGTCCAAAATCTGAGACATTCAAGAATTAACGTGCAGACTTTGCCTGAATTGTTTTGGTTGGGTTGTGGCCTTGGGTCCAACGACCGCTAGCCATTCGAACCTCATAAAACGTCATAAATCTCCCATTTTTGCCCCCAGGCATCACGGCTTTCTGTCCATTTAAATGACGATGACCCAGGTGTCAGCTGTTTTTTGTCATTTTTAAGGCATGCGCAGGCAACTGTGCCAGTCTATCGATGCGAAACGACGCCGTCTGAGATGCTGAGTGTCGGAAGAGACACTAATTTCTATGGTGCATATAGCAATATTTTTACGACTTACTGCCACAGTTTATCATGCAGTAAATTTCATTAATCCATGGTCAATTCCATTAAAGACGCATTAAAATTGCTGGTTAGTGTTGCCTTGGTACATTCTGGTGTGTAATCGTTTGGACAGCATTGACGACCTCCATTTGGACAAGTCATGAGTGAGAACTAGCGTCAAGGTTTTGGACTCAAAATTAATATAATTTAATTTGTGCTTATATTATACCTAATTGCTTTTAAGTTTAAAGTAGGATTGTGTGAGTAGTTGAGGACTGATTGTTGGCGAACTTCATAGTAATTACTGAAGCATTCCTGATAAATCTGCCTGCGGACCAGTCTGAAAATGTACTGCCGGTGGCATTAAGAAACGATGTGGAGAAATAGAGTTAAAACTGATATAAGCGAGAACTATTTACATTAGGATTGATGGAGAAGACTGTTGAGTTTTACGTCAAAATTTGACAAGCACTCTTTAGCTAAATTTATATTGTCCGCTGATATTTGATTTCGACGCGAAATCTACCGCTGGATAGATGACAGATTTCATTCAGATTTACTGCCAAGAGCAATTATGGGAGACCTGGAGACCATATACCGGAATCACTTATCCTGGAACTGTGACAGCTCGTTATGGTGGTTGACGTTCTGATGGAAACACCTGAATTCTTAATTCATTTGTGATATCTTGATAAATTTGTAATTAAGTGTGATTTCCGGTGCTGACTAATGTACTATGTCAAAGATATCTGTAGCACTCATTTAATATTCTTCTGCTCAACAATTCTCAAGAATGCATGTTGCTTGTCCTTAATTCTCTCAATTAAGGATAAGATCTTGAACATTATTAAAGTATATGCATTAGTTTATATTCGTTTGGTCCTCTAGTGTTAGAGCTTTTCTTTGCCACCTACTAATATTCGTACACAATAATCAGTAGTTGCAGACAATGGGAGTTTTCCGGGCTCCAGGTGACTGCTCACCATTCGTCAAGTCTCGTCAAGTGAGATATCCTACTTGTGATTTTCAAGTTGCTTTGAAGCTCTGTTTAGTAGAGATTAGTTCATCTAGCTGCTACTTGAAGGTTCTGACAGATCATAGAAGAACCGATCATTCATGTTAATAAAAAAAACTTAAACTCAGCGATTAGTTACATTTTCCCCTTTCATGTTTTTCATGAGTAGACAGTAAATCGAAGTCATATTGAACTCTGACATTCTATAGAATTAAAAGACTGATTTTCCCTAATTCCATTCCTTATGATGCTGATTACTACTTCATTTGGCGAATTTGAAAAAAATATTTCACTTTACTCCAGGCCATATGAATAGTCTGTCTGATTTAACGGGTAGAGTCGTTTAATTTTTTTAAAAACAGTCCGGCATGCCACATCAGTCTACTAATAATAATTGTGGTAGTAGAGGGAAGATGAAAGCGTCCATAAATCATTCACCGCCGTTTGTCATCATCGTGAAGGGAGGAGGGAGGGAGGAAGGAGGGAGGAGGGGAGGGGGGGGCAAGTCATAACAATGGCGGCTAATGTCCAGTCGCGTTAACTGACGTCAGATGTATTGCCACATAGAGGTGAGCCGGAAGTAGAAACTTCCAAATAGGCCCTCACAATATGGGTGTCTACTGTTCGCGCAACCTAACCTTCTTTAATTCAAGTAACTTGGAAAGTAAGCTCCAGTGCCAAAGGCAACTTTTTATTTGACGCGTGATTTCGTTTGGTTTATGTCTGTCTTCACAAGGGCTCAATAAACATGAAGAAAAACTTGAGGAAGAAAGACACGGAAAAGAGGAAGGAGGAAAAGCGGAACCGAAGGGGCAGAAAAGATTCTCGACCCCCGGGGTTTGAAAAATAAGCGTGACTAGATTCCTATTGGACGACCAGGTAAATCAAAAGTTAAATGAAAATAAGCGAAACAGAGGGGAGTAAGAGGGTGGGAAAAGAAAACTTGTTAAGTGTGTTCCTTTCTCTCCCTTTCTGGGGGGTTGCTAGAATTGATGTAGGGAAAGTGTGTTGTAAATAGAAATGCGAGAAACATGCTGATCGGACGCTTTTTGGGGACAAAAAGCGCATATAACTTATTCATGTAGGTCCTGCAAATGACTTATTTATTTTAATCATTTTACTTGCCTGTTTTCGCTTAAGCTTAGTTTAATTACCTCTGATTATGATGGGATTTGTACACGAAAAAGATTTCTCACACTTATCGAATTTAATCTTCTTTAACAACTTTGGCCGTTTCGCGGAGTAATTTAGATCATATCTAGATGGTGAAATTAAGGGAGTTTTGTGAGATTCGACTGAAACCAGGTTCTAAATTCTTCTACGTTTATTTTATCCTGATTATATACTCTCGATGGCTCTCGATGGTTTTCTTAATGATTTCGTTAGTTTACCTCGCAGGAGAAGTTGACTCCACAACAAGAAGCCTCTCTTTTTTGCTCATTCTATTAATGAAATAATAATAATAAGGTTAAATAGAAAACTTGTATGTGATTTTATTGAGTTTATGTTTTAGTGAGACCTAACTATTGTTATTTATTGGCACAGTGACCTCAAAAAAGCGATTTCCTATCAATGGAAACATGAGACCAGAGTTTGCTGATATCCTTTTGAAGAATATTGCACTCGCCGAACAGTTGTTAACGAATTTAATCAAACAGCAGGTAAAGCTGAGGATAGAGAAGTGCCCGAAAGGTTCTAGACCCAGACGTGGCACTAAACAGGGAACTAAGTGATCAGCTAAAATGCTATGATGCGGATGAAATGGGTTAATTTTTTCCCACCGAATATCTTAGCATGTAACTAAAAACTCGATCTCAAACCACCCAATTTGTAAATATAACCAAAGGACATTCTACCTTAGGCGTGATCTGGTCACCACGTCGCAATAAAGATCTGATGTTATCGCCTGTTGCACTAGTTCCAGTGGCTTAGTTATTTCTGCCAAATACCCTAGACTTATTGTTATGCTAAGTAAGAAACAGGTGGATTAATAAAGGCGCGAGTCCAGTCATCACATATAACAGCAACGATTATAAACATGATGCCAATGGAATGTATATTTGGAAATAATCGAGACCATGAAGCCGTCTGCTTTTCTATATGACATAAAATAAGTCCGTCAGCCTGATATATTCATCTCTTTGCAGGAATAGGTAACTTAGTACGCTTCATTCATCTCAATTATTTACTGTCTCTCTAAGTATTTTGGCCAATAAACCTGATTGATATAATCACCTTCACTCTCTCCATTATTGTCATACCTTGAAGAGAAGCTGAAACTGAAATTAAATTACTGGTAAAATATTTTGAAGCCGAAATCGGGAGGCAAGGCTCCATTCATTTTTGAAAAGCATCCAGTCTGACTAAGTTCCTTCAAAAGCTAATAAGCCAGTAGCATATAACTGAGAAACAGAAGACCAAAAGCCTCGAGCTGCAAAACGCGTCCACTTTTTATGAATGAAGTGAGGCTACGTCTTATTTATTATGACCCATAGTCACGGGTTCAAATTCGTCAAAAATTACAATCAAAATTTCTGAATGAATACTCACTTGCAATATTTCGACTTATTAAAAAGTCTCTTCGATTCAATCAACATAATTTAATTCAATTAACCAGTTTAATATACTGAAATTTGGTAAGTTCACTGTTGACTTCTGTAGGTGTTAGGAAAATTCAACTTATTTAGTAATTGCAGGTAGAAACTTTATTCACTTTTAAAGTTCTTTTCTGGGTTATACATAAACTCCGGGACTAATTATCTCGACTTCACAGAAAAGTTTGAAGTGCGGGACCTCAAGATTGTTACCAAGCTCACAAGTGTACTTGAATCCCTTAATCCCGCGGTGACCTCATGTTCCTCGTAGAAAACCATCGTGGTTACTCAAGTGGTTTATTATTATTAGCTGGATAATATAATTAAAATGTCCTTGATTGAGTATTGCCTGTATTCAGTCTCCCTGATCAGCGATGTTCGGAGACATTCCTTCTGTTCTTGTCAATCCTCCTCTATGAGATTATATAAACCCTCTTTTACAGATACATCCGCACTTGTCATTCATCTGCCATTGCGCTTCTCTCTTGTAATTTTCTCCCTTTCAATTAAATTCTAGTATATACTCAATGCTTAGTGATCTGTTTGACTTGAGACCGTGGGCGTTTGCTGTTAGTCATCAACCAATAGTCCTAACTCCTCGCTTGATCTTGATTCTTATTACTTCAGCAAACTGGTGACTCTTGCTCATTGAAGCTCTATGGCTCAAAAGAAGAACAATTGAATTGGGACGATACGACCAACAATTCAACTAGACTCTGCCGAAAGTTTGAGCTTTGAACCTGAAGTCATTTAATGAACTTGATCGATCTCTCTGCCAGTGATTGATTGACAATAGTTGAAAAGGCTAAATTAGAAATTCCCCAATTTCGAACCTTGAAACGACTATCATCTCTCTGCTAACCAGTGTGATTGGTCGTTTAAGTTATGAATAATGAAATACTATTTGGGGAGATATTTGCTAGAATCGAACTTAAGCTAATCTTTCCAACATTAAATTTTGTCCTTTGTTCAGTTCATTGAATTACAAGCTGGTTGAGCAACTTTTGTCACGACCTTATAAAAATAGTCTGTCACTGAATCTTTCTCATTCCTGTCTCGAGGTAACTGAGTTAATGTAAGTCGAAACAGCACCCAGCGGGGTGGTTTTTTCCTATCTTACACTCATATGATCTTCGTTACAGTCCCTTTACTTTTCACTACTTCTAATTATTCACTTTCAACGTCTTTATCTATGTATTACGGCATGAATTGATTTATCTGGCCTAACAAATAGTATAATTTCAGGGTGACCATTCAATTTCCACGGGAGTTTATTTGGACTACACTGAACAAGTTAAATTAATTGATGAATTTGTATGCTTAATTTTGAAAAATGGTATTAAATCCCTGTAAACTCAAATTTCAAAGAAATGAGGGGAAAATAATTTTGAAAACACTAGAGTATAGAAAGTATTTGACAAGCAAAGTAGATTGAATTAAATAGATTACGTGTTTCACGCCAAAAATCTAAAATATTATACAAATCTGCTTCATCACCGACAAAAAATGCAGTGCCGACCAAGCAGAAGTAAATGAAAATTACCAACTTCGGTCGTGACACTTCCTATTAACCCGAAAATAAAGGTACAATGACTAACTCTTAAAGCATCTTATGAAAGCACACATATCATGATTTCATTGGTCAATCAAAACGACGGTATTATTTGACTACCCAATCGCGTGCCACGATTTGTATGAGTACGGCCTATCTGCTTTGATAAATTAGCCAACCAGATAGCAGCGATCTGCGGATATTGTCGAAAAGCTCAACTGAGTGGTTAATGCCACGCGATCAGCGTGCTTCCTTTCTCTGTCGCTAAACGTCGGTCACTCCAATCCCATTACATTGTTTACCTTGTTTCTACTTTACTCCCGTTCTACACAAGCCACTTATATTGTCAGATGACGAATTTTCATCGCTAAATATTCAGCTCAGCTCAGCATTTCAAAATTAAGACTATCAAATATCGCTTTGCACTTGGTCCGTGCGCGCACTTACCACTTGCCATGACTTTGCTAGGACTTTTTACCATCTTTCTTATCCAAATATTTCCTTGTGACCTTAATCATATCTCACTCTTCCGGGAAGCTTAACATCTTAATAAGCAAATATGTCATGCCTGCGTTGACCATTCTGGAAATAGATCTGCCACAATTCAAAACTGAAAAGGATTTAGGGGGTCGAGGTCTTGATATTTTAAAATCGTATGACTTTTAGATAAAATCATTAACCAGGGAGCACTTCAGGTTAAGTGCATTTCTTCTTGAATTGTATTAATCCTGCATTTTACAATGCTTTATTTTCTTCGATAATTTGATCATTGTTTATTTTAGGTAAAATTACCCTTTTAATTGTCTATGTTTGCGATTTTCCCACGTATTCAAGCTTATTCGCAAAGTTAGATTTTTTCTTAGCACGCATAAATAATGTCCCCCAAAGGGAATAGATTATGGGAAATCTGTGTGTTCTCTAAATATGCATTGTTTAGTACTATCAATGTATAATATTATTATGAAAGTGAAATATTCCGAGAGTCAACTGATGTCGATAAAATATAAAACGGTTTAAGTGCAAGTAGTGGAATACTTTGATTTCAGCTTTCGTAAAATTGCTGGCTTTTGGTATATCCTAATAAACCCCAGGGGTGATTTTTAACAGAACTTTATCAATAAACTGGTAATATCTCAGCGATTTTCACCAGAAATAATTTATTTCCAAAACTGAAGAGGTTGAGCTTATAGCAACTAGATCCGACCTTTTAAGGTTCACAGTTTAGATCAGAACACCATAATCTCTGACATCAAGGGTTTTGGCAGCAGTTTAGCAGGGCTTGACGTTGCAGTTGATTCCAAACACCTGACGATCCGAAACACTACGACGTTGACAAAATCACACCACTCTGGTGGTACATAAAATTACAGCTGTCCCTCATCGTGGCACTGGGGCATGACTAATATTGTGCAAATAAAGGATTATGCATAAATATAACGTCTTGATCAATAAACTGATCAATAAACTTCCACATCACCTAAAAGCCGTTTCAACCACATTGCGTGAGGCGGGTTGACTGCTCTTCTCGGTTGTATTCGGATTTAATTAGCCAAAACAGTTCGTTGAAAGAATCTTCATGTTCATTTGAGTCAATCTCTCGTCTGTTATTCAAAGAGCAATGCAATTCATTTCGTTCTTTCCAGTATTTTATTGTTTAACAAAGATTTCAAAGGTACGGAAAGTATAAATCATGCATCATCTCCAGCAGAAATATGCTAGATATTAACTATCGCAGAAACTGTTATCCTCTACTTTTATTTATTAATTATTCACTCTAAGTTTGAAAAAAAAGAAAGATAATCAGAAATGAATTAGACGGCTTGAATCTCAAACAAGAATTTTAGTTAATTTTCTTTTTCAAATGAGCCGCCCAAAATGATCGGATAACCAAACCCTTCGAACAATTTGTGTTCTTTAGGTAAAGACATAGCTCTGCGAAGTCACGGGGACGTTATTAATCAGCGTACGCGCAGTGAGCGGTACAACCAAACGGATAAGTTAAATATGATTAATAAAGACAGTTGCCAAATTCAATTTTCCCGCCACAGGCTTTTTATGATGCTCTCCATCTACGCAACACAAGTATTTCAATTTAATGCTTTCCTGTTTTACAGATCTCTTAACCCAACGAATTGCGAATCAGCATAGTATGAGTTAGTGAAAGTGAATCCGGTAGTATATAAAATAGAGTCTTAAAAATCTTGGCTTATGATGTCTTCGGGTTAACTCTTGTATGCACCTTCATCGCCTCATATTCTAATGTTTGACAGTTTATATTTAAGGACTTTTCCCCTGTTAATTGAATGGATTACTGCCAGAGCTCAGCAACACGTTGATTAATTACTCAACCGCCTCAGATGCCTTACATATTTGGCTTGAAAATCATTGTGTAAAATGACAGGGAATATGCAAGAAAGGTCATATAATTCAATTAGATTCTTTGCAGGTAAAAGATGGAATTTGATAGTTTGCCCACCAACAGCTCTGAGATTCAGAGGTGGAAAAAAACGAAGTAAACTATCGCCTCGGTCATAGCAAGTAGAGGAGTTAGTTGATGGTGGATAAAAGGGAGGTTGCAACCTTTTGATGGTGAGCACAAAATGAGATTCGGTGTAGAATAGAACTAACAACACAGAGGTGACAAATTGAAGGGCATTGACAAAGTTGGCAGGGATTTGGAGGTGAGTCAATTGAAAGAGATAAAATTGATAAGTGGCTCACTATTTCAGTTTACGTAGATATTGAATAAAATCACCTCAATTTTTGGTAGCTTTTCAGTTAAGGGGACCATATTCGGCATAAAATCTACAAAAAAAATTAGTTGCTCAATCCTTAAAAGTGTTACCTAATTACATAGTGAAGTGACAGGAAGTGAACAATAATTAGTTAAACTTAAATAATCTATATTAGTTCGCCTGGGGTAAACTTCCGCGTTACATTAAAGTGCTTTTAAGAATCAAGGCTGTGAATAAATCGTATTTAGACTAAAAGCCTTCCATTAATGGAGATATGAATGGTGTCAGCGGCTTTACCTTTTAGCTGAGTTTCCACTGCATTAAATTTGGCTAATTACTTAAACCATGAACGAAGCAGAGCTAATCACAATGTGCTTTAGGTGGTTTTAGAACCGACGCATCAGAATGTCCTTAATAATTATATGCTATGAACCTTGTAACCTCTGTTTTTGTCATAATCTTTCAATTTTTGGTTGAAGACGGTTTCCTTTGCATCCCAAACCAACCTGCTTACTCACCCTTTAATGCTTAAACTCATAAGATAAAATAAATTATCGATTTTATTCGTGATATATTCTTTTCGACTTCCAGGTCTTATTGATATTTCTTAATTTGCGTACAGTCTCAGCGCCAAAATGTATTATATGTTGGCTGATCAATTAATTACTCAAACGGTCAATTATTCCCCGTTCGCTGTTTCTAACGTTGAAAAAGTATATGCGTGTTAAAAGGAAGCGGTATTTGCTCCTCCCGTGTACAATCAGATGTTATTCAATCGCCCATTCTGCCTATGACCTTTCGACAATTAAGTTGATCTTTTTTCGAACAGCTCACTGAATATAGGCAGTTTGATTAATTCTCAAGTGTTGTTAGAAAGTCACGTTTTCGAAGCTCATTTTAGGCGGAAGCGTAGCATCAAGAAGTCTCTCTGGCCTGAAATTCGCCTCATATTACTTTTCTTGCTGGTCTGACTCAATTAGAGTGGTTGAACAGATGTCCAGCAATCTAAGTTGAATATCAAAATTATTAATATCATATTTGATGTATCTTGTATCTAATTTATCTTATGTATAAGTTTTTCATTTAAAAGCTCGGCTTTTCGTTTATTGAACAAATATAGGTCGTATATTTTTAAATAGCTACTTTTATAACGAAGATTTATTAATTAAATCCTAAGAGTGATGAAGAATCTGCCCATTAGCCGAATATTTGTCTCAGATACTAGACTGAAGCATTATTTTGCATGACTCCCAATATGGTTTTGGAGACTATAATTTTACATAAAACGACTAATCATCGTTGAACTCTAAAATATTGGTGTATATTTGGTCATCAGCTTGCCACCGTCTAGGTCATTTGGCCATTTTTAAATGGAGTTTTTCACCATGCTGTTTTCTGAGAAATTTGTTTATTTCGATATTTCGCATTTGTATGAGTTCCTAGACGATATGATTAGTGCCATTATTGATTAAGTATCAGCTAACTGGTGTTCAAAAATTAACGGTAATATCCACTTCAGAGCAAATTCTTATGTACGTATACTAACTGTATGTAACATCTTTTCTTTCTGTATGTTGGTTAAAATCTTTCCAATTTCTGGCTAGTGTTGACTGCTCCATCCACTTTTGTGAATTCTCTCTCTCTCCTCCTCCTCCTACCACTTCTACCTTCACCTTCCCCAGAACTTCGATTCCTCTCTCCTTCTTCCCAGGCGCAAAGTGAATTTTTCCACACACACGCACACACACACATGCACAGGCACCCATACACTGGTCCACGGCGTCAGCTGTTTGCGGCGGTAACAGTAACTGCTGCTGCTGCTGCAGGGAAATTTTTTGTCTGTCGTCGTCGTCGTTTTGCTGCCCGGGGCTGGGCTGGAGAGAGAAGGGTGGAGTAATTTTGGACAGTAGAACGGAGAAGGTGAGGGGGGGGGGGCGGAGCAGATAGAGACAGGAACTGGACCTCTCTATCTGCTGTCATCCATTCACCATTTGTGTTACCTTCACTTTATCACAGACGCACACACAGTGCAGATTGGTGTGTAAAAGGAATAGAGGAAACGAAAATCGGAGGGGAAAAAACGCCACAGAAAGCGCAGCAGTTGCATCTAAACTTCAAGTAACCCATCTCCCCTTCTTCACCCCTCTTCCGCCCCCATCCCCACCCCCATTTGCAGTCCTCCTCTTTTAAGGAAAGGGGTGGATAGGGGGTCACACTCACTTTGATATAGAAACAGGAGGGCATCTTGATTGCCAAGTCTGACCCAACCACCTGTCCATTTCCCAGCGAAATGGAAGAAGGGCGTTTCCGGAAAAATCGGCCCTTTTCTGGCAGTATTGTGCCGACAGCAACAGTAAAAATAACTGAGCTTCCCTATTCGCACAAATCGCTCTCAGTCAATCAAGTAAATCATTCAAATTCCCCTGTCTACAATTTAGGCAAATTCAAAATTTTATTTTTTGGCGTTATTTGGCTCAATTCGGCAATTAATCCTAGCTCAGTATTTACTGTTTCTTCCCTAGAAATGAGTACTCCTGATCTCCAAAACCGCGCATACTTCACGAGTGCTTTGCATGAGTTCCTGTGTTTATTATTTTCACAAGGTTATTAGTGCTAATAAGGTTTAAAGATGGGACATCAACGTTCCAAAACAGTTGCCTTCTTGACGCTTGATTTCAGAGACCACTTGTATTTGGCAGTCATTGCATCTCCCTCAGCTAATTAATAAAGTTTCTCGAAAACATCGTATTTCTTTCTGGTTCATAAGCTTTAATAGATCACATTAACATTTGGAATTCCGTTTAACCGTCAATTTAACCTACAGGTTTGCGAGAGTCACTAGTGAATCACCAAATGAGCCGGTAACGTCAACTTTCATATCCACGTACTGCTAAAATCTCCTCCATGTTGAGGGCAAGCAATGCAGACTATAGCAGTGGATGAGTGTGGGGAGGGGTGTGTGTAAGCCTGCTACGATTTCGAAGAAGATACTGATCATCCTTCTTTTCACTCACTCGGTATGCTATCCGCTTGATAGCATTGGTGAACTAGGCACTGTTAGATTGAACTCATCTTATTCCGTAAGTTAACTTTCCTACCCTGTAGGTCCACGCGAGTGCTCTTTTTAGTTGGTGCGCATAGGAAATGGATCAGATACCACTTTCACTACTAGGCCACACAAAGTTAATAATTGAAGCTGAAGGTGGGAGTCTCTCCCTCCCCCCGAATCCATACAAAATTTCTTCTGGTTATGGAGCGTGGCAAAAATAAAATAGGTCGTGTGTAAATATGGATAAGTAAATAAATATTGTAATTTTATCTAAAAGCAACGCACAGAGTACGAGAAACAACAGTGGTTCAAAGCAAGTGTTGATAGTGCTTACCATGACCTTCAGTGCCCAAACCAGCATGTCTCTTGTACCTTGGTCACACTGCATAACACCCCCCTTACTCCCTCCAACCTCAGCCGGAGATAAATCAGTCCAAATGCATGCAATCTATGCAATGCTCAGAGAATATTCCTTTTGTAAAAATGTGTAGAGAGCACTATTTCCTTTAAAGATGCCAACAAATGGTACTAAAATAGGTTGATAAAACCACAAATCGTTCACCACATTTTTATTATACATTATATCTGTACAACTAGAACGATTGAAGAAGTGAATGCCATTTTTCACTGATCTCAAATTCATTAAAAAGCCAATTGAAAGACAGTCTGAGTAAGGTTTTTCAACTAGATCTTGTTTCCTATAAGCTCTAGTTCGGTGGAAAAGGCACTGATGGCTGAGAAGGATGTGGATGAGGATAATCAGGATATAGAAAGGGATAATGTCGGACAATGGGTTCAACTCCTTCTGGATTTTTCAAGGGAGAATGAGGTCGTTCCAAGTCATCTCCCCCTACCATGTCCGGTACTCTCGGACGAGAATCAGTAGTGTTTGTTGTCCGTGGGGCCCAAGTCATCTTATTCTCCTTCTTTAGTCTTCGGCGAGCATTTGCAAACCATGTTGATATCTGAAATTAGTGAAATATGATCAACACTATCTCTACCTACCACATAGGATGCAACATATCTCAGTACATCATCTACATTGTTGGCATCGAATTCATTGTGAATCCCTTCTAAATAGCATTTGGTATAACAGTAGTCTGTGTTCTTCTGACTGAGAAGAAAAGAATTAATTAGCTAAAATCCCTCGAACCACACTTCCTTTCATTATCTTACAACTTTCACGGTCTACTGTAGCTAGGAAGCAACTTGTTCGATTTGTATTTTGAATACAACCCTAACCAATATGTGAAAATATGCATTAAAATAAGTTATTGGAAAATGTGCAATTATGGATTTGTTTGAATATGAAAAAATTTCAAATTGGGAAGCGCGGCTCTTGTCGTGAACTTAGGCATCCTAATAGGTCAATTTTAGGGCTACGGAACTACTCGTTGAACTTGTTTGTTAAACCCATCATTTGATTAATGTTAGGTTCACGTGTTGAACATTTCGTAACAACGATGTACATCAAGTTCTCTCTTGTCAACTTGAATACTCAGAAAACGTAGTGAATCAATATCAAAGCTTCATTATTATTGCTTTCATCAAAAAAGAGAATGGGCAATCAGATAAAATTCAATAAGCAATCTGGAGCACTTGAGCCTAGCAATAAATTAAATGACAGGATGGGCCCGTTTAATGATTCAGGCATTTCGTGGCGATGGTGTCAGGAATTGAAACAGAGGGATCGACTAATCAGATCTATTTTTTACTGATACGCATATTCATTCAGCTTTGCTGCTAGGATTAATAGGGAATTTACAATTTAATAGAATTAACTATTTATGAGATGCATAAATGAAATTCGTATTGATGTTTAATATGCGTGTATAAATAGGGAATGAAATTGAAATCTCGTTGCATACCTGACTGGAGCTCATGCCAGTAGTTGTTGCAAGTGTGGACTTTTCAGTTTTAGTTGGATAGGGATTACTTTTATGCTCGTTGAGCCATTCTTTCAATGTTGCGGTTGCCTTTCTAGAAGCATTCTTACGTCGCGGACCATCAACTTGCTGGTGGATTCTGTAATGAAATTGAACATATCAATAAGTAAGATTAAAGGTTAGTAGAATGTTTACCTCTGAGCAGGCAGATTTTGTGAAACCATTTCGCCATATGATGAAGTAGGGTAGTCATCAATTCCATTGAGACTTCGAGAGATATAGGTCTGGTATTGAGGCATTGAAGCAATGGATGCAGGGTGTCCATGCACGTAATTTTGCTGAGCAGCGTATGAATATTCTGGATTAGGCATTGGTGGATTAAACGACTCGGGTCCGTACGCTGCAGGATTATAAACCGTAGGTCCTTGAAGAGGAATATGGGCCGGTCTTGAAAATTCATAATGGGAGTATTCGTTCATGGGAACTCCTTGCATGTAATTGTTGCGTGAATAGCTGGTACAGTTAATTTCAAATTCACTTCCAGTTTGTTGGTAAGGATTCTGATAGTGTGTATCTTGGGGAGGATTTCCACCCATGTTCATAGGAGGACTTCTTTGCAATGGCACCTGTCCTTCATTCGGAAGTGGAGGCGTGGATTGATGGAAATCTCCCGGAGTACCCTCAGTCGAATTTGTAGCAGTTCCTTGGGAAATCCTTGGCAAATATTCAGGAGAGTAATTATTTTTTGCCATAGCTGGTGGTGGTGGGGGTAATGATGATTTCATTTGTGCTGTTACATCGTAGGTAATAGACTCATGACATTGTTTATCTTGATTTGAATTCAAATTGGCATACACTTTATTTGTACCATGATCCCAAGTGCCATCGGTTTGGGCTTTAAAGTAGAGGTTCTCATCAGATTTGCAGTAGAGTTTGTTCGACGTCCCAGGCATATAGAAGGGGTAAGACGACAGCCCCTGCGGCAGATCTTGGTAAGATGCCATAGAATTTCTCTAAAAACCAGAAAAATCATATATAATATACTATTACCTTAGTACATAAATATTTAATGAAAGAGTAATATGAAGTTATTGGAGAAACTTTTGGATTCTAGTGAAGTCGTGGTTCGTCAATTAAGTGAGTTAATAAAGGGGAGAGGTGGGCAGTTGGGACAGATAAAGGTATTGTCATTGCACTGCGCTGACAGCTGTTCAAGCACTCGTATTATTTGATGGCAGGTAGTCAGGTGGTGGTATAGCAACCACTGCAAATACTGCGCCATCCTTGGACTGTCTTGGAAACTCAATTTAGCTTACCGCTAGTGGCTAGAAAGCCATCAGCGCTTTTTGTCTTTTATCAACCCATCCAACTCTTGAGAATTTGGGCATTTAAATTACTACTACCAAAAGCGCATTTGAAAATTCGGCAAGAAACTAATGATTTAATCTACTGAAAATGGGTAAAAGGAAAAAGAAAGGAGAGGATAAAGGCGAATGGGCTTAATACTACGACAGCTGTCCGCGGTTTCACGTGCAGTGTGTGTGGTCACGGTTTGACTGCCACGACCGCCAAATACTGATAGGAAATTCACGCTTCTGGGTGGCCTAACCATCCATGGCTGAGAAAAGACCTCAGAAAAAGAGGCGACTTGTTCAACGTCCAACTATTTCTATGAATCTCCCTCCTCTATCCTTCAATCACTTCTAACTTGGACACTTTGTGGCAAAACAGCCAATACCTTCATGCTCGACGATCATAGTAATTGTCGAATCAGTAGTAACAGGAAGCAGCAGTGAAATGAACAACTCACCCCTAACTAGCTCAAAAATGGATTGATGAGATTAATAAACGATCGCTTATATAAATGTTTTGACCCGAATAATAAGGTCAGCAGTTGTTGTCAAGGCTAAAATAGTAGATTTAATCCATTTAAAGAAAATAAAAAATGCTATTTAAACATGTTAGGAAAAAATTTTTCCAGAAGGAAGAAACGGTGAATTAGTGGATTCAGTCTTGAAAACAAAAACTCTACATGGTTCTTAATGTGGTGAACATCATCCTTACCTTAAAATATCATTTCGCAACCTTATAAGGTGAATCATTGGGTGTTTTGACAACGAAATCATGGCATCATTACCGGGGTTTAAATAAATGAAGCACTAATAGGAAATAGGAGAACTGTAGTGAGTTAACTTGAAATACCGATAGATTTGTTGCGGCATTCTAACTTCAAGGAAATAAACTTAATGAATTCCTTTTGAGGTGTTCAAGTATAGCGATCGTGTCAGCAATCTGCCAAGTTTGCGCTTTTGCTTTACTTGTCAGGGCCTCATCTAAGCCAAACACAATTTATTTAATCTTGAAAGCTGATATAAAATAGCTTCTTTCTTATGCAAAGAACAAGCGGGTTTATACATAACCACCAAACAATTAAAGGTACATTATGAAGTCGACTAAAGCAGGAATTTTCCCATTACTTAGAAAGCGAAATTTTAGATCGAAGGAAGATAAATTTACACGTTGAATTCTTTCATGATCACGTATGCAATATGATTATCATTCCAACATCGCCTCGGTTTAATCAATCCAAAATAACACATACAAAAGATGTACAAATCATGGCCTTTAAAGCATAACACACAGAGTCCATATAGATTCATTTACACATTGTTAAACAGAATATTCGCCTGTTTACGACCAAAAGACAAATCCATGAGCAAATAATAAAGAATCAATAAGCAAATCAAGGGCGTACTTACTCCATTGTGGAAAGTTTCGTTAAATCCGCAAGTCCCCTGTGGACCACTGAAAGGCTGTGGATTATACTTGAAAGCAATCGACTCGCTCATTTGTTGATCCAACTTTGAATTTGAGTGAAAAGAAATGACTGTAAAATTACTTTTAACGCCCTGAACACCAATCACATGCACTGCGTCTTATGGCCAAATCTGATTGGTCGAATGGACACTCCTAATTGGTTGATATCACGTAGCTGCAAACAGCTATCTCGGTAAGGAATAAATAATATATTTTAAATTTGTTTCCGTGTAATGAAATGAAGGAGCGTTAGTTCAATAAGAAGATTTAGCATTATAGTATTTTACAAGCTATCTTTGCTTTCACTGTAAATTATGGGCGCTTTAAATATTAGGAATGTCGAATAGGATTAGATATACTGTATGATGTATGAGCATCACTTTACGTAGAATGTGAACTTTTAAGTTTTTTACCCAAGTTCAAAGAATTAAAGCGTAGAATTTAACATGCTCTTAATTCTTACGAATGTCAGTTCACTATCACTAGCATTTATTTAGGAAAGAAGTGTTTCATTGCAAGTAGACTGCTTAATAAAGCGATCAAGACGCATTCAGTACGCTAGCTGAAGATTAGTATCCAGGAGACTAACTGATGAGAAGCTCAAGTTCTGCCAATCGGCTGCTCTTTGGAAAGAATAGCTTAATTGATTTTTACCTTTTAGTTCAGTGACCTAACGCGATATACTGAATACAAAATAGCGAAACAGAAATGGGCATTGGCTTACTTTCTAATAGAAATAACAGAACTAAGCTGTTCGAAATTCAGACAAAAATAAGAAACGCCTAAATGAAAGAATATTTAAACCTAAAAAGGTTTAAATTTAAAGTTAAATATAATCCTATCCTAAAATAATTTTAACACTTTAGAGAGCTTGGAGCACCATCGAAGGTTACTTTTTCCATTGCGTGCTACAAAAATCTGCCGAATTTGCACATTGACCAAGTGTCGTGGCTATCCAATTTTATTGACTTCTTATCTGACCAATAAGGAGCACTCACAAAAGGGAACTAGTTCTGTTACTACGATACATCTACATATACGATATCGTAAGACTGCAGTTGCCTCAGAATCAGAGTCAGATAGAAGTCAGCTACTCCAAGTGACTTCTTAACCTAAAGGAAATCTTCCCTTGTAAATGTGAATTGTCCTCTTTTAGGCGGTCTAATAATAATCCCCATCTAAAATGACTGCCAAGTTGTCAAGAGCGGAGTGCGTTGTGCATGTATCGTTAAGGACGATGGAGACTTCGATAAAATCTGCAGAAATTAATTATCAGGAGTCGAAAAATAAACACTTTGGCTGATTCTCCATTTTATCGTCTTTCTATTAAACACATATTTGTCAAATCAACTCATTCCATTCAAATTTGTCCACTTCATCCAGATCCTGATTTTGCTTTTCCTTGACGGCATGTGCGATGGACTTACCTCCACGTGGTGCATCTCGGGCAACGTATACGCACACGACAAAAAAGTCTACTTCCACAGTACCCACCTCACCTCACCTCACCTTTTTCTCTGCCTTTGTGACCCCCTCTTTTACATCTGGGAATGGCTCTTCTGTTCCACCCCCTCCCCCCTCTCGACTTTTTGTGACTTTGATGTTCCTCTCCTCCCCTCCGTAAAGCCTGAAGTCAGCATGAGGGCTAATGATAAAGCCTGCCATTTGATATAAATAAATAAATACTTTTCCTTGACTCTGGTTCCCCACTGGTTCAATATGCAATTCCTCTTCCTAGTTTTCTCATTTTCCCAAATGTCTTGGTAACTTTAAATACATCCTTCGTCTGAAAAATTTTGGTTTCTTGAATTAAGAACGTCTAGGATTATTTTCACCAGATTTCTGAATGGTCGTTCGTTTATAGTAGATAATCACTTTGTTTTCATTTCGCCTGGTTTCCACAAGTATTTCTGCTAAGTGGAAAGTAAAAAGCTGGGAATATTGGAGTGAATTTCCGATAATAAAACAGAACGAATGTTTCGAGGTGGTTGTCAGGCAGCATAAGCTCAACTTAATAAAGATTGACCTCAATTATAATTTAAATTGCTCGTAACCACACTTTCAAGTATCGACTCTGACCGGAACTGATGTCATCGACCCTATTTGGATTATCTGATGCCCCGAAAAATTTACTGCTTCAAAAAAAGTTAAGTCGTCAACCTGCCATCAATTTACTATCAAAATCCGAATGAATCTAAGTGTAATCTGAGCAAGAAAACAAAATGCTTTCAAAACTGTATTTATTTGGGAAAGTGAGGGGGGGGGGGGGGGGAGGAGGAGGAGTAAATCAGTTGGGAGAGGGTAGAAAAATGACTATTGCTGCTTTAAGGTTTTGGGAAGTTTCCTAATTGGCTATATTTTGAAAATATTCTGACGCTTCGAATCTCGATTTTAAGGAAGGCGGAGTGGCAAAAGTAGTGAATGGTAATTTTATAAACAATGATTCCTCTTCATCTGCTTCTTTATATTTCTGCTTGTGGCGTTTGTCTCGTCGTCTCACTCGGTAATCGTAGGAAGATAAGTGGCCTAAGAAAGAGAGTTGTAAGCCCAATTAGCTTTACTCTCGGGATCATATCCACTTTATTTGCGTGAACCTCTTCAGCTGGATCTCAACCAAATAACACAATGTATGAATGCAAGAAAACAAACTCGGGAAGTTAGTGCTTCCTCCACCCATTCATCCGATTTCTGGACTTCTAACAAAGAAGATTGGTTGCTCCATACAATCAGAAAGAGGCTACTTAGAGTTGTCATCAATAGGTTTTATGTATGAGTGTTATTAAGATTAGGCATAAGAGCTTCTGCAACAAGTTAGTGTCAAGCTACCAGGAGCAACGTCCGTTAGGGCACTGGTAAAGATGACAGGTGACTTGAAGTCGAACCTTGAATTTGATTTGATATTTGTTTTCCAGTGTTCGTATCATTTATTATATACTGGATGTCAGTGAAGCAATAAGATATGTAATCTGTTTTATTCATTAATTAAATTTTTAGAAAAAAACTATTTTTTATCCATTGCAGCATGTGGAGTAAGACTTTAATAAAATGGCTATAAAATTCGAAACATGTCTTTCCATTTATTTTAAGTAAATGAAGAAAACTAGAAAGTGCAATAACTGCGGAGTGTACCACTCTTCCAAGGTTGAACAAAGAAGGTGCAGCTGCAATACTGCTCTCGTTACAAATAATTGAGCTGGTGAGTTCTGAAACCTCTCCGCCGATCAGCAATCGGTGGCTTCTGCAAGGTAACGTAACACTAATTGTATTTTAATGACTTAGCCTTGTGTTAGTGCCCATGAGCTGTAGTAAACACTATGTCAAATATATGCATAGTTTTAATTTCTCTCCATCCTCTGAATGAAGGAAAGGAATTTATAAATAATTTAACAAAGAACAGAACGCTGTTTCGACAGTCCTATTTAAGTAAGACTCCATTTTAAAACGAAAGTTACAAAAAGTTCTGATTTTAATCTGAAATATTCTCTATTATTTACTCAACTAGGGAGATTGAAAGGACAAAGTTTACTGAAATGCCTTCTGAATGCTAATCACTTTTTGCTGTATAATGAACGATTCCACGGCATTTATCTTCTTTCAGTTATGAAATGGTGAAAATTTGATAACCATTGCAAGCGACTTTCAATTGTTATAAATTAATTAACGCAAATATTTAAATTTCTACTAGCAATCAAAATTGCGAAATCCTTTTAAAGGATTGGGAAAACATTAATGAATGTTAAAATTTCCATAATTCGCTCTCAGGCCTCCTAATTTTATAATGAATTGGCCTTCTTCCTATATGCTTTGCTAATATAAAATAGAAGTTCTCTTTACATCTAAACCAATTATGTGTTATAAGTACAAACCCATAAAAATAGTCAAATGTTGATTATTTTGACAGTTAATGCATACTTTAAAGTTGAAAAATGCTATTAGCAGCAAAACCGTTCCTTCTGTCTAGTCTAATTAGCAGTCAGTCAAATGGTACGGAGTGAGGTGAAGAGCGAGCCCCCAGAAAGGGATCTAATCTAGTAGGACGATCTACGGTTTGACGAAGGACGCAAGGAAGTGGGTTAAACTGTCACACTCGAGCTAAAAGAACTTAATTCATGTCTAAAATAGTTAAATTTGAACGAAAATGACATACGCTTCTTAACTCTCCCTCTCTCTCTAACCTGGCTGCTATAAGTACTCCGAGTGATTAAAGTTCCTTTCAAGTCGGGGGGGGGGGGGAGGGGGTGGGAGGGGTGTGGGGAGGGAGAAAAGTCCTTAAAAATGTGCATATTTTAGCAAAAAAGGTTTAAAGGAGCTCCTGTTTTTGCTGTATTCTTCACCATATAAACAAAAATGGTATGCAATAAATGGCTCGAAATGACGTTGAGAGCAAAGTCATCAAAATGTTAACTTCATGTAGTTTTTGAATTTAGATTGTACAATATTTCCCAAATGGCCAATCCGTGTTCAAAAATTCAATTTCAACGACTTATCACCTGCTCTACCCCTCCTTCTTACTCAACGATAACCAGTGCCAGTATTGTGGTCGGTGTTGCCATTTCAATTCAATTGTTCTTATATAGGTTGAAAAGCATACATAATATTACACCGCCTATTGCTCTTTTTTTTCAAAACTAATTAATTACTTTATTTTATACTTTATTAATAATCTGATTAGCATTTCAATATAAATGCTTTTATCGAGGATACTTTTTTGCAAACATTTTACATTAGAGTATTTCAATTTTAAATTCGGTGACCTTGAGTAGCTTTCGCTGCAATGTTCGCAATAATATTCGGAATTTCAGTCTTGATAGGATTTCAGTTTGATTTTAAAAGGATTGGCATTTGCCTTCTTTCAAGTTTTGATAAATAGTGCACTCAGACCAAATAAATAAAAATTATTAACAGTTTTATTAATTGTGTACTATTAATATCAGGTTTGATTTTGGAATATGGTGACGAATATTTGGAAATTTGAATCTTAGATACATCCAGATGAAATTTTACCTCAAATAACAATTAACTTAATTAAATTATTCCGTGCACCATTGCGAAAATGCGTGGAAACCAAATTGCTCACAGTCAGCGAACGCTGCTTGTTGATCCCCATTAAGTAAAGAATCAGGTACCTTCTTAATGCCATATCCGGCCAATCTGCGTTCACTCTAATTGAAAAAGAATGATGACTAATGAGATTTGAGTTCTGGAAGATGGCCTACCTACTTAGAGAATACTGCGCAATCAGAATCCGAAAATGCCAAATGAAGTGAAATTCTCCGATGTCTCCGACGTTGTTCTTGCCTTCTTCCTCCTCCTCCCTTGTAATTGTTTGGACTTATTGTCGTCATTATTAATTTTATCTTTTTACTCTGCAAGTTAATAGTGAAAGTTTCAATGAATACGGACCTCTTTCCCCTCTCCACCGATTCTAGAAAAATGGTGTATGCTTCAACTATTCACCAAATTTCTCTCGTGCCATAAAGAAACTGAATTTAAAATAAAAATAAACAAAAGGCCTGAGGAGACAGAGATCAAAATTTTGATTTCTGGTGCTTCAAGGTTGAGTTACTGCCAATTTTCTCTCCTTCTAACAACTTATGTAAATGCTGTTGATCGTTCAACCTACCTAACTTTCTACCTAAATTTGATAGCAATTTTATTGATTAGAAGAATTTCTTATTGATTCACTCAACAGCAAACTTTTTGACAGTCACTGTTAACTGTCACCTTAGATCAAATTGGATTTTCTTTTTTCGCACTTAAACAGATCGTTCCATTTAATTTTATCATATTATTTAAGTAAGTAAAACTGCGAAACGGCAGAAGCGAACTTGGCAGTATATAAATAATCACCCAACTGGAAGTAACATTGGAACTTTGTTAGCTCACTAACTTTGCGCAAAATTAAATTAGTTCAACTCCTCCGCGGTCCAAGAGGAAGGAGAGGAGAGAATAGAATGCTGGCTGCCAGTACATTTTTTCAACGTAATGTTACAATTCTTGCTTTATAGGAAATTGAGTAATTTACCTCTCCTGAATAAAAGGAAAGTTGAAATGGGAAAATGACGATCTTATAGAACATAATTTCTATAGGAACCCAATATCTCCAAAGTAGAAATATGAAAGGAATGACCATGATAATGTTGTAATAAATGCCTATTACAAAGGTGTGCTCGACTTCCCTTAGTGATCTCAAAAAGATGCTTCGAGAGCAATAAGATATAAATCAAAGTTGTATGATCAACCAAAGGTACTGAACAACAAGCTGGGCATATCTCGTATCCAATCCCACCTATGAACCCTGAGGTCAAATTAAAAAAACTGGACATCTGACATTATGGAATAACTTTTATATCCTATTTGCAGTTCCTCTATTCCAAAGTTTTCTTAATGGTTTAGTAATGGGAATGTGAAAATGAGAAGGAATTTAATTTATTAATTCCCAACTCAAGAGAGATAAGATTCCAAAACTTTTAATTCCATGCACTGCCAACATATAAGATCTCTCTTCCGGCTAGAATAAGTTTTCCAGACGTCTCGGTCACAAGACGCATGCGGCTTTTATGAAGTTTTCGCACCTGCAGTACCTTTCACTGTCTCGATGTCCACCCCTTCAGCTTTTAAACCAGAATTTGGGGGGAGAGTGAAGATCGCGGATACCTCGCCCTTATTAATTTCAAGCGCTCTCGCTGACCATCATTACACAGTTAGCCAGACTAGGGGTGATAGTTTGGATCTCTCCCCGATCAAATGACCGAGCGAATGGAAAATCAAGACATATTTCATTCCACTTGCTCCCTCCCCCCTCCATTCAAATTAAACTCCCCATCGTGTCTCCTACGCTTATGTTCTCCCCCTAATTTGGACCGCAAAATTTTGCGGCATTTTTGGCGAAATCGACTTGCCAAAAGTTGGGAACCTACTGGGTGGTGCCGATTTTCAGTGGTAGACAGAAAGACAATTGATTTAAGGCTCGTTGAAATAGGTATTACTTAGGGTCTGCTTCGCCTCCTCAAAGACATTGTAGCGAATTCAAGACAGAATCGCTAGAAATAACAGGGTAAGAAGCATCATTTCATTTAGACAATTTGAAGAGCTAAGTTTAATAATATTGTTTGAATTAAAAGGCACATCTTAAGAAAACAGATCAAAGCAATGGATTTCAGAAGCGTCCACTGATAAAAGGGTCCACGCTCAGAAATATGAATTTGTGATATGAACGAGAAGGATCTTGAGAGTATGATTAAAATGACAAGGTGAAGGTTAAATGCCTTTTGTCTCATGAATTTTATATTTAGAACATCTTTAAAACTTACGAATTTCAGCAAAATATTCTTTTAAGGCATTAGTCAGTTAACAAAATATCCGCAATCAAGTTTATCACTTCACATGGAATAGTCAGCCACAGAAACACATCAAGGTAAACAATTTGGTCTACTTAGTCGACTCAACTTTAGATACACGAGGCAATCTGTTCTTTCTTGAAGGTGTTTGTCAGACGATAATTTCTAACCACCTAGAAAAGCATGCGTTTAACCGCATTTCAAGGTTTCTAGTTAGTTGTTGGCCAAACTATTGAGCACCACTATTTGGAGCAATTTCACTGAAGTGATTTTTTTCCCTCAAGCTTCATTATTATTTTACAGCTGTGATATATATATAGGGAAGCGTTAGAAGATATCAGTGACAAAGGACAGTCCTTTCAGCCAAAAAAACTCGAGGCATTCAGACATGATCGTTTTTTTGCCGACTGTTTGGTATGTCTGGTCTCACCTCACAACCAAAATGCTAACGTAAAAACAAGTGTTAGTAAAAAGATGTATCAGTGAATTGTCCTATTCGTGAGTTTTTAATACGGATATTACTTAGTGGGATCTGCTGGTAATGGAGTCTGCGACTTATAAATAGAATTTTGAATTAATGCAAATCAATCAAAAAAGAATTTCATGAAATGCAGATGGTAATCAGGCGCGAAGTCTGAGACTCTTCGCCTTTAGCAAAAAAGTAGAACCAGGTCATTTTAAGTAATTCGGCCAATTAGACCTGGACATTTTAGAAAAAAAATGTAATCCAAGGGAAGCATAATGCAGTGTGGGATCTTGACTAAATTTGAAGTGAATATTTAAAGCAAAAATTCAGAAATGAAACGGAGTAAGACTCTCTATTGTTCTGACTTAATCTTTTAAATCTTATCTCTTCTTCTCTGGCACAGAGTTTTAGTTGCTTTTCCATGATTAAGAAGTTGAAATACTGTGCTTTGTAGGTGTTATTTATAATTTTATTATCTGACCCAGAATTAAGATCCTAAGAGGATGTAGCTGGTATTGTACCTAATTCAATTGCAATTCAATTGACAGTTTAATTTGTAATTTAACAACTTCCGTGTACCTATACGCTAAAACGCTACTCTGAAACACCCTAAGCGACTGATTTTTAATTGACAATTACGATAGTTATATAATATTTGGAGAGGCAACTGATTAAGAGAGGGTATAAAACACGCCCATATGTATCACAATAAAAATATTGCGAAAGTGGGAAAATGGTCATGACATTTAGTCGCCTTTCTTTCTCTTCTTTTTTCAAGAGATCCCAAGACAACTGGCCATCAGAAATTCCAACTAGAAAAGGAAGGAGTAAAGGACCCTGTAGCTAACAGTCGGGTTTCCTGCTGCATGACCTGTCAAGGTATCTTGTTTTCTCAGGAAAGGCGGTGCTAAATGAAGAGAGAAGGGGTGGATGAGGGGGAGAGGGGTTGGGTGAATGACGCTCAGAAGAAACGCTTCGTGGAAAGCCAACTAGAAGGCGGTTGTAGTAACCACTGTCCCAAAATAACAGCATGTGTAGGTAGACACTAGCTATTATTACTAAAAGGGATAATTAATCTTCATTTAATCAGAGTGGGAATAAAGTCAGTAGGGAGACTGGAGAGATGACAAAAAGCGCGAAGTGTTGAAATGAGAGTAGGTTGGAGAAAAAAGTGTGGGACGCTTGATCTTGCACTAAGAGCAGTCGGCGTTGTTACCTATTTGTTGAAAAGGCATGTACAAAAAGAAAGGCAATACCGAAAGATGGTATTATGAAATGTTGGTTACCATTTAGGATAGTTAATTACTCTGAATTGTGGGACATGCTGTCTTCAAATTAGAAGATCAAAAATCCTCCTAACCTTTTGACTCTGTGAAAGTTTAACCTTCTCCAGTTTAAATGCCTTGTTTAGTTAGGAAGGTTAAGTTACAGCTTAATTCAATTTAAATACTTTAAATACTTTGAGCCAGACAACTGATCAAAACGAATTATTTTCCCCCATGACAACGCCTTTACTCTATGTGAATCCTGGAAATAATGGAATTCCGAGCTTCTTATAAGGAGGTCTGAACTTCAGTTCTCCCCTCAAAAGACGTAATGAATGCTTAATGTGGCGAGTCTTGGAGCAGAAGATATTTACCATTTTGGCTTTGCACTACTTTCCAATTTGTTTCTCTCAAAGTGTTAGATTTATGCTCTATTTCTCTGATCTTCTTGCTATGCTAAGATTCGATCACACACTTTCGTCTCTTTTTATATGTGAAAATTCTCGAATCTTCTGCACAACCGTGAACCGCGAGTACTCATCTTTAAATGATCTGAAAATGCCTGATCACCTTTTGAGCGAAGAGGCGCGTTCCCCATTCGACGATCATCATAACGTCATTACAAAACACACTGAAACCTATAAACTGATGACCAAAATAAAAGTGGCCGGTTGAGCAGATAGTGTCTCAAAGTGCTTACCAGATCGTTTTCACGAATAGTTCAAATGAATGACACTAAATAATATTCAAATACTGGGCCTTGTCTGTAGACTATGCTATTTTGTCTTTTATACATTTGGTAAAATCGAGAAGTTAATTTTCAAGTCGGAGTTCCAGTAATAAGCTTTAGATTAATTATATTTTACAACCCTATTTAAAATAACAAAGTATCAATTTGTAGGGATTGGGCAATTGGCAAGTATGGGTTCAGTCCACTCAAGGTAATGATTAAATGAATTGAGCTTTTATTTGCATTAAGCTCCAGTTTTGCCAGCTGGATAATGCAAATAGATAGAATTTTCAATTAGATTTAACAAAATTGAAATTTCCGACAATAAGAGTGAAGAGAATTCACTTGTGGAGTTTGTACATGTGTCACTTGATGACCTCATTTAAGGACATTCATATTCCGATCATCCTACCCCGGAATGTGCTGTGGAATTAATGATAGGAGACTGGACATACGTTCAAACAAGTTCTTCAACGGGCATTAGGTGTTAAAACCAAAGCTCGTTTAAGGGAATAAATGCCGGGGCTCTGGACTGAGACATATATCCCATTATTGGTCCGCTTAATAAGTTATCAAAACGCGCACCTAAGAATCATGAGCTTTGACCAATTTCTACACTGCTACTGTCTTACTTCATACCGCAGTATCACTCCGTTAAATATATTCAATTTTACTTGTGTATCACAAATAAATACAAATTTATCCACTTTTATTTCGGACTCATCACGTCCCTTTTGAAGACACCTACTAAGTCAGGTGACCCATTTCTAGTAGTTATTGATTAGGTTACTTCTCAAGCCTGATAATTAAATTTTGCTCCAATTGCCTAGGGTAATACGAATGAAAATATTACAAAATAATAATGGATCACTTCCATCAAAAAGAATAGAGATTGTCGATTGGAAGGAAAAAACGATACAAGCAAATCAAATGTTCGCGTTAATCTCGGAAGAATATAAATATATGAAATCAGAAAGAGAAAGAAAGGTATACCCAAAAATATTTAGGTTTAAATATTGATTCTACTTAAAGTCTTTTAGTAGCAACAAGTTTGACAGAAAAACTATTTTTGGTTAATATTTCGAGCAGAAATCATCATCAATTTTTTTGCTTTTGGAAAGCGATTGACATCAAACGCCAATAAGTAGAACAATTGATAATGTGGGGAAGGACCATAAACGCTCAATGAGCAATGTCAATTTAGCAGTGTCTGTCTCCTTTTTTGGTCTTGAGTTGCACAAGATTTACTCAATTGATCTTTCATCTCAAGTGTTCTGAAAGAAACGAAAAAGCAACAGTTTACATTCATGGATTTGAGACCTCTCTGGTGATCACGCGGACAGAATTTCGAGACTGATTGTTGTTGCGGTACAGTAGGCCAGGAAACAAGTCGTGGAGGAACAATTTAGGCGTGAGAGATTTTATAGAATGGATGAGAATCATCGACTTATGGGCGTAATTTCATATCATAATTGATCGCTTCAATTAAAGTTATAGTACGAATCACTTTATGAGAGGCAGGTACAATCGAAGCAACATGTGATATTCTACCCTCAAGTTTTGCTGGAGGAATTTTAAGAACAATCCATGGTATGTTAGTAAACTGAAGGCAATGTCGCCTTTGGCATTATAAAACCGTAGAAATGGTAAATAATCTGTCTTTGCCACCTCTTATAACCTAATTAGCCAAGAATTTAATGATAATCGGAGATTAATCATACTTACTCCATTTACTTCAGCTCTCTGAAGGCTAATAACTATTGGAAACAATATTGTCCAAGAACCGGTTCTCCATATAACCAATATGTTTCAACAAGTCTCACTAAACATGCGGTCGTATAATTTTATCCACGGTTGATTAACTGATCAAATGTCTTACTGCGGATATGCACTGGAACTGATGACGGTATTCCTACAACAAATCTGAATTGGTTTCGAAAACCCGACTGGTGCAAGGAAATGTTTTCACATTATTTTTAATCGAACTGTAAACTACTAATATGTCAAATTTCTTGCCCAGACAACCAAGGAACCAATTGGATTCATCACCAAAACTCCCTGGGTTCACTAACTATACTCTTCAGTCTCCACCGTCGGTTTATGTTCTAGAATCGCATACTCTTGTACATGGGGAAATTTACCAGTGTGATATTAATCTATCAATCTTAATGTAAATTCGGAAAATAGACTCAAAAATGAAAACACAAACATTGGTGTGTAACCTTACAATTAATAGGAAATTGGGAACTGATGACGCTTCAAGTTCAGACTCATTAATTAATCTACTGGAAGCATAAATATTTAAGTTAATTTTAATTTTGAATTCTATTCAAAGCACTGACATTAAATATCCCAAGTCCTACTTATGAGTTGTTTGATCATTTTGATATAAAACGAGCTTGTCATAAATTGTTGCATATAATTCCAGTAATTGGGCGTCCATATTCCCCCACATTCAAGTTAGTTAACGGATACGAATTTTTAACTCAAGATGACAGAGTATGTTGTTCTAAGCTTACATATCCTTTCAGCAGATATACCATGAATATATATTGTGGAATTTGGTGGCAAGTACATGCTTGGTTGTGGCTTTTAATTGATTCATAAACGTACGAGGAATATGGTAGAAAGAGGAAAAATTACAAACAAACCACTGGAATTGTATACCAGCTGTCATTCAATAGTCCATGTATGGAGAGGTTCCCGAAGTTAGCTAATCTACTTCAATGATATAGAGGAAATAGACGAATGGTGTGGAACACGTTTACTTGGGATTAGTTGTCTGACATCGCACTTAATCATTAAAATACCATGAAGGGTTTGTTAAACAGTGCAACGACTATTGATTTGTGGCTGGTTAAGTGGTCACTGCGCTCACGATCGCACTTGCTCTCCATGCGACAAGTAGCACGGCCTGTCTGAGTGTTCATGAGATTTCTTTGTACACTCCATAAGAAGTAAACTGTTTAAAATTAGGTTAAAATGTAAAGTTGTAAAAGTAAGGGAATGATTTTGTGCAACGATTTAATTTGTTTGTATAAGGTTAAACAGGCGAAGGAAATTTCTTTCCCATTTAAAACTATTCTATATATGTTGAGAAACCTGCTTAAAGCACTAAATTGATTAATATCAATCATCATAAAATTCCAAATTTCAATTTCTTAACAATCAACCTCTAACTTTTAACAGCTTGATCCAATCCATTAACTCATTAGCTCAAAATTTGTGAAGATACTTTTAAATGCCAGTGATGAAGATTATGTTTACACGTGCCTATACGTGTCGGTTCCGGAACACGTTTTAATGCAAATTTGGAGGGTCAAAAGCCGAAATTTATGATTAACATTGAAAAATGGTATGGAATAAACTTGAATTTGACAAGTAAGCTTATTCTCTAAGGCAGAGAAAACCTCTTTCCTATTAAGTCAGCTTAACTAATCAGACTCTGACATTTACCCAGGAAAATGAGAATTTTTACAAGTCAAATTAAATAAACGATGAATTCCAATGCATCGAACTTGCTCGCCAAACGTCTATCCACTTTGCACTTTCTGGAATACTGAAAAAGATTAGTTTCTTGGATTTTTTATTTCCATTACTAAAGATTGTTTGAAACCCACAGAATCATCGAGTGGTTTTCATATTACCGCGGAAGCCAAATTTACTTTTCACCCTGACTACAATTTTAAACAAGTACAAATTTGCCGGTTTTTTTTGAGTATCCAATGCACCGGTAAATGGGATGTTCGAGTGAGAGAAAAAAGACCACAGCCTCTACCTCCTTTTACTTAATCCTCCGAATGCTAGCCATTTTTAATGTTATTACTAATCTATTGCTATGGTTACTCATAAATGGACTGCTCAAATGTGATCGAAATAACCTAGCTTATTCTTTTCACCAATATGCCCCTTGTTTTGATATCAGAAGCCCGAATAGTGTGACGTGACTGGAAATACTATGACATGGCGCTGACCTCAATAGTCGCATTCATATGAGCAGACAACCTCTTGGTATTCACGCTGTTTAATAACTTTATGGCCCTAGTGATAACCTTGTGCAGCTGAGTGTGATGGTAAATGGTGGCGGGGAGGGGTGGGGGAGGCAAAAGCAATCAATGTTTAGGAAGCACTATCCTACTTCTTAATTAATTAAAGTACTAATTCTTGGTTATGAGTTGGCGAAATGTTCATTTCAGAAAGACTCAACTACCAATCTTAATAGAGTTGGAGTTGAATGCCAACAGAGCAGTAATAAATGCGAAGTTGTTTTAAAGGAACTCTGCACACTTCATCGAATTATCGATTTTTTAAAATGTGAATTTCAACTTATATTGGTTATCCCAATCCTGTCAATTTTGGTATATTAGTTTTAATAACAGGTATCGAGACCATTGAAAATAATTTAAAAGCTATAAAGAAGAAAAAAGACCTACTTTTGAACTAATTGGCGTGGGAAGTGAGTAGAGGCTGACGAGAATTTTCGCCATTTTCAAAAATTTGTAACTGACTTTGTAATGCCCACATATCAAAACTCTCAAAATTTACGAAATAAAATGATTCTGGCAATCAATTTTAGGGAGAGAAGTCATAATTCTGAAACAATGGAAGTATACCTTGGATGTTGGTAGTTGTGAAAATATACAGAGTAAAGGTAGTGATATAAATAAAATTAACTTTTCAGAGAATTTTCGATTTTGCGAGTCTTGTAGAATAATCCACCTGTCTTTGCAGTACAAAATTTTGCCAATTTTATATTTTTGAAATTATTCGAAAATCAAAAGAGAACTTATTATTTTTTACTCTCTCTGGTTTTGATTCATTAAGAAACAGGGGAATAGGAAAGCAGAACTCCGAGACGGAAACATCTCATATCTTCGAAGAGACGACATTTCCATTAGACATTCTAGACTTTCATATCATTTCGCTTATTTTCTTCTTAACACGAAAGTGTTTACTTAGAAATTTCGATGTTTATAGGGTAAGATACTTAGGCGTGGAGAGAAGCTGTTGCCAAAGGAGAATTGTACTATCTGGTCTTTTGTGCCCTGGCAATATATTAAAATTGACTTACACTAGCATGCGAATTTTTCGCAATGTCATTTGCTGTCAGCTTTAGAGTTTTCTAAACCTTCTTACTTCATACCCTATTGGCATGCTCTTAACAACTTATCTCAAATTATTAAAGCCAGAATCAAAGGTGACCTTGTAAGGATATATAAAATGCAAACTGCCTGACGCCATTATTACTTCACCTGCCTTAGAAACAACTGACCAATTAAAACGATCGATTAAACTCGAACAAAGAGTATAAAATAAGTTTTTGCTAAGGCAGGTACTCGATTATTACTGGAGAAAGACACTGTAGTTAACAATACCTACCGATGAATATGGGAAGAAATTACACGGAAGATCATCTATTCAAAACATTTATCAGTGAAGATAACTATCTTAAACCGGACGTTTGGCCAAGATCCCCACCAACTCCACTTCCACGTCGTGAATCTTTAATGACTTATGGCGTAATCAACAGAGCAGAATCTCTTAACCCATCAATGTCTAACCAAGTGTATTCGCACTCCTCCAGCTCGAATTATATCTCTGAACACCCTACCGCCATTAATACAATATTTCAGCACGAATACTCACTTTCACAAAGTTACAGTGGAAGTGATAAGTCTGCTACAATAGCATATGAGAATGTGGGTCTGCAAAATCCACCTGATCATCGGTGTGTTTTTACTCGTTACTGAATATATCCTTTATTTAGATATAATTTCTAAAACTCATTTTTTGGCTTTCAGGTTTGAAACAGAAGCCTCTGGTCCATCTCAGAAAAAAAATGAGGAGTGGGCACTTAACCCAAACTTACCTTTTCAAGAGTTGCCATCCCTTCAGAAGTCACATTTCATCTCGGGCCCGCCTGTTAATCAAACCATGTCTTCACTGGAGGTCACTAGAACACAACCACCAATTTTTATTGGTGAGTCTATGGTACAAAATTCTACAGCTTACGCACAAGGACCCTTTTATCCACCTGTGCATCACCAAGGCCAATCATACGCTGTCCCAACACCACACATGCCTAGACATCCAATGGCTATTAATCAAACTCCACAAACAAAATGGTTTCCTGCACATAGTCGCCGTGAATTTGGAGCATTTCAAAATTCTTCAAATTACGAAATGGCTTCACAAATCCCACCAGCTTCAGTGTAAATACCGTTTTTCTTCAAAATAGAACGGAATTAGTAAATTTGATATATTACTTAATTTCAATTTATTTCCTTACAGAATAGAGCCGGAATTCCACAACTCTTCCACTTTGCGTAGATCTATGCTACATGTCACCTTAACCTATGGACAGGCGTGGTTTAATCCACCAATGCCTAAACAGGAGTTTTTAGCCTCCGCACCACAAGGGCTCATGCATGACCACTATTCCGGCGTTAGTTCTATGTCCCAATATCTTCCAAAAAGTTACAGTGGTGCTGATGTGTGTGTTAATTCGTCATATTGTCAAACGATTTCACATAATCAGTCCTCTCCAAGGTAGGCTTTTTTTCCACTAAAGATAGGACTGGATTGGTCAGGTATCTGACATAATTGTGTTCAATGTTCTTGCAGAATCCAGACTAGAAATCGCAGAGAGGCACGAGAACTAATGAAGGCCTGGTTAGATGCTCATAGAGACAACCCCCATCCAACGTACAGGCAGAAGTTGCATTTTGCACATCTGACGGGTTTACGAAAAGAGCAGGTAAGAAGTGATTTGAAATCAGCTTACTTGATAGTCCTTAATCAACATAACGAAGAAGCAAGTGCCATGCTTAATTTTGTCCTGTTTCAGGCCAATTAAAGAAATATTTATAACCGATATTGGATTATCTCAAACAGGGTGTAAAGATGGAAGGGTCAGCCTTCAGTCAAGAGATCCAAATAAAGTAGCCAGGAAACAAATATAGAAAAGAACTTATGCTTAGCCACTTTTGTTGTAGGTTGAGAATTCGATTGGGTACTTGCGCAGAAAAATGAGATTAGAAGCCATGAAAATGCAGATGCCTTCAAAACCCAATACTCAATCTCATTCCTCGGCTAACAAGGCCGAGAAGAAAGACATCGAACATCCTCCAAGTAACCAGGAGGACAGAATGAATTAACCGTCCAACGCTGCAATTTTCTGTCAACAAACAGATCACAAATCTTGCTTCACTTTAATTCTTATTTCTCACTTGCATTGAAATAATGTGCTGTCCGCATTTTTCGTTGTGCTCTTTGGCGAGTAAATTATTGTAATTATATTATTATATTATATATTATTGTTATAATTATAATTATTATAATTAGTTTTTGGAGAAGGTTTAAGGAAATAAGTTTGGGAAATCAGTTTCTGGCACTCGCCTGGGAAGAAAGTGGTGCTGACTCACTTATTAGTTTATGTTTGAACCGCCTCATGAATGAACCTATTTAACAATGATTCCAAATAAAGTGCAATGTCTGACATCTTTGCACTTTAATTTATTCAGAGTCTACTCAGGTATCAATTAGTCCTAAACTATCAAAATCTAAATCTCAAATTAATATTATTTATCGAAGCTCTTGTTACAATAATTAGCAGATCTCAATATTTTACAGACAACAAGACAAAGATCTCCTGAAAGGATGTTTCTTAAGAATTCAAATCAAAATAACCAATAATCTTGAAAAAGACAACCAAATAACCTCAGAATTTTCCTTGACTCGAAAGAAAACAAAGAAAATTGTTGCGCACAGATTTCTGATTGTAAAATACAAAGCGTGCAATGGAAACACATTGAAATGGGGATTTGCCGTTATGCTTTCGTATGTATTTCCTTTCGACCAATCAAAAATGGATACGAGGCGCAGCAAATATGATTGGTGCTTTATGCCACTAATAGTGATTATTAAGATGTTCCATCTGGGAAGCAAAAGGTATGCTATTGAATTCAACTGCAATGTCGCTCGAATGTGGAAGCACTAACGCTTTGGGTCCTGGATTTTTGTGGATGATTTGGGGGTTGGAATGGAGGGTGGGAAGGGGTTGCAGCAGTGCATCAATTTCCTTCGCGTCTAAGTTCGGTAAATTTTTTTAAACAGGATGTTTAAAAATGTTTGGTGATCGAGTTGAGGTGGTGGATTTGACACTGGTTATTGGTGATTACACATGGTTCATCGAGACAACATGATGGAATGAAACTAAGTTAGGTGGATTTCTAACTTTTCCATTTTTTAAACTCTTTGTAAACTTCAGATTAGCATTGACTACCTAAATTAGAATTGCAGAAGGGATCATCATAGGAGAGACAAATACATCCAGACATTTAATATAAATGTCTTTAGAAGTAAGGTAACCAGTGGCTGTGGATGCGTGCAAAACTACAGGACTCTTGACCACAACATTTTGCAGAACTCTCAATTCTGTACTAATATCATAGTAATAATAACAGTTAAGTAAGATCATCCTGTATTCTCTTCTATAAGATTTGAAAAGAGTTTGCTAAAATCTAGCAGTTCCGTTTCATTTGAAAAAGAGTTCAATAAAGAGGGGAAATCACATTTTCCCCCTTCCACCCCACCAACTAATGAAAATTGTGAGAAGTGGGCAATGCACCACTTTCCCAACTATATTATTCATTTAGATGTATAATAATAAAAAAGTAGACAGGTCTATTGGAGCTCACATTTTCTAAATTCTAAACTAGACGTGGAAGGCTTGCTGGGATGAAATTTTCAAAGTGGGAATTGGTTGTACTGAATTAAAGTTGGGCATGATGTCGAGTTCTAAAACAAAGCCACTTTTCGATTTGTATTGACGCCCTTTCTAAAACGAATGAGACGAATATGGATGCTAGTAGTCAAGAATCCTACTGGTGAAGTGTTTGGAAATGAATTGGTTTTTTCTGGACTAGAAATTGTTGAAACCTATAGTAGCATCTCATCTTCCTGCACTTTTCTAAATCACGGAAGCGAGACTAGACCTTCGCAGTCGCATGCAAAGCCCGTTTTACTTTTTTATTTTCCCTTTTAAGTCTTTTGGAAACATTTGCCAACCGAACTGTTATCTACAACTAATCCGTCATCCCAATAGTGGCGACTGGTGTATGAACCACTTTTTAATTTAATCGCACAAAATATAAGGAAATTATGACCTTATTCGTGTCTGGTTCATCCCTCGAGGCACAACATAACTGCCTGTCTCCGATATGATTACCCATATCACCCCACGTCAATCTCAAGCCCTAAAAGTGAATAAAATGAAATGTCATGACTGACGCGCAGTCCCCAACATCTTCACATCTCACAATCTAAGTCAAAAGTCAACCACACGATTAAGCTTTTCAATGCACATTTTGTAACATTTATTGAAAATACTACTTTGGCATTGAAGCCATTTAGACCTGTAATTAGGTAATTAATTCCTCTGAATCTAACATCCGGACATATGGTTCACTTTTGAATAACTTAAATCGTCCCTTGCCCGTTGAATGCCTCTAATCATAATATTTAGCTCACCTATATTGAAATGTATGTGATAAATATGCGAAATGGAATAAAGACGCCCAAGTTGAGCTACATATAAATTGGTACTATTTATGAGTAGACTGCGATGAGTGGCACTGAAAAGTCCACAGGATTTTAGTCATTTAAGAAACGAGACAAGTTGCCTGTTTCGATGAGAGTGCAATCATTTTCAGCTGACTGTAATGCCCGTTTAGTAAAGTCATTAGTCAGAGATGGAAGCACAACAGGCGTATAATTTTAACGCAGTTACAAAAAAATAGTAGCTCACGAGCTAGTTAAACGGTGCTGATTTTCTACTTGTAAAACCGGAATTCGCCTATTTCTATCGGACCTAGACCGCGGTCTAGAAACTGTCCAGATCGAAGTTAAAGGGAAATAAAGAATCTGTGTTGTCGATGTCATTTCTAATTACATCGCCCAACCCTAAATCCGAAATTTTGATGTCAAGCAAATCTAGGGGGATAATTCCGCTACCATTTGAAATACCCGTTTCACTTGGCACATCAACGGAATTGTTTTCACCTGCACCAGAGCCAATTAGTTCAGTCTCATTATTGACGATTGGCGAGAGTGAAATTTGGGTGCCAACCAATGGTGCACGGTTTGCTGTCTCTGTAGTGACAATTTCTATCTCCCCAACATCTGTTGCGTCCATAGGCAGTTGCTGTGGCACTACAGAGTCAATGCTACAATCCTTGACATCTCTCCTTTTGCACCATAAATGGAACGCATCCGCTGTTGCGCGTTGTTTCTAAGTTATATGTAATGCATGTTACTAGCATTAGTTAATTGATACCTCAAATAATTTGAATTTTGACTTCAAAGACTTACGGAAATCCTTGAATTTGGAAATACTGGTGGAAACATTTCTTCATGCCTTAGATCTTGCTCTTGGCCTCGAGGAGTATAATTATCTAAAGGATTGAATGAGTGAAAATTGTTCATTTTATTGTCAGATTTTCCGACAATTGAGCGTTGATTTGCCATGAGGGAGAGTGAAGATTAATGATCGCTAGCAATCCAACTTACCGAAGTTTAGAAGAGTTTCGGAATTTGATTCCCCTGCAACACATCCGTACTCATCAACTGCTTGCGCGTGAATTCGTTTATTTAATGTACTTTGTGATTCACGAAGATTCTAAATAATCAATAAGAAATTTAAACAAAATTGGTAATTCGGTATCAGGCTTTTCGCCTTTCCTATTCCTGATTATCTTACCGAGAGGGTCCACATGGTTCCCCTTGTTCGCTTCGGTCGGTTAATTATAGCGCGTTTCTTCGTTTCCCCTCTGCCCTCTCTATCGGGGTGTTCAAGTTGTTGTTTGGTGTGTCGAAATTGCCCAATTGAAAGGCCTAGTGAATCGCCTCGTGCAGTAGTTTGTTGATTGGACGAAAAGGGATTCAGCGATTGGTCATAGATTTCATTTCCATCTAAAGTAATTGCCTTTGCCAGATCATAGTTGACTTTGGTGTTCGAGAGGGACAGATCATCTTCATAGGATCCTTGGAAGTCGCCAGTTGAAACATCGGGCTTGTCACAGTTTGGCCACTTTACTTCAGCCTGCACATGCGATGCAAGCTGGCCCACTGGAAATTATGAAAAAGAAACGTTTACAATTCGTAAAATTCGAAACATACCAAGTGGTGTTGCACTGCTCAGGTATTTGTAGCTGTCTACATCGTAATCACACTTGTTTACGAAAACATTGTGAATTGGAGATGAATATTTTCCTGGGTGCACGCGTTTTGTGTTGCATTGATTAGAGTGATTAGTGCTTTGATGTCTCCTTGTTGCGCGCGTCCTGGTCAACGGTGATTGAATCCAGTCAGGAACTGAGAAAAATTTCTCAGGCCGCTTTGATACAACCATTTTTAGGTCGTTTAGCATGCCATGTTGAAATTTAGCTCGATGATACTCAGCCACCGACATTGTGCTAGGTCCATCTTTTCCAAAAGCAGCAAACGCCCTGAGGAGAAATTTCAGAGAATCGAAACAACTTACGGCTTGTCTTCACTTATCACTTTTTCAGTTAATGCGCCAATGTTGGTGTGCAATTCGATATAGTTCGCTCTAGGACGTTTGCATTCCATATTTTTCAAATTTAGCCGTTTACTCATGTTAGACAATTCCTCAATATCACGCAAAATGTGCTTGACGCTAATCATGTCGTGGATATAGTTGGGTATCATCTTAACAGCGATTGTCAGAATTTCAAATTGCGAGAGTTTCCTCACTGAAGTTGAACATTTCGGTAGATAAGCTTTGACTTCCTTGTTGGTTAAACATGAGCGTATAAGTTCAAAAAGCAGAGAACGTTCACGTCTTCTGAATCTTTCAGCAATAGCATGGTGCTTAAAATGCTTTTTTTTATGTGCATGCGCAGATATTTTCCGTATCTTTGGTGAAGAAGGTCCATCTCCCCGCACCAACTCCATGTTCGTATGAATTCCTCCAGGGTCTTTGTGCGTTGGAGCGGTTTCTCCTTCGTTTCCATCTTCTTGAAGTTTATGCGCCACTGATCGCAAATTTTGCTTATGTCGCATTGGGAAGGCGTTAATTAACTAACAGAACCCGAGATGTTGCGAGCGCAGCAATTAAATTGTGCGCTATTAAGTTAGCACGAGCTATTTGTTTGTTTAAATCTCGATAGAACATTATTGTAATCATTTTATATAAGAAGTTAATAAAATTTTCATCTTCTAATAGATTAAAAATCTTTTGTTTTCATTTGAAATAAATAAAATTATCTTGTTCCATTATATCTTTTGTGATGAAAGTTGAAGTCTGATTTATGAAAAGATTTGATTACAATATCTGCTCTAACGCCTCACTACATGGATGTAAACGGTCTCGACGGTTGGTAAAACGTCAAGGGTGTTGGAAATATTCACTAAATGATTTCAAGGGAATAGTAGAGAATATCTACATTCATATTTGATGCCTTTTCATAGGAAATCGGATCAGTATTATCGCCTTAATCTAAATCATTTTTGGCATTTCCATCTAAGGCCTCATTGCTCCTCTTATCAATAAGGTAACCTATACTTCCAGGACTCATACGCATTACCCTCTATCTCTGTGTGTTCTTCATCAAATAAACTCGACAGAGCACATCACGAAGGTTCTCTACATAATGTTTGGCTACAATTGTCTTTCTAGACGTTATTGTGGCCTTAAACCGGTTCTGAGATATTGTCTTGTTGGTACCCCTGGAATGCGTATGCACGTTGTAAACCAGATTTCCTTCCAGCCACCTAACAACTTCAAAGAATTCAATGAATATGCCAAAAACATTGCATCGCAAAGGTGTAATCAGCGATAATCGAATTAGTAAACTAGAATTCCACATTATCAAGCAAATCAAGCACTGTATCACATTTGATTACAGCTAACTTGGAAACATTGTTTCAATAACTTGATTACCCAGACACCAATCAGATTTTAATCAAATTCGACCTCTCTGCAAGGCAGAGAGTGGACTGAACACAGATTGATGCTCTCTGTTCTCCATGATCTCTGGAGAAGGTAGACGTACTGAGTAAACCGTTGTCAGTGTCCCAACTCATAGAAGAGGCCGGAATTAGCTAATTGTAGTCTATCCATTGCTAATGCATTCACCTTAGGAATTTATCACAAATTTTTACAACCGTCTGCAGAAAATGACAGTCTACAAGCTAATATATATTAGCATAGACACCGCCAAAACTAATCTTCGCACATTTGACTTCCATTCTCACCAATATATCTTGCTCACACACATGCGCTATTCTTGTAACGGTAAGGTAACAAGTATTTTGTGTTTGTAATAACAAGGTCAAGCCTTATCTTAATTGTTATCCAAATGCAGAGTGTTCGGGTAGTGTTTTCGGTTGTTTTTCATGGTGACCTCATGTAAAATCAATGTAGTCAATCTCAAAGTCGAAGTTGAAGTTTTTACTGGTGTATATAAGCATTTATTGCTCACAACTTCACCATTTAGTCCGCAAGCAGGTTAGTGTGCGGAGGCGTTCCTCGCTATCTTTTCCCTAATTTCATGCATAATTCTCCTCTCACTCCTGTCACCATAAGGTATGGCTTAAGAATGGTCCACATACTAACCACCTCTCTATTTCGTTGATTAGAGTTGTGAAAGAAATGAATTGGAATAACCATGCTTCACGGAGTTCAGATCAAGGGTTCTCGAATGAAGGTACATGGTCACCTTCTTCTACTCGTCCTACTCAGCCCACACCTCAAAATGGACATCCATTCAATCATACTCAAGCAAATCAAAGCCTCCCACCGTTCCTACTGTCAAATTACTACGAAGTCTGCAGTCGTATCCACCAACTCTTATCCCTCCTCCCCATCAGTGTTGGAACTAATACGGTAAGAACACCTCAAATGTTGTCTTAACTTGACTTCAAAGGTTCAAGTGAAGCTTGCCATTGGAGATGCCTAATGCTTATCCACTATTTTCGCAGCGAGCTGATGACAGTCGCAGTGTTTCATTTGAGATGTGCATGGCCATTACTCTTATACATGCTAGTTACGAATACTGTTGCATTGCTATGAAATAGGTAGACTTGGAGGTTGAAGGTAGACTTGAAATGCTCATTCGCATGTTTTGTTCTCTACAAAATAGGCCAACTGATGACGTTTACCGACATTCTCTGTGTCTATCAGCATCAGATTTGCATCGTGAGTTTTGACACAATGAGAGATAGGTTTGGTAGAATTCGCATTTTCATATTAACTCGATCACACTGGATGCAAAGAAGTGAGGAGAGTTGTGTGAGATTGGATATAAACAGTTAGTTTCGGTTATTTCAGGTGGGTGAAGTTGGCACCAGTGATGATAGTATGTCCGTTCCGCTAGCTCCGTCTGATTCATCACAAACATTCACCAATATCACGAGTGATGAAGTGAGAACTGATGAACCGCCACCAGCACAAACGCTTCTAACGCTGCCAGCTCCACATCCAAACACACCCTACTATTCTATTGACAATATCCTAAGAGCCGATTTCGGACGACGTACACTCATGCAAGTGGAAGATACTTCAAATCAAACAAATCAACTAGAAGTTCAAGAAAACGCAACGAGTCATTCTTCCCAACGTGTATTTGTTAAATCTTCAACATTTCCTTGTCCTTTACATGAAAATACACACGAAGAGGAATCCTCGAACGCCACCGTCCCTACTCCAGGACCTTCAGACAACGTCTCAACGGAACACTCCCCTCCGCCCCCTGGTCCCATTTCTCTAAGATGTCATCTGAATCTCAGTGGTGGTGGTGAACAGGCTTCTTCATCGCATGGTGAATGTTCCACGCAAACTCTCACTGATCAAAGGTAACTGCACTGGCCATTTTTGGTCATATTGTCACAAAACATTGGTACAGACATTCAATGGGCAAGGGACGATTTAAGTTATTCAAAAGTGAACCATATGTCCGGATGTTAGATTCAGAGGAATTAATTACCTAATTACAGGTCTAAATGGCTTCAATGCCAAAGTAGTATTTTCAATAAATGTTACAAAATGTGCATTGAAAAGCTTAATCGTGTGGTTGACTTTTGACTTAGATTGTGAGATGTGAAGATGTTGGGGACTGCGCGTCAGTCATGACATTTCATTTTATTCACTTTTAGGGCTTGAGATTGACGTGGGGTGATATGGGTAATCATATCGGAGACAGGCAGTTATGTTGTGCCTCGAGGGATGAACCAGACACGAATAAGGTCATAATTTCCTTATATTTTGTGCGATTAAATTAAAAAGTGGTTCATACACCAGTCGCCACTATTGGGATGACGGATTAGTTGTAGATAACAGTTCGGTTGGCAAATGTTTCCAAAAGACTTAAAAGGGAAAATAAAAAAGTAAAACGGGCTTTGCATGCGACTGCGAAGGTCTAGTCTCGCTTCCGTGATTTAGAAAAGTGCAGGAAGATGAGATGCTACTATAGGTTTCAACAATTTCTAGTCCAGAAAAAACCAATTCATTTCCAAACACTTCACCAGTAGGATTCTTGACTACTAGCATCCATATTCGTCTCATTCGTTTTAGAAAGGGCGTCAATACAAATCGAAAAGTGGCTTTGTTTTAGAACTCGACATCATGCCCAACTTTAATTCAGTACAACCAATTCCCACTTTGAAAATTTCATCCCAGCAAGCCTTCCACGTCTAGTTTAGAATTAACTTGAGAATTCTGGTCTTACGAGCCTTTGAGTCGCCGTTGAAGTTATACATTTCACATTGTGATACTTTAATTGTTAATGATCCAAACATATTTTAGCACAATTATATCCTATGCATTTGGACATGTTTGTATGCTCAAAATGGCGAAATATTTTGTAAAATGATACCTCTTTTGTTTCCAAATGTCCTGGTCGCAGGTAAATAGTAAATTTGGAGACGCCGATAATATTTGGAAACTCAAATTTAAATTCCGCTTGCCGCTCCTAAAGCCGTGAAACGGAAATCATTTGTAACCAAGACATTTTCAACTCGCCCTAAATGGGTAAATAGAGATTTTCAGTGGGTTGGTTGAACTGAATTGGCAGTGCAACTCTTGTTGGTTAAATTACAGATGATCACTATCTCATCATCCCATTGATTGTGCATGTTGAACGGCTACACTGAAGACCTATACAATATTGGACGAAGTTGAGACTGTAATGCCAAATGATAAAATAACCGAGCCTCTGTCAGTGCAAATCTGAATCAATCATCCCTTCAATTAAAAGTCAACGAAGTCAATCGATGGCCCACTTTCTCCTACTTTGCCTTTTCAACTGATGACGCTAGGGAATAAAGTACCACGGAAACCTCATGTCACCCAGTGAAATCAGAATCTATTCTAGAATTAAAAGTGACATTAGTTAAGGCTCAAGCAAAGATATTTGTAGAGCTTTATTGAGCCACGTCTTCTGAAAGGTTAATCTACATAAGTTTATGCTAATGCTGATGATAGTAGGTTGAGAGTACCTCAGAACATTTATAGGGGCTGTGGCGTTATAATTTATTACTTATTCAAGCATATTTGGATGATATTGATAAAACCCACTCCCGAAACACGAGACTTCCCTTTTTTACATCCTCGAGCCTGAGAGTCTGTGGCTGTAGTAAAGGTCATTAGAGATGGGTAGAGGGGTTTCTGTATGAGGTAAGAGAGGTGAATAATCGCCAATGCTTCCTCATACAGAATACCGCGAAAACAAACGCTCTGAGCAATTTCTCAGACACCAGTTTTTATAGCCGTCTGCTAAAAAAGTCAGTCTACCGACTAGTAGATCATCTTTGAAGTTTCTTCAGCGCATAAATTTGAAGAAAATCAAAATATCCAATAATCAAAACAAGGTAGTTAGCACTTCTAGGATTAATAATTTGCAAACAACTGAGAAAGAAGTGCAGTGAAACCTATTCAGTGGAATTCGAAGTATGAAGATGAGTTAATTTCAGTACATAACAACCTTCAACACTCTGTTTCAGCCTTTAATCTGATAAAAAATAATTTCAATCAAGGCAGATCTGGTGAGATACAAGTCATTTGCATGGAAAGAATCACCCTAATAGATTTCATAGACACCGCCAAAACTAATCTTCGCACATTTGACTTCCATTCTCACCAATATATCTTGCTCACACACATGCGCTATTCTTGTAACGGTAAGGTAACAAGTATTTTGTGTTTGTAATAACAAGGTCAAGCCTTATCTTAATTGTTATCCAAATGCAGAGTGTTCGGGTAGTGTTTTCGGTTGTTTTTCATGGTGACCTCATGTAAAATCAATGTAGTCAATCTCAAAGTCGAAGTTGAAGTTTTTACTGGTGTATATAAGCATTTATTGCTCACAACTTCACCATTTAGTCCGCAAGCAGGTTAGTGTGCGGAGGCGTTCCTCGCTATCTTTTCCCTAATTTCATGCATAATTCTCCTCTCACTCCTGTCACCATAAGGTATGGCTTAAGAATGGTCCACATACTAACCACCTCTCTATTTCGTTGATTAGAGTTGTGAAAGAAATGAATTGGAATAACCATGCTTCACGGAGTTCAGATCAAGGGTTCTCGAATGAAGGTACATGGTCACCTTCTTCTACTCGTCCTACTCAGCCCACACCTCAAAATGGACATCCATTCAATCATACTCAAGCAAATCAAAGCCTCCCACCGTTCCTACTGTCAAATTACTACGAAGTCTGCAGTCGTATCCACCAACTCTTATCCCTCCTCCCCATCAGTGTTGGAACTAATACGGTAAGAACACCTCAAATGTTGTCTTAACTTGACTTCAAAGGTTCAAGTGAAGCTTGCCATTGGAGATGCCTAATGCTTATCCACTATTTTCGCAGCGAGCTGATGACAGTCGCAGTGTTTCATTTGAGATGTGCATGGCCATTACTCTTATACATGCTAGTTACGAATACTGTTGCATTGCTATGAAATAGGTAGACTTGGAGGTTGAAGGTAGACTTGAAATGCTCATTCGCATGTTTTGTTCTCTACAAAATAGGCCAACTGATGACGTTTACCGACATTCTCTGTGTCTATCAGCATCAGATTTGCATCGTGAGTTTTGACACAATGAGAGATAGGTTTGGTAGAATTCGCATTTTCATATTAACTCGATCACACTGGATGCAAAGAAGTGAGGAGAGTTGTGTGAGATTGGATATAAACAGTTAGTTTCGGTTATTTCAGGTGGGTGAAGTTGGCACCAGTGATGATAGTATGTCCGTTCCGCTAGCTCCGTCTGATTCATCACAAACATTCACCAATATCACGAGTGATGAAGTGAGAACTGATGAACCGCCACCAGCACAAACGCTTCTAACGCTGCCAGCTCCACATCCAAACACACCCTACTATTCTATTGACAATATCCTAAGAGCCGATTTCGGACGACGTACACTCATGCAAGTGGAAGATACTTCAAATCAAACAAATCAACTAGAAGTTCAAGAAAACGCAACGAGTCATTCTTCCCAACGTGTATTTGTTAAATCTTCAACATTTCCTTGTCCTTTACATGAAAATACACACGAAGAGGAATCCTCGAACGCCACCGTCCCTACTCCAGGACCTTCAGACAACGTCTCAACGGAACACTCCCCTCCGCCCCCTGGTCCCATTTCTCTAAGATGTCATCTGAATCTCAGTGGTGGTGGTGAACAGGCTTCTTCATCGCATGGTGAATGTTCCACGCAAACTCTCACTGATCAAAGGTAACTGCACTGGCCATTTTAGGTTATGTTGTCAACTGTGATGAGATCTAAAACATCGTTTTATTTCCCTTCAGAAACACCCAACACGTTAATAAGTTGAATCGTAAATATACCCCTAGAGAGGCAGCAGCGCCTTTGGAAAAATGGTTCGACGAACACCGAAGTAATCCCTATCCAACCGTGGAAGATAAGTGTCGGCTCGCAGAAGGAAGTGGGATGAGTTGTTACAGGGTAAGAAACAAGCTTTCTCTAAATTTCAGCTCAAATCGATTCAGTTAATTCGGTACAAGTTAGTAGTAGGTGGTAGGTGGGTTGAGCAGGATGTAGAATGAATAGGTTTACGAAAGCTTGTCGCGTTACATAGAGGTCGTCATGCAATTGTTGATTGGCATATCTCTTACTTGCAGGTCACTACATGGTTTGCAAACAAACGACGATCGTTAAAGAATAAAAACATGATGACATGGACGCCACCGACCAATAATATCACCAGTGCTGGGTTACGAAGAAGAGTAAGAAGGAAAAAGGATTTTGAACGACTGCTTCCTTCTCCTGAGTCCTCAGATAACAATGATGAGCCCCAATAATTCAATGATTTTCTCCATTCTTAACTCCTTCCTAATATGTCAATTACAATGAACAGCCGTATATGTACTTTGAGAATTTTAGCATTTTTATCTGACAGAATTAATAATTACAATTTTAAGCATTTTCATTTGCGTATTTTGCCCTTTCATTTGTGGTGTGTAGGGTGTTGGGGGTGAGGGTAGGTGGCCGAGTTGACTTCTTCTGTTTCCTCAGCCTGAGATTTTCGATTCCAGCCACCAACAAACTCTTTTTTATCGACTTAGTGCAAAATTTAATGGTTTTGATTTCACTACTAGCCACGTGGATGAAGGAAATGAAGAACGCGAGCAATTTGGGATAAATGAGGAGTTCATTTAGGCACGGAAGAAATTAATGGCCGATCGAGTCTCTTACTCAATGTGCACTCTGCATGCACCACTTTTTCCTCCTTTGTTTCCATTGAAAGCGACGGCAACGGTGATGACTGTAAGAGATAATTGTGTGCAAGCAAGTGGTTACTGAACAGGTGACAGGGATAAAGCTATCCACATCTGTTTTGAGAAATTCATGTAAAGATTTATCCATGAGCGAGAGGAGGATTCCGGGATACAGCGCTTTTGTCGTTGGAAGGTCACACAAGCAAAACTATGGACTCCGATGTGACTGGCTACCAATAAACGGCAATATTGAGATTTTCTCGAGTTGTGAGTCTAACGTGGCACATAATTCTCAACTATGTTTGCACTTTGATCCCTACTAGTAGAAATAAGACGTAGGGCATGGAGTAATCACTTTCACATTTAAATGCATTTCCTTGATATCATATCTAACTACCGACATTGTGGCCTTTAATGAACAACATATGTTAGGATTCATGTGTTAGTTTTCAACTGACTGTTCATCGGTGAAATCTGAAGAAGTTGAAATCACATTGTCAGGTTAGCAATATTTAAAAAATGAGAGCACTAGAATTAATAATTGAAATTAAATCTTAGTGCATCGATGGCTACCTTCATGGACTTTAATTTCACTTTACTTGCAGAATTCAGCCCATCTTGTATTGATGTCAATTATTTGACGCGTTCGAGCGTACGCAACCATTTTCTTCACCCTAAGCATTGAAAATATAATAGCACAGTATCAACTCTACTGTCAATCTTTCGGTAGTAAATATTTCCACAAAGATATTGCCTAGTGGATGAAACACCTGTAACAAACTAAAACGTGACATAAAGATCCCTTGTTAGCTCCCACCAACAACCATCGTCAAATCCACCAAATCAACCCGATCACCAAACACTTTCATCCACCCTGTTTGTAAATAATTTACCGAAAATGGACCCCATCTCTTCTTGTTGAAACTTTTTGCCAATGTTTACATTTAAGGGCCGTGGGATGCAGAATTTAACTAAAGAGAGAAGTGTGAAATTGAATACTAAAATTTAAAGGAAACATATTCTCGGAAACGAGATCTGTTGGGTCATATTTTGTTCATTGCAGTTTGGTTTGTTCAATTAGGGTCAGTTAGGTCTTTGATTTATGGATTACACTTACTTCCTCTGAAGATTAGCATCATATTTATACACTGTGGAATGGCAAGCCCACTTTTCATTACTTCATTAATGCCTAACAGAGTAGCAACTATGAAACCGCGGTGGCTTAACTTCATTGTATGACTTGCACATGTCCCAATGTAGTTCATGATTACCACAACTGACCATTTGTGATTCTTGTAGAGTTTCAGTTCCTTAATCCGAATTACATAATTTATTAAATGGTCCACGGTTGTATATCCAATATTCTTCGCTAAGCTGTACACTCGGTGAAATTACGTTACAAACCTAATTAGAAACACATTTGTCCTCCCACTCTAAATGCATTAGGAAAGACAATTAAGCCGTTTAAAGTTGGAAATGTTCCAACATAAATAGCACTTGTCAACTCTTTACTTTCAATACAATTAACATTGATAAGAGGAATAAAAGCGATTATTCTGGTCATACACGTAACGCATGTACAAAAAAAGAGTAAGAACAACAGTTGCAATATATCAATAGTAATGGGAGCGAGAAGGAGAGTGGGTGAAGGGCGTGAAGGAGGTGGAGGAGGAGGAGAGGTGGGAGTGTGAGGCGTTGAATTTTGTAAATGGCATTTCTACCTTACTCCTTGGCCTTCATTCAGCACCCATCGCATATATCAGTTTTTGGTCCATCTAATCGTGAAAGGCACTGCGTGTGCACGGCATGAAAACAGTGCGTGCTTCTGTGCAGTTTTATCATATAAAGTAAAAATAAGTATGGCTGCAAATGGTATTGTGAAAGATACTCGGCGACTCTATGGATTTAGTACAGGTGAAACAATATTCATCGGTGAAATCTGAAAAAAGTTGAAATCACATAGTCAGTTTTGCAACATTTCAAAAATGGGAATACTGGGATAAATGTTTGAGATTAAAACCTAGTGAATTGGCGGCTGTCTTCGTGGACCTTCATTTCGTTTGACTTGTAGAGATTCAGCTCTTCTCGAATAGACGCCTAAACAAGTCACAAAATTATCAATCGATAATCTGTTTTGAAACTGATAAAATGTTTGTGAGTTTGCATATTGACCTTATCTGATGGAGTAAGTTTAATCCATGTCTTTTCTGATCGTCGGTCATATTCATCGGCGTCGATGACCTGTAAACTGGTACTGAAACGTGTTCTCGAACCGGCACGCGTATGTACGCAACCATTTTCCTCACCCTAAGCATTGAAAATATAATTACACAGCATCAACTCTACTGACAATCTTTCGGTAGTAAATATTTTCACAAAGATATTACCTTCTTATCCTTGTGGGCCAAACTCCTATAACGAACTAAAACGTGACATAAAGATCAATCGTTAGCGGATGTAACTAGGGGAGAACAAATTAATACACGTATGGTCCTGCAGGATACTGCTTTTCACCATACTGTCAGATGCTACTTGTTATTTTAGCCCGTCATCCTATCCCTTAAAGGGTTTATACCTAATTCAAAACCGGTTGGGAGACTGGATAGAGAGAAGTGCTATTCGGAAGTATTGTATCAAGTTAGTTTTTCCTGCTCTTCTCCCCTGTCAGACATCAAATGTACGCCAATTTGACACGCGCAATAGATTGTCCTTCTGATCCATATTTCAAAAATGGCACTCGCGAAAATATCTACGATATGACTGAATAAGAATTATCCAAATACTAAGACCAGAAGTTTCAATGCTTAAAAATTTTCGTTGTTTGATGAACATAGTTCTAACTCGGCGGCTGTAATAAGGTGCTCCAGAGTATTTAAGAATCAGTCCACCAACATGGGTGAATAATTATTATTTCAAATGGAATTTAGCCTTTTAAGCTCAGCTTGGTGTTCCTTCTAAAGAAACTGACCAATGAGTTAATTATCTGGCCATCCAACAAATTCTCAAAAATGTCGGCGGGATTAAAAAAAACATTCAAAGCATTTTACCGCGTTTTCGTTGTGGTTTAAAGTTCGGGAAATATTTAGTAACTAGAAGTTGCCTCTTGATGTTAGTGACGATTAATCTAACCATCTGCTTCTCAGAGTGAGTCTCTATTATTGTTGCATCAAATATATTATATTAAAAGTGAAATCTTGCTTTATTTCAGATTGGTGCTTTTCAAAAATATGTACCTTCTAAGGAAGTCATTTGACCTTTCCAAGTACCACTGGTTGATTGGATAATGTAAGTTAGAAGTGGTTGTAATACACTATTCGATATTTGAATACCCTATTTAACCCATACGCACTAAAACAATGCACATGGCAATGAGTAAATATGTCAAACATAAGACTTTCATTTCGGGAAAAGAAAATAACTACTTTTACTTAACAATTAAGAAACTTACCTTTTGAGTTTGAAGTTAAGACACCATCATTTCGGTTATCTTGGCCACAAGCAGCCTGTGAGATTGGTGGAAGAGATGAAGATGTCCTGAAAACGGTCTTTCCCATGCTCCCACTTCTCAAAACTGGTGTAGAAGAGAGAGGAGATAGCTGAGGGGTTGGCTGTATATCCATAAACGATCTAGGTCGTGTTTGATGACCTCGATTAGTCAAAATCGACTTTTGATGGAGTGGCGAAGGGGTATCTAGGGTTTCAACAGCTCCCTCATTTCCAATCAAATTAGCTTGGGCTGAACTTTCAAAACTGACGCTTCCATTCGTGCGATTCCCACTGGTTATTGATCCGTCGCTAAGGCGATGATGATGGCGGTATTGTGGCGGGAAATTGTGATCTGGAGCAAGGGACTAAAACATGCATAAAATACTTTTAAATCCTACCGCGGGAATCGTATCGATTACTTTCAGTAGTACACTCGAAATCCAATCTGAATTCCTTCTGGCAGACAGTTTGATTATTATTTAAGTTAAACAACTATGCCAAAGGTGCTTTAGCCTTCTAGGCTTAATGCTGTGAAAATGTGCGTACTAAGTCAAGAATTGAGAAAAAGCCAATTGGAAAAGAGATTTTCAACCGCTTGATCATCAAGCGTGAAATGTGAAATGTCCTTTTAATGCATATTTTTGGTTTGTTATGAATATAAAAGTGTAGTGGATGGTAAATTAAAATATATAACGACCTTTCATCCATGGCAACGTAAAAACAGATTATAAATGTTATTATAAATCATGCTTCAGGAGTTCGCCAAGAGCGAACTCGAGCTAGCTCAACTGACTTAAGCTCAGGATGGACGAAGAAATTTATCTTAAAAAACTGCACACTTATCTAAATTATTGATCTAGTTAGTAACCCTGGGACTCCCAAAACATGAATTCTCTCGAAATATTGATGAAAAACCGTGAAATTCCCATAGGGAACAATGGGTCATGAAGCATCAGACTACGTTCTAGAAGAGAAAAGCTCAAATCGGAATATAAATATATGATTTTGAAAGTATGGTTCACGCCTCTGGCCTTTTCCAACTTCATTCCACCCCTACTTCCACAAATTCGATTTAACTGGCTCACTGTTCCCTAAGCAGACATCTTCTCTCCGACGCAAATTCAACTTGTTTGCTCGACCTTGGGCAATAATAAAAATAATAATAGTAATTGTGGTATTAGAATAAGTTGTTTCATAAATCAAGAAAGATAGCATAAACTTTCCTTCAAAGTATGATCTTAGGAAAAATTATCTTTAGAAAACAACCTTACTTCAATATTTTAGTGGAATAAATTGCTATTCTTATGTAAGTGATAAAAAGAAATAGTGAGCCTACTGGAGAAAGTTTTGAATTAATTTAGATATTGAGAAGGTAAACTAGAGCCCTTCTAGCGAAAAAAGTCACAATTTATTGCAATCTTTTGATAAACAGTGCGATTGGTCACTTACGCATCGCGGAGTGCGTACGATGACAGTCCATCTCGTGACCATGGACTTGGTACTTATGTCGCCGACATACATTTTAAGCCCCAATGTAAGAATTTATGACATAATTTGTCGTTGTCTGCTCAAGGAATGCCACACACCCAATCGAGGAAAATCTGTCTTCTTGATTAATTTCCCCCCAGGAGATAGCTTAGCATTTATTACATTGCCTACCCCTAAATCAAAGTTTTTGAAACTGCAAATAAATGATGCTGAATCGATTCCATGCCGAAGGTGGCATGAAAATGAGCTGTTAGAAGCCCCAAATCGAAAATAACTGCGAATACCTCAGTTCCGAGGACTACCAGAAGAGCGATTAGATTCAGTATTCTATCCTCTAATTGAAGTAAAATATTATCTGCTGTTACAAAGCTTCCAAAGCTGACATAAGCGCAATACGAATACACAACCACTATAGGTACTTGCTGCTGGAGATTTAAAAAATAAAGAAGTCCTCACTCACCCTTACTTTGGAAGTCGGTGAAACGGGAATTACCTTGAGTCGAGATCTTCGTGCATCCGTATGACGAATGGAGATATTTGAGGGAATATTTAACATGGAGGTGCTTTTATAAGATCCACTCGTATGGAAAACAATGCCATCGGGGAAGACGTAGCGTTTGCCGATGCCACTGCCATTAGTAGTGTGAGATCGTTCACTGAATTCATCTTGTGCATCACTGAGCCGATTTTTCACTATATGAATTAAAGAGAAATGTGCAAGAAAGTAATAGAAATGTTCAATAAATAAGCTGTATAGCTTGTATCTTGGCTACTTTTCCTTTAAATAGAACATAAAGTAAAGCTGATATAATATCAACACGGCATAAAGGGTAAGGAAAAGTCTGAACACAGGAACTAACTAGTTTCCACTATGAAATGTGAAATTTCTCACTAATTTCGAGCAATATAACTTGAAAAAGCAGGGTGATATTGACGTTCTCCTTAGAGGCACTGTTTACATTCGGAAAGAACCATAGACGCAGTACAATAACATTCATAAGTGAAGACTATTAAGGAAATACGGTCACATTGGATGCAAAATCAGATCTGGAGAGGTTGGTTTGACACAAATTATCAATACATTGATTTATTTAATCAACATCTTGTAGTGCTATTTTATTCGTTCTCATTGAGTCATTAAGCTCACATTAAGCTCAAGTACTATTACAAAAATAAATAAGAAAAAAAGATTCCATCTTGTATAAATAAGAATGAATAAGAAGTTTCCAATTTTCAAATATAATTTTTTTTTTCGGGGGGAGATTTGGTAGTAGATCAATTAAACGAATATAAGCACGTACGTTGGCAGTCAAATCCCAGTAGGCTTTCATGGAGGCAAAAGCCTTTGCTGACCAATTAGTCCATTTGACGTGATAATCAACTAGATTCCTCTAATTGTCAGTAAACTATACGTATATGGGTAAGAAATTCAGGAAGCAGATCTTGTCAAAATGAACTATGTCTATTACAATCCAGAAAGTAATAAAATATAGTATTCTCAATAGAAATACAGTTTTGGTAACTGCACTTTTGCGCTATTGAAGGGATTACTTTGCTTCCCAGGTTTCTGAATGTTTTAAATCCTATAAGGGATAGAGGGTGATTTAAGCGTCACATATTTGGAAGCCTTCTGCAACGTTGACACAAAATTGGATTTGAGTCACCATAAAGAATTTAATCTAGGAGTATTGAAAGATGGCAGCAAAATTTTCGTTAGAGCTGGACAGTTCAAAGGCAAAAAATTGCCATACTACTTACCAAACCCTCTCACACTTCTGGTTCAAATAGCACTTCCTTCTCTTCAGATGCTCTTTGATGATTAAAAGGGTGGGGAGGGGCAGAGAAGAGCTGCACCTCGCCATGGATACAATCAATATTAACAATGATGTATTAAATTGTAAATTTCAATTCAGCGCACTTACTTGATGACGCTGGGCTATAAGCTGGCCTATTAGTACGTGGAGGAGAATCAACAGAATAAAATTGCGAAGGTTGGTAGGTGGGAAGAGATGTCATAGGCACCTTCTGAGATTCATTCAGCTGAAAAACTTCAGCATTTCGTCTAATGGAATCCAGAGATAAACCAGAAGGCACTAAACTCTTAGGACGTGGTAGACTAAGCGGCGGTGAAGGCATTCCAGCTTTCTTTTGTTCCTCCTCCTTTTGATCAATACGAATTATTTTGCAACTCGTCTACAATTGTAAAGACGATTAATTAGTTGGCAATAATTCATGGGTTTAGTGGAAATCGAGACAAGACCAATCCTACCTGTTTGGGAAGAGTCTGGGTCTGAACTCTTGGGATAAGGTAGGTCTTTCCTTTAGGAGATTTAAGTACTTCATTAGGAAGAGGCGAAGAGGAAGAATCTTGTAAGACTATTTTTCTTTTCGGTTCCTCTTCCGTAGCTTTATTGGCATGGAAAATGTCCAATTTAGCGCTGGAAGTAAATTTGACGGGCTTGTGAACAGGATTTCGAGAATCTGGAGCAGGAGCAGACAACTGCGTCACACTCAAACTGTCTGTCCCCTCCAGATTTGCAGCAGTTTTATTTACCTCCCTTTCTTCATGTATTCTTTGCCTTTGTGCTGATTTTATCTTCTGAGGAAATATTAAAGTGTTTTGGGAACTTGGGTCGACCTTAGAAGTTTCGTGACCGGTTTGACGTGATTCATCCAGATCCTCTTCATGGAGTTTCGGAGAGATGATAGATGGAAGGGAGCCTGATCGAGGAAGATGATGTTGCTCATGTTCATCCAGACTACCTGATGAGCCCTGACAACGATTTCGAACTGATGGAGTCTGTTTAGAGTCCTTAATCTTTTCTGTCTCAATAAATTCGATATCGTTGGGTTTATGTGCTTTTCGACTTGTTGATCTTCTCTTGTATCTGAAAAATAATGTCGGAAACAGGATTGGCTAATCCATGTCACATGAATGAATATGATTAGTTGAACTGAACTCACCTCTTAGAGGAAACTCTTTGTACGGGAATGTTTGCTTCGTTACTGTCAAAAAGAACGTCTCTCTCATCCATAAATGGATCTCTCTCACCCAATGACTTCCGGCGTTCCACAGCAGATAGGTGCCGGGAACTCTCGCTTTCACTGCTCTCGGTATCACTTGATGAACTATCACTTGATGAACTGGAACTGTCGCTGAAGCTTGAGGAAACTTCAGCATCACTGCCACCTTCATCTGACGATAAAGAAACCGAGACAGGTATGTCAGATTCCTCCTCCACTTCATCTTCCTCTCCCTTTGCTGCAAAAATTTCTCTATCAGTCATTACCTTAGTATTAATACGTTGATCAGAATTTTCCTCAGGTGCATATTCAGAAAGTTCCAATGAACTGCCTCGAATTTTGGGATTAAAAGACTGCTTATTTCCACTGAGAGTAACGTCACTTGAAGTGTCTGCGATGGGAATCGCCGTCACACTTTCAGTTAATCCCATATCAGAGATACTGCTGCCTAGAACAAGTATAATATATTGCCATATTCAATGGGTAAAGACAAACGGTTTGAATCTCCAAAACAGGGAAGCAAATTGAAGTCGTCTAGCTCTTAAATCAATTACCCAAGTTGCAGCCCTTGTGACAATAAAATGCTATGATATGTCACGTATCAATACGCTGTCGAGGAGAAGACATGTAGCGGAAGAATATTGCTTTCAAGTGCCAATTCTGCGTCACTCAATTTCAGCCCATGCTATTAGTTGTTTTACCTACCAAAAATTAGTCAAATATTAGACTGTGTTTTTTTTCACTGCTTTTTTTGCCCCTAAACAGTAAAAGGCAGCGCAAACTTTCTGTTTCCACGTTAATAAAGGTAGGTTAGTGAGCATTTGAAATTTCCTTAACTTCTGCCTTAACCGCCTATTTCAGCTCTAATTTTAGGAAAAAAATTTAAAAAATTCAACAAAATCACAAGCGATCATGGTGTATTTTATTCGAATCACCGAAGCATTAAAAGCACATATTACTTAATTAAAATCTTCGAAAAAAATCGCTCAATCGAATCGCCCTTATGTGTCCAACCTACCACCACTCGTCACTTAGTTAATACTAAAATGTCCGCAGGTCTGGGCCTCTCCTCCCTGCATCATTATTTTAAGATCCTACTGGCTTTACCCTTAACTCCACAGATGGGGGCGGATCAACCCTTTAATATTGTACACTTTGTCATTTAGGGTGCATGCATTCGTTTACAATGAACCTGATTTGAGATGGAATAAGAAAACTAATTAAAAGACTTACTAAAAGTTGACTCGCAAAGAAAACTCGAGAGGAATAAGTGGATTAAAATCCTCCAATTTATCAGGCTGTCTGAATACCTTCACTTTATAACAAGAGTGAATGCTAATACTCCTTTCAGGGTGGTTAGTTTGCATAAGCTAGAACATTCAATGTCTGTTGCCGTATGCAGGCTTCCAATGTCAATCCATATGATGAACTCAATTTCAGACTTCCCGCATGTCTACCCAAACAGTTTTATCTCAATATGTAAATGATGTGCTAATTAAAACATGTTCTACCCCAGTCTTTTCGCGTACTTGCCAGTACGTTGTAGATGCTTTATTTTATAGTTCTTTGTTCATTTCTGAACAAAATTTGGCCAACGTGTCCAAACCGGAAAGTTGTATGAGTACGTGCATTTTCACAGTCTTTACATAGGATGAAAGCGGGCTGATTTTGTCTGCGATAGCCTTGATTAAGGTAACTTGTTGAAAAGTCAAATATTCGTTTTTTTACATTTCTTCTCAGTCTAGTCTTCAGCTAGTCTTCAGTCTCCTCTTACCAGTCTCAGAGATAGCATCATCTATAAGTTCTATTCGAGGAGATGACAGTCTCCCTGAGTTGGTGCCACCATTGGAATTCACTTTGACTGGCTCATCGTCGAATTTAAGTGGTGGATCCGATTCTGCACCGGAGACGAAAGAAATGGAAGGCAAGGAAGTCGATGAGGTCGTCTTTGTTGTTGCTGAAGCATTACTGGAAGTGGTTGTGGTGGTTGAAAATCCTGAGGTCGTAGAGATGGTAGATGATGTTGTAGAGGTAGACGAGGGAACAACTCGCCTTTCTTCTATCGGAGGTTCGTCCATGTAAATGCCGACGTCTGTTCCACTGTCGGATTCAGTTGCTACAGCTATAACAACAAAGACTAATAAGCATTTCTAGCAGTGAACATTTAAGCGACACAACCGGTTAATATAGCATTATTGTTAGAAGGGGAGGGCAGCAAATACCAGGATGGCAAAAGTGTTCTCTCTTTTTTTTCAGGCCGTTTACTTCATAGCGCGTCTTTGTTGGAGCAGAAGACAGCGCCAGGAGAAACATTTCATTAATTTCATGGGATAATTAGTCAGACTTCTCTTTTCTTCTAAAAAAACTTAAGCTAAAAATGCTAACCTCTTTTCGCAAATTAAATCAATGTTATGTTGTAATTGTTGTTATATTATCGCTATTTCAGTTTTATCACGATGTTGTCGCTTGTAAATAAATTTACTACAATGAACCAACTTCCTATGACGGCAGACGCTAATACTATATGCGTCTGCTATTCCATTTTGACTTCTAAAGTGGTTCTCAGTTGGCCAGTCGAAGAAGAGTTTGTATAAATTCTAATGGAGGATTTTGGAATTTAATTAAGTAAACCAAAAAATCAGTATTTTGAAATAAAACTAATGTGATCTGCTTTATTAGTCTCGATGCCATTTTCGTCTTGCATATGAATTAAGTCAAAAATTATCTGGTACGTGAATGAGAATTGAATGAGAATGAAGAAATCCACCAATGTCAGGTGCACAAAACTAACCAAAATATTGGCCTCTCAAACCGTATGAAGTCAGATTTCACAAACCAAGACTGAGACGAAAGCTGGTTGAAAGAGGAGTTCTAGTTTGAAAGAACTAAGAAGGTAGTACTATTCCAATCAGTAAATTTGAAGAGGGGTTTGAAGGAAGGTATTCGATAAACGATGTAAGAACTGGGGAATAAGAATGCACAGAAAGCGTAAAAAAGGCTAAAAGCTGGATAACGATTAATTTATGAATCAGCAAAAAGTAAATAACGTATGTGAGAAATAATCGAGAACTATGCTTATGGGATCTGTCTGTTATTGCCTTTCAAGCATTCTGCGTTATAACTGTAGCCACATGCATTATTAAATATTTACTTACTGCGGCTTATTTGCGTTCTAGTTTGACCTTTCAGTTTAGATAAGCAAGATTCATGTCATGTGCCTTTATCCCATTAACAAGAAGAGAACAAGGCAATTAACGGCGATTCTCCAGGTCATAAGCACACGAGAATGAAATTTTGTTACTTGGGCTAAGTGCGTGAGGGAGAGATAAGAGAAAGGGACACATCTATGAAATTATAGCATTTTGAATTCACTGAACTTCTGACCTACGTCACGATTAGCCCGGTGTGATATGGTTCAGAAAAAAGGATCAATGATCTCATTCACCTGACACGATAGAGAACTAAAAACTTTTCATGTATTCTTGAATATCACATTGATCCAAATCATAAATTTTAAAATCCACTAAAATCACTGAATCAAAATGTCATGACCAAAAATTCCGTTTTATCAACCTCGAAAGAGTTCAATTCATAAAATGTGGGATATTGCATGATGAATTATACCCTTTGTATAAATTTAACAACTCTAAGTTTCTTGATTTCCCATAGCAGAATCTTCGATATCCTGATTACATTACGTACCTTCTACGTTCTGTACTTATGTATCATGACTTACTTGACTATTTTTTTCAAGAAATCCTTCCATGATGGATAAGTTAAGGACTATTTTTCAAATGTCATTCATGGTAACAGTATCAGTCCTTGTCAGAAAACAGCTTATATCCGTTAACCAAGCGGTTGCTAGAATAAAAATAACAATGTCACCAATTTATACGAGCTATTAATCTAAGGTAGTTGTGGCTTTTACAAACTCCTTGCCCGGCAAGAACTAACAACTTTCGAAACAGCAATGACAAACGTTTTGCATTCTCCAAACCTTAAGAAGAAATGGCCATCAAGTAGGTGCAATTGACCTGATTCCACTTCAGAAGTGTCACTGAGCTAGTGTATGACCATCTCGAAAAACAGTCCAAGACGCATTACATGAGCTCATATTTGCTATTCTGAAGTCCTTCGAGATACCAGAATGGAACAGCTCTTCAACAAACTACTTAATGAAGTCTTTGTGAATGTCCATGAAGGAAAAGAAATACTACTAGAAAGCCATAACTTTTAAAACGGATATTTTTGACTCATCCCAGAAACAGAATCTAACGCAGGGCACTTCCAAGCAGTTAATCGATAACTCCTGCTTCATTGCTGATGATCTGACTATGAAAAAGGAAAGAAGCAATTCTGTCGTTATCTTCTAACTTATAAACCTTCACGGCATTTTATTCTATTAATGATGTCAGGCTGCGGCAAAGTTGCGACTGAAAGGAGAAGCGTCTCAGGATAAACGCAGTTATCCGCTCGGATAACAAACACCCAACTGGTTGTTCTTCATGATTCTTCTCAAGTCTGCTTGTTTCCCATCATCCACCGCCAATTGCATATGGAGTTATGGTTAAATAATTTGAATACTACATTCAAATTCACTGCTGTGTCTGTCATTATTTCAATTATTTAATTTATGTAAGTTTCCCATATCTTTTAATGTAATCTACCTGAGGGTGACACGGCGTGAACAGGGCAAAATATAACTAGGATAAATTCGCAGCCGGGACACATTGTCGTTTTCACTTGATGATGGGAAGAGGCTAAAGATGTACACTTTATTCACATTCCCAATCTATTTCCATGCCATATTCGGAACCCTCTGACTCATATCGATATAGAATTAATAGCACATTCTCGACGTACCAAATCTCGGGTCACGTTTACCTACACACTGATTCATTCTTTGTACTCCCGCCATTAAAAGAACTTTCTTTTCGTTTGTCCAATCTGTCCAATTGAAAGATAGAGACTGTCTTTGCATTCTCCCCAATCCACCCCATCCCTACGCTCCCACCTTCTCCAATCATCCACTCAATATCGTAAGCTGTCTCCCCCTCCCCCCCATCCCCCCCACCCTCCAGTCTCCCTCGCATTTTGACTGCTACTGTAAAAGAGATTTAAGTCTGCCCTCAAATCCTGCTGCCTCGCGACATCCGATCACGTTAATTCCATTTTACTTGATCTTCGATCGGCAATTTTAGCAATGCATTTCAATTAGTTGAGAGCGAAGCAAATTTGCGTATCATTGACAGGTTATTTCTAGTTATCATGAAGTTAATAAGATGGTAATAAAAACGCGTTTGAGACCAATAACTGACCTTGAATTGTCGTGGTTTTTAATGCACGTCTAGCACCTGGAGAACGCAGATTACTTTCCAAATTAGGAATAAAATTACGTTTACAAACTGTACTTTATGAAACATAAAATTCAGCCTACCCTTTGGTGCCTCTGCAAACTTGGGGTCTACCCGCGATTCTAAAGTTTGTGGAAGAAAAGGCAATGAACAAGTGTGATTAACGACTCTGGTTCACATATGAGACTTCTTATTTCCTACTTTATTCCATCCTACTCACTATGGTAATATGGAATAGAAGGTAGATATCTAATCAGCCATGGGGCAAATAACCGCAAATTTCTTTTATGCTACGACCTTCACATATTCCAAACTCAACAAAACCCCAAAGGAAGGGTAAGGCCATAAAGCCAGTTGGGTTTATGTACAATCATGTGCTGATACAAAGAACCAGAGTAAGAGGCAGTTTGCAAGTTAGAAGATATGTGGAAATTTTAGCAAAATTCGAGGCATTTCTGTTTATGTTTATAATTGCTTTCCTTTTAAGACTATCTAATAAATGATCCTGCCTAGGATATTAGTTCAGTAGATGGCTGCATTAAATGGAAATAGGAAGTTCATCGATTTTTCGACTTAATATCAGCGATTTCGTTTTTTGTCCCTTTGACTTAACATTCCTCTGGTTAGAGAACTGATCAAGTTTTAAAGATTGAGCGGGGGTTCCAACAACATTTTACGTGTTAAAGAGATGTAAGTTGATATAAGTTGAAAGTAACCGCATACATCACCCTACCTCATTCCAACAAACCCCCTTTGAAGGGGTTCGAGAAGTTTGCCAATGGAAGCGAGGAAATGCTTTTAATTAGTATAACGAAACTAACAAACAACGGCCAACACCAACACATCTTTTCTGTCTGCGTCTACTTTCGGGAAGGTGGAAGTGAGGAAATTTCAAACCTTGTAAATGGTTGATCCACCATGTTTTATCACAGATCAAATACTAAATCTTAGACACTATTCTATCTCAGCAATTTAAAAATTTTGACAATCATGCTTTTACTGTCCTAATTGTGTTAAATCAATAAATATATCAAACTATATGATTGAAATTACTCTCGATCGAAAATTGTCATATAACTTAACACAGCCGGGCATTATAAGTGTGAATAGCATAGATTGAAGCAATTGAAGAAAAAAAGATAAAGCAATACAAATCTGCATAGTCCACCAAGCAAGTATTTGTCAATATAAGAATGGCAGTCACAAAGCACTAAGAATTATGAAATGTCAGGGTAGAAACAGATAAAAGAGATTTGTGAGGTACCAATTAGACATAACTTTAATGAAAAAATTAAGCTGAACTTTTTCTAGGTTGTTATATGGATGCTATTTACCTTATGGAGGTCGTAATATTAAAGAAATTTCATATAAATTTCAATATCGCGGATAGTTGAATGTGTGTGTGTGCAGCCACGTTGCAGAAATGCATCAATATACTGCGGCGGAAGAGTGTACGACTAACGTAATTAAAGAGAACAAAATTCGGCTGAAAAAAGAATCTCATTGAAGGCACTTAGAAAGCCCAAAAAATCAAGTAGAGCTTCTTTTAAAGTATGGCTCCTCTTACTCCTAGGTGATGCTCAGCTACTAGATATCGTAAGGATAGAGTTGACTCAAATACGAGAAGAGTAAGAAAAGTAATGTTACTCCAAAAAAATTTATTAACTAAAGCAAGTCTTTGTATATGAGTACTGATTGTCTTCGTATTATTGACGTTTGGGGACAGAAAAACACTTCAAGTCGGCTTGTATGTCCGAAGCAACCCTCAAGTTGTTGGAAAAACAAAACGCCAAACTATTGATAAGGAAGATGGGCGACATAGTGACGGGCTGCGGAAATTGATCATTCAATGCAAAACAAAAGGACTGCTGCTTGGAGCTTCATTCTGTCGGCTCTCACAAATATAGTTATTTAAAAAATTTAGAGATATGCATGCTCTCTCCGGAGTTTTTTAACGATGGGATTGTTTGAAGGCAGAGGTCACAGATTAGATGCATGTCCGTGCATACTTAGTGAGAGGAATGCCACACCGCACCAATCTGCCCTGTAAGAACACTTGTTGCATTCTTGAGTGTTGATTTCATACTACTTTGCTGTCGCCGTTAATTGAAGTGGAAATAAGAATAGAATATTGCCACCTTTCTGTCCTTTCATTAGAAATGCCTAAAATCTCTAAGTTAGACGATTGCAAGTGCTAAGAAAAATGGGCGAACAACAAGCAGACATTAGGGAAATGTAGGCTTCTAGCGGTCAATGTAGCGTTAAGAGGCATTGAAGGAGAGAAAGCAGAAAGTTCATTAAATCAACAAACAGACAGTTGTGAAAAAGCTCGATTATATGTGACTTCTTTGGAAAACAGAATGTGAGTTACAATTGCTGCATATCTGCCAACCCATTGGTGTCAGCATCAAAACTACGATTAGGTACTTGAGTATTTAGTCGCCTTTCGCTACAAAGCTTGGTGGTTTCAGGCCAAATGTTACATGTGTTTTTAATTTTAAATTCTGAGAAAGCATTTGAGCATGAAGAATAATGAAAATGAGAGTTAGCTATGAAAATGGAGAATATCACGACAGCAAAAGCTCATTTCACTTTAATCATGTCTTCTTTTTACTTAATAGGATTAATTGTGTTTTATGATCATGGTTCAAAATCTAAACACTAGGGTGATTGAATTGGTTTAACAGACAGACGGTTTAATTAAATAAACATTCAACAGCATATGAATGAATTCAGAAGTGCTAAAATCCGTAACACGCAGCTATTATGGAGTGAAGAATACCATTATATGACATCGAACGACTCAATGTTTCCAGAATGTAAAGCAAAGTAAATTATAGTGATGTCTCGACATCGTTCCATAATCATCAATTAATATTTGGCGTGTTTGAATGTCATCTCGAGAATAAAAATTGGGAGAAAATTTGCTGTGTGATATATAATGAAACTTCCATCGACTTACTTAATCGTAAAGACCAGGTCTTTCATTCCTAGGATATAATGACTTTTTTCTTTATGCATACCACTCAGTTATAGTGGTTATATTGCAACATTCTCGCCATAAAAAACAACTACAAGATTAATAGACACTCACTATCTTTCGGGGAAAATTTAGGAACTCCTTGCGGCCTTACTGGTACCTTTTGGTGGAAATTGGCATGACTTTCATTAACTTCTGTAGACGTTATTCCGTTTTCTTTCGCTATTACTAGAGAATCGTCATTCATTTCTGCGGGAGAGTTCAAGGACTCTGTTGTCACCGCGTCACCGTTCGTGGTAGACGGAGAAGAAAGGTTGGTTTTCCTTGCTGCAAAACAAGCGAAGCAATAGTTAATTCATTGGTTGATTTAAATTTTCCATTTTAAACGGAGGGTTACAAAATTGACAGCCATAACTGGGAAATCTCAGAGGGCCTAAACAGATTGGTGTATAACAAATTAGGTTGACAATGTTAGTGGTTAAGTGAATTTTTGGACTAGTTCAGGATAAATAGAACACAATTCTGTAAAAGCCCCTCCCTCCCTTCCTCTCTCCCCCCCCCTCCCCCCTCCCCCAGGTGAGAAAGAAGAAGCCACGAATTGGTAAATTCAATTCCAGAATACAACTCATGTAACACCATAAAGTCAATAAATTTCGCATTATAATTTCTCCAAATGTATATTATCAGCTTTTTGACGTCTTTAAGTAAAATGAGTGAATCTTCATAGCAATAAAGCTTCAATTGCTAAGGGGGCAAATTATTACATTTTGAACGATCTTTCATTGCTGTGTTAATTATTATAACTACCCAAGTGACACTTTGAGGACTTCTCAAGAGTATCGGAAAAGTCCAAAACATGCAAATCTTGCTATTAGCGGGATATATACCGCATATATGGATATTACTACGAGAAAATTTAGGTTTACTAAAGGTCAATAACATGCTCTAGTTCATCAAGAATTCAAAAGAAATAATATCAATTGAATGCATCTAGTGAAACCTACTTGTATTTAAAATAGTTTTATTAAAGTCCGCAAGAACTAGGATTTAGCGCAAATTCAAATTCAACTATTCAGCGGGTTATTTTAATCACACTGATGTAGGTGCGATCCTTAACCCCATTACCTGAAACAGCGACTCTGTCTGGTTGACCTCGGAAATCTTTCTCTCCGTGTAAGTTAGCGAGAAGCATTAGAGATGCCATTTCACTACTGACCACCCTTGTCGTGATTAAGTGAAAAGCGAATGCGTAGAAGGTGAGCTTACTTGAATCAACAAAGAAATGATAATCCTCATACCACACCGATGATTCCAACTACTTATCCTTCTTTTAACTTGAATATAGCGATGTAGGCCGGCAAAGATTTGCCTATTAAATTAACGCGTTAATGGCTAAATGCTCAACGCTTTAACAATGGCTGGTTTTTACAATTGGCAAAAGAATATAAGTAAAAGGTCACCTAGAATAAGTTTGATCTTTTCCGGAATTACAATAATATATGATACTAAGAAACCAGGTAATACGACTGATGAGATGTCAGTAAAGTAGACTTCGAAGCCTTGATTCTTACAGTCCGTCTCCAAGTCGTAATCCATATAGGGGCGCACACGCCTATTGACAGCTTGACAATTATTTGGCACACAGAATGTTACCCATCTGTAAACAATGCCTGTTTTTACTTTCCAAAGCCATTGTTTTGATGACGCCATTTTTGAGGCAACAGCATTCTTCCTCACCCTTCTTCTTCACATACTGGGCCAACTGTAGCCAAGCTATACCTCTTCGACAAACAATTTGCTGTAAAAAAACGTTAGAATTCTAGCACACTAACAGCATAGAAGGGCACTAATTTGTAAAGATTAATGGAAATTCATCCATTACTTACTTAATGATTTACGAGTTAATCTTGTACTATGCGCCAGAGATAAACAACAGCAATGAGATAATATCAATCACCTCGTTACGAAATAGGCTTAAATCATCCACGACTCTTAAATATTGCAATTAAATGCTCTAAAATGGTTTATTTTCCTCTTTAAATGTGCATTTGCTTCCGCTTTTAAACGCATTAGATGCCGTTTATTCAACGCAATTCATAAAAAATTCTGGGGAGAAAAGTTGCATTCATTAATGTAACTAAAATGACATAGCATATGTCGGGCTGGATTGAGAGCTACACATTCTTACCTTCGATAGGAGTTTCACTTAGTCAGTCCGATGAACTGTGCGTCAGATCACTAGATTAATATATTTACTACATAGAGTTTCACTATTTTCTCTTATTTAGCATTTCAATCAACAGCAATTCATCACTTTGGGTCATCTCCAAAGACATATTAACTCGTTTTCTACCTGACTATCACGAGAAGATAACGCGCATAACGCGGTTGGACATCTTTTCCAATATTAAAAAAATACTTGCCTGGGAAAAAATATTCTCTCGGAAACGGGAGACAGAGGCTGGCATTCAGAAATTGGACTATTAGAACTGAAGCACTGAAATAGCCTCAAAAAGTAAAGGTATAAAGCATATTTACAAATAACTCGATGTTCAGGCCTTAAATTTTGCGAATCTACGATTCACCTTTTAGCCCATACTGCTTAGGGGTTTAACCCACAACAGAATAGATGATGATGACGATGATGATAGGTCATCGTAAGAATTTCTTTGATCCTGGGATGAAGTACTTGAATATTGATTAATGGCTATCAATGCTTGAACCTTTGCTTCACAAACAAATTCAAAATTAAGTAGATTCATCACAAATTATAATTCCATGCATCCCAAACACCACTGTTTGTAAAGTTCAAGTTCTAACTAATTTGAAAGAAGACAAACGGTTTAGTAAGCAGTAGGAAGATGATTAATGAGATTCTGAAATACGTCATGCGGTGAAATAACTCAAATTCAGTTGACCTCGGATAATTCTCTATTATGTGCACAGGAGAAGAAAGTTAAGAGCTCTATGATAAATTAGATTCTAGTAATGCTTATCGTGTCTGGTCAGATTAAACAAGTAACCATTTTCGTGAAATTAAAAAGAACGCAAATTGATCCAAATCAGTACAACAAATAAAGACAAAATACACGCTGTTAGACGCTATCGGATCTCTGCTATCTTAAAACTCTGAACGGTAGAGCAGCCCACTGGATCATTTTGCCTTCTCAACTATTGGAGAAGTGGCAAGGTAGATTGACTAGATATCCATATGTACCAGACGCCACAGGTAAAGATTTGGTGCAATCAAATTTGCAAACTGCTAAAATTTGAATTCGAAATATGAATTAAGCACTTAATGAATATTGTACAACTCGAATTCAAATATTAAATTAACTATAACTCTTTAGAACCTTGATGATTGTCTTCAGACCTGTTGATATCCTCCAATTCATCAGTTTACCTGTTTCGTTAAGTTTCCGAAATTAAAAAAGTGACAACAATAATACTATTAATTCATTAAAAATACGTTTTGGCTATTAATTCAATGATAATCAAGGCTAAAAACGCGCGCCTTTTTTAAATTGAAGCATTCAATCCTGTAAGAAATCGGCAGATAGTCGACAAAAATGGTAAGTATTTAAAGTCGAATCAGAAATAACTTAACTATTGTTCTTTGAATTTATTTTTTTGTAAATTGGTAAATAAATAATTACTAACCTGCTTCACTTTACGATAGTTGGCTTTTACGGAAGAAATAGACTAAGAATTGCAATAAAAAATATCTTTTCCACTTCATGTTCATAGTGAAGACGATAAGACAAAAAATGACCCAAAAACTCTACTCCAAAAGTGTCAATTTGATGAATACAAAGGACACAATGATGATAAGATTGCATTACTCACGGAATAAATCACTTTTTTTTTCAAAGTGAAAACATCTTGATGTCAAGAAAACAAGAGAGAAAACATCTCAACATTAAATACCATAAAATCTCTTATCAAAATTGAATTAATAACATTAATGTGAATTTTTAGCTATTTTTATATCGACAATGAGTTTAATGGTGACATGAGCACACTGTGTTGCATAGAGCAAGGTAAAATGCCCATGGGAAAATCAGATCGATAAATCACGACACAGAAGCCCAACAAAATGGCAGAGACGATGTAGAAGAGGGCATAAGATCACTTTAGTGTCAATAAGATTGCTGTTAACAACCTTCCAGGTGCAATCAAATTTTTATGAACGTTTAGGTACTTGAGAATTTTCGAACTATTTTGGGAATCGAAAATTTTAGGCTTTTAAAAGGCGCTGTATAGAAAATATCAGTTGTTAAATTGAAAAGGGAAAGGAAAAAAAGGAAGCTTACGTTTCCAGCAACCTGTAGTACGCAGCATTAAACTCCAACACTTGGGATGCATCGTATATATATCCTTCATTTCACTTATATTACCACTTTCAATCTCGTATAAGGTCACAGGGTCAGATTTCTTTTATACTGGGCACCTCGTCCCAGAGTGTCGATCAAATCCCTCCTCTGATTCATCTATAATGCAAACTTTCAATGCAGCAGCTAAGATGATGTGTTTAAGGTGACAGACGCTAAGAGCTCTGTTAAAATTTTCATATAAAGTCGACTTTCTACCTAATATTTAATACTTAAACATAAATTAAAGTGAAAACAGGTCAAAAGGTACATTTTTCTCAAGTGTGCGTCTAAACAGACTGAGCCTTGGCAACTGGGAGAGAAAATCATAAGAAATGCAAAAAAAATAATTAGACGAAGGATCTCGAGCCATGTATTTAAAGATTGTGGAAATCGTTGCCGAATTTTTCAATATAGTGGGGTATACCCATTTTCAGGAGACTACATCCAGTTGATTTTGTGGTACTTACGAAAATTGAAAAACAATTATTTTTATTGAAAAAAGATGAAATAATCCAAATATTTTCAAATCCACCCACGAATTTTCTTTATTGATGGATAAATTTAGATAGGTGTGTACCATCTTTTGTTTTAAATAGCTTATCTTTAAGCAGAAATGTCAAAAACATTAAAAAAATCTGCATTTAGATTGGAAGATTTGATGAAAACACCTGTAGTCAACTCATTGCCAGAGCGATTAGTGGGTAAGCATATACTAGTAAAAGTATTTTACATCTCAAAGTACACGGATAGATGATTAACACGCGTTGTGAAGGTGGAAACCACTCAACCAAAGTAATAGCTGACCTGCCTAAGAATTGCTTTTGTTGCCTAGATCTCTAAATATACCCCCGTTTAAAGACATGTTTTAAAAGATAATTTATTAAAGGGAAGAGGGAGTTCTAATTCTTTGTGCTAGAAAATCATCAAATGTTTAAAACAGTTGATGATAGATAATTTAACCACATTAAGATAATTTATTGAAAACGCACTGAGAAGGAGATATATTATATACACGATATGAAATTTGCTGATATTTTAAAGATCTCTCCGCTAATGGACATGCATCATAAATTAGAAAGTGCTAATTTATATCGCTTTCACTGAACCAGGAACATTGAAAGTCATAATAATAAAAATAGGATTAGTAAAATAAGAGTTTGCAGAATTTTGTTGAAGCTAAATGGTTAACTGCGAAGTTTGAATCACACAATTAGAATCATAAGAATACCTTGCAGTTTCTGTCATAAAACCCTCGATTGTTGTATGTGAAGGTGATTTACATTGACTCATAATTTTGCAGTAAATGATAGCACTTGAATTGTTATCAAAATTTCTATCAATTTAAAGAACACTCATAAGTTTGATAATGAGTTGTGAAAACGAACAAAAAAGTTGGAACGAAAGCGCTCCTAAAAGTTTGACTGACCGAAATGTTAAAATCAGCATAAAAAGGTCAATGAAGGGAGAAGAGGGGAAGTTAATTCGTCGAATTCAAATATAATATGAAGAGATAACTCCTTCTTTTGGAAAATCAGTAGACTGGCAAAGATTTATTCAAATTATAAAATAATATGCATCAAAACACAGCTTTTTATCACTCACAAGAGTCTCTTTGAGATGTCTTAACTTTTGCCATTTCCTTGTAAACTCGATGCCAATCGTTTAAGCGTAAACGTGCCTAATAATGCGATATACGATCATCTAAATGTATTTTAAACCGTTTATAGATACCTTGCTTATTCTCCTTTGATGTATGGCTCAGAGTAAATCATAATAATACAGGTGCAAAGCACACACAGTAGAAATTTCTTCAAGTTCACGACATTTGATTAAAACCTGTTACTTCACATTCTATGATCCAAATTGATAGATATTAAGCCTGGTCTCCCAACACTTGACTGAGACTAGCATTTAGATCTGTCAAGATGAGTTTTGAACTCAGAAACCGGAGAACCAGCGATACACTTGTAGTCACCCTTGCCACAGAAAATATTTAACGATTTTAAAGAAAACAGCTAACTAAAAGTGTCTCCATTTTGGATATATCAATGTCTGTCTTTATATATCCGTTTAGGTCATTTGATCGAAACTTCATATTTGTGTGGATAATAAGCCTAAAGTAGACGATTTCAAATTTGGAAGTACTAATGAATGTAACACTAGCGCTCCTTTATCTCGAATGCCTTAAAGCAGTGGGACTTTTTTCGATGATCTAGTTGAAATTTAACGTGTATTAATTTTAAATTAAATAGATTTAATTTCTGTAATATTGTTTTTTATGAATCAGTTCAAATTCGTCCGATATGAGAGGAAAGCATTAATTCCAAATTGACCAAGTTTAAAGGATTGTTTTTTTTAAACTAATTGAAGCATCAACTAGTAAATTTCGCTATCAAGAGAGTAGGCTTTGTATAGTCTTATGACTTTCACACTCTTCAAAGACGCCGTTTGTCTGGATGTTAATCGCCAGATGTGATCAAAGCTGCAAAGTAACTTCGAAACAATTATTAAAGGAGTTTGAAAACAACGCCTTCTAGCTTTCACATTATTTCAACAAGGTATTTTTTCCTAGTAATTGGATTTAGAAAGACTATCTAATAATACTAAGCCATGGGAAAGAGAAGAGAACTTCTAATCCTAAAGTAAACTCTTCCTCTTTGCCTAATCGCATGCAACTCAGGCCTGTCTGAAAAAATGCAGCATGAATAAAGCATTTTGTAAATTACATTCTACATGAAGACTAATTACTCACCTTAGTTTTGCAATAAACAACTATCATAATTCTCCCATGCACACACGAAGAGCACGCTAACTTAAATGGAGAGTAGAATGGGAGCTGAAAACTACTACTCTACTTGTGTTAAAGTTTAAGCGCTGCTGTGGAAAAAAAATTGTAAGTGAATTGGACAATGAGATCCCAATATTTATCAAGTCAGCTATTCCTATTAGGGTGAGAAACTCATTTAACGTAAAATCATATCCTATTCCACAGATAGTAGCTCCAATTACTTGAAGATACAATTTAGACAAAGGTATGGGTTTGCAAATTCATGAAAATTGAAGAGAGAGAGAGGGAAAAGGGAGAGATCTATGAGACATCACGATTCTCTGGAGCATTAAAATGAATTGTTTTTTTTTGCGAAAGTCACCATTACGGTATCCGTTTCGCTTACTTTCTTTAAAGAGCCTGGAATTGAAAGCACTTTTATGAACATTCACATGATTGGGAGAAGAGAAGTTGTGTGTGACCAAATAATTCCCTACATGCTTATCCTATCCCACCTTAATACTTTATAACAATCGGATTTACCATCGTTGAAATAACAGTCGGCAAGGCAAAAAAAATTATTTGCACTGTTTTGAGCAAAATTTTTTTTTAAAATCAAGCTAGATGTGATAGTACTAGGAACTATACACTTTCTGTGGTTATAAAGATTCATTAAGCTGTTTCTATTCCTTTCCAAAGGAGTAGTTACCGAGCAATGGCTTCTTATGCTGCCAAACAAATTGGAAATGACGCCAAATCATTCATAGGTAAGAAAATGCCAATAAACGCGATTTTTAATTCTTTTTTAATGAACCTTTGGAGCAAATGTTTCCCCCACAAGTCCCGTTCAAAAGTGTTCAAGAAGCCCCAACATCAACTGAACCAATTGAATACTTTCAACAAAAGTCCAAACATGAAATGTCAAACTTTTCGCATCCTTCACTTCAAAATCTGAATAAACTCTTAAGTAAGCTTTTACTTATTGTTTCGAGAATTCTTCATTTGACCAAATTCAAAACAGCTCTTATAGTAGTATGTAAGCTAATAGACGCATACACCGAACGCAAGAAGGCCTTTTTTGTGAGCATTTAAATTGCTCCCACTTGAACGATCGATAAAAAGTTATCTTTTATGATCCTCATGCTCTTCCTAGTCTAAAGAGACACGTATATTTGTAAATGAATATAGTTTAAGAAAGAGGATTATAATGATTCGTATTCATAGGAGATTTTATCCATATTCGTGAGACTATGATTACAAAATCAGTGATTATGGCATTAGAAGAGGAGCAATATTTGTTATGAAAATACTTATTGCCAGTGTCTAGTTATTAGCATTCAATTTTCAATACCTGTGTTAGGCAAATCTGACAAAAGGAGTAGTTTCCTTGGATGCAGAGATGGCCAACTACAAATCAAATCTTAAACGCTTACAGCAAAGTTTAAGATCAATTGTAGTTCAAAATAATAGAAATAGAAAAAAACTATAGAGCTACCGAAAATAATCAGATCAGATTCACCCTGTACAATAAAGCTTAAGATAGAATTAGCAAACACTTATGACTACTAATACTGAAATAATACTAATTCAGGGAATATGAACTACCACTTGATCGGGGACGAATGAAATTTGAACCACGAACTCATACAAAATTTATTTCAAATTGACTAGAAAAAATAAGTTCACGGTATTTTTCCTTTGTTCTTAATATGAAACATGTAGATCGCGAATTGTAACGTTAAATCTTGCCCCGGCAATGGATATAAACAAAACTACTCAGAGCGTTTATTTTACTTTTGAATAAGAATATTAATTAAAATATTTTGTTTAAAATTTAATTAAATTAACTCACTCTTAAGAAGCTCTCGAATTTTTTGCAATCGAAGCACCATGTTTGATGAAACATGAAGTGAAGTGTAGACGGCTATGTAATATCTGAATCCAAAGGAGCAAAGGAAATCTACATGTAGACGGCTCGGATCTAACTCTGCTACAGTTTTCGGGAAGAAGAAAAATCCAAATGTGTGTAAAACCAGCGAATATTTTAGTGAGTAGCGATTAAGTGAAGCCTTTTATGATTATGCATGTGGGGCGGCAACGCCACCTTGCACCTCATTGGCTCCTTCGCATTTCACACTTCATTCGGAATAATAATCAATTGCTGGTATCAGCCCGAATGCTCAATTAGGAAAATTTTAATGCAATTGACTTGTTATTCCATTGGCAAAGCGGAAGACGATGCTTATTGACTCACTAGCTTTAATAGGTTCAAAAAAGAAAGAAAAATTGGACTTTAAGGAAAGCAGCAAGAACCTAAATACCCTCTTGAACAATTAAAAGGATATAGTGACTGTGGCAACCTTATTCAAATGACTTGGAAAAAATTACAAATTTCACTGCATAATTCATTCAAATTTAAGAAAGTTCTCTAAAATTATAAAAAAAACTGAAAGATTAATTTAAATTTCTTTATGCAAATACTTAAGTTCACAGTAATAAAAACTAGCATGACGCAAAATTGTGGGAATCAAATGACTCCTGTTAAAAGAAAACCAAATAAATTGCAAAGGGGTGGGGAGGAATTAAAAGGATTCTAAGATCAACCTTGAAGAATCAAAGAGTGTCCATTTGATTTTGTAATCGGGTTGTACAATGTTCACTAAATGGGCTGAGTCCATGCTCATCAATTCATATTTCATGCCCATCATTTCACCTATCTTGTTCATTTCAATGTCTGAGTTGGCAAAATGACGTTACATGATTTTCAACAGATTATACTGTTAACATTGCAGCTGGGTCCCTCGAGGCGAGAGAGTAATAAGAGGAGCTGGTGATTGGATACGCATCACCATTAAATTTGATAAACTTTGGAACTTAAGGCGGAATTTAGTTTGAATTCAAGTGGAGTGACTGCTTGGGTTTGGAAATTGTGGATATCAAGTAGATCGGCAAACTATCAGTAGCGGAAATGTACAAAATGGAAATATTCGGCTACTGTAGTAAAAAGTTAGCCCTCAATGCACCCACACAAAGTAAAAACGAAAACTTGTGCCTTTTTAATTACCACTCATATCAGGAATTTTGAGAAATTATGTCCTTTAAATGGGTATAAAATGCGCAACATGTGCTTTGAATGCCAAAAATTGCATAATTCAGGAAGAGCACTTCAAATACTTAGAGATAAGACAATTACATATAATTAGCCTATTGAAAATCATCAATAACACAGTTCTTTTGAATTACTACGATTGAATACTGTTAGACAGTCTTGAGAATATACTACCTTTCTCAATAAGATCTCTCGCGAGGTAAATAATATCTAAGCATAGAATCCCCTTTTGTCTTCACTCTGGGGGTTTCGCTATCTGCAAGCCGATTTTTCCACCACAAAGGCAAATAATTCAATTTATCGTTGGCGTATGGAAAAGTCTATTAAAATTTAATTCAATCGAAGTACCGTATAGTGAAATTTGCATTATCTCTCTTTAACAATTAAAAGGAATAACATTATTTCCAGTATTAATGAGAAGAAAACAAATAATGCAAAATATTATTGTTGTCAAAGTAAGATATTTGTAAATATTTTATGCTCATAGTTCTCCTTTTAACAGGGGTGATAATATGCTTCGTTTGGGTTCGATTTGTGGATCGTTTTAGCTCAGATCATTTCAGTCATGAGTACCTACAAATCGAAGGGCGATTTTATTTAAATTCTCCGAACTAGAGCATATGCAAAAGTAAACACATTTGCATATTCAGGCTTTGTCGTAGAACTTGTCTTTTGAGAGACAGGTGTTTAGAATATCGCATAATATTCGGTAATTTACAACCACTTGACTTCTCTTCGATTTGTATCGAGATGATGACTACGATCAGTCGATAAATTGACACGGGAAGAATCCATTCACATATACCAGTTCCTAATTTAGATTTAGCATAAAATACACCATCTAGGGAATGATCTTTGTGCCTCAACTTCACGAATAGTTAGTTAAAAGATGGCACTGAATAAGAGTATTTAATTGAAAAATCAACCCTATGACAACGTCATAACATTTATTAGAATTGATTGAGATTTTGTTCCTATCCTTCTGCTTAATTTTTTAGTAAAAACGTAGATTTTTAGTGATAGTTAATAACTAATAACTATATCGGCTAATTTTAGCGGGGTGTGGTGAAATTTGATGAAACATGCACGAAAGACAATATATTTGAAAATTTATGTTCAAATTTTGCAAGTATAAAGACCACAATTGACAAAGTTATTTCGTAAAATCATAAATCGGTGTCAGTAAATAACCAAATATAGAGTAATACGTTTAGATTCTCAATGTTGTTTACTTTTTATAAGATCTTTAATATGTGTATATAAAAAAAAAATAAACACAAATTCACTTGAGGGATTTACTTTCTACTAACTAACGTTTACAGTAGTAGTTTCAATTAAAAGTAAATACGTAATAAATAAAGGTATGTGGGTTAAAAAATCCCCCCAAATGTTGAAATTTAAAGATATGGTTCAATGAACTCTAATTACTAAATGAGAAGAGTGTGAGTTACTAAAGTCCAAATTCCAGTGAAGGAAGAGCATATTGGACAAATGAGTGGATAAACTTTCCAATCGGGAGGAGCACTTGTACCACTTCATTAGGGGCGTTTTGAATAAAATAAAATGGATTAACTATTTATATCTTTCCAAAGTATATGCATATATCTTTGAGAAGTTTTAAAGGCATCAAATTTGTGCACCTAAGAGAGTGCTCCAGGAGAAGAGGAGTAAACGTGCGGAGGCAACAGTAGGCTCTCATCAAGTGTCATATATGATTACCAATATTCAACGAACATATTCGCCAAAAGAACGATATGAAATGATAGACGTGACTTTAATATTGTCTTTTATCGAAGTAAGTGAAGTCAAATCAACATTAGTAGAACATAAAAGTATATTCCATCAATTGAGACAGAGAGAGTATTTACATTATTGAGTTTATCAAGTGGGAATCTCAAGGGCCGCGTCCCCTTTTTAATTAAACATAAACAACTTCTCTAGCTACTCTATTCATAGTTTATCTATGGATCGGAATTGAACTCTGACTTCATGGACGAACATATTGAACGCTGCTCTATCGATGCTCAATACAGCACTTTTAACGCCTGGCTTCGACTACTAAGGCTAGTTCTTAAACGGCGCCCAAAAGATTTTCCAAGGTTTACCCATAATTGAATTAAATATTAAATTTTTTTATAGGTCTCTGATTAATTGAAACAAGTTAATGAAGCAGGTTCGACTTAAGCAACTAAACCAAAGAGACGGAAATGAAGCCCCCCCCCTCCCCTCCCTCCAAAAAAAATATATCCGAAGACAGCCAGAATACGGACATATGGCCTGGGGTAAAATTAACTTAAATAAGAATGCGTAACTTTATTCAGAAGGTATGTAATTATTAGTCACATTTGGAGTTCGGTTTTCTTATTGCTTTTACAATTCTAATTGGGAGATCTCCATCCGTATACTTTAAGTTTCATTGGCAGATAAGGGTCAGAAGGTTGTTTTAAGCTCAATAGAAAAAAACAACAAAAAACCGCTGCAAAATAATGAAGATTGGAATGGCGCCGTTATCTCAGAAAAGTTAGTGTTTTGGATGCGTGTTTTTCAAAAAATCTTTTGAATTCATTTGTGGAATTTGATCATGCAAATAGAATGCAAATCTTCGCTGAAAATTTTCCGTTCTTCTCCACAAACGAAGTTCTACCTCAATTTATTTCAGGTAAGAGGAGGACACAAACTAGATGCTTAATTTTGACCTTGTGCTAATTCCTTCAATTATGTCATTAATATATGCTGACCTTTAAAGGGCTTTCATATCAAAAAGTGGAATCTACCTTATATGAGAATTTGGATAGTTCAACTCTACCACAGTTCAAATAGAGTCACCTTGATGGCATCGCGAACCTCCATTAGAACTCTTGCCTTACCACCTCTTGGACTAATTTACTCTACTACCTTTTTCAATTCGAATCCACGACGCAAAACCTGAAAGTTGTTCATACCACATCAAAATGCAACAAGACATAATACTAGATACTCGTGTATCTCCCTGGCTAACTTGACTCTTGACTAAGATTTGCAACCGATCGTTTTATAATGGCTCTTAAAACTGTATTTAAGGAGGGTGTTTTTTACAGAATAATAAGGATCCCTTCTATCTCACTGTTTGAGAAATTCGTATTCAGACCTATTCGACACGTTTAATGAAGAAAATTCGATAATACTTTAATGATAATTTTAATATAAAATTTTTTGATAAAATATCCTTAATATAAAAGTAAACTTTCAACGAGCTTGCGTTTCTAGTTACAAAAGGTATTTGATTAGTCATCATATTTCAAAAGCTGTAGCACTGACTTAGCTGGCAGATCTCATTAGTAATCCATGTTCGAATTATGAGCCTTTCATTACACGCATTGACTTCTAAAGTTCGCGCTCATTTCATACAAAATACTACCAGCAAATTGCATTATAGCTAGAACACAAGCGAGATTCCCACGATCCAAACTTGATCCTATTTTTACTTAATCCCCTGGGCATGCAGCGTTATTAAGTAGTGGAGCAGTTTTTTGTGTAGGTCCTATTTCAAGGTCATTCCTTGAATAAAAATTAATTGCAGCAACCGCTTCAAAATAACTGCAAAGTAAAATATTTCGTGTTTGATTGATGACTAGTACCATTGACAGCATCAAAGCATTGCATGGTAATTTGAAATAAAATCATTCAACCAGAATGAATGTTAGTTATTAGGATAAAAATTACCTTTATAGAGCATAGAGGAATGTTCTCCTTTAGCAGCCTTTGCAAATGAGAATTAGAACGAAATGGCCGAATGCCATAATTAAACAAGAGGTTAATAAGAAGTAGAATTTTTCTTAAAAATTTGATCGGAAACTCAGGGGGAGGATCATCCAATATCAACGTGGATTGGCCACTAAGTAAACATTGTATAAATCCATGGCAAAAAATCGAGTTAAATAAAATTATTTGACAACCTAACTCTACTACAAACATCTTTTGGATCATCTCGTCTGTTAACCATTTATTCCACTTATTGTTGAAGCCTATTTTATTTCCCTCAATGAATAGCAATTGCTTTGCTGTGAGTATTGCATAAAAAGAAACTAAAAGGCTAGAGGCAGGTAAAGGAGGCTTTGAAAGGTGTTCATGCAGTTAAGAAATAAAGCAGCGATGAAGACCACCTATCCACCTCGACTTATAGTCCTGCAAGAAATAAATGTGCATAGTCAAGTCTATGTTGGAAATGTGTATGTTTCAAGGAGATATAACTTTTATTGGTCTGAAAATTGCTATGTTGGCTTACTTCGACCAATCTCTATGCTGGTATGGAGATAGTAAGAGTTTAGCCATTCCTTCGCTCCACAGCCTTTAAAGCTAAGTCCAAAAATATTTGGGGGGTGGGGGGAGGTGGGAGGAGGGTAGTAGGTTCAATTAATCTCAAAGACAAAAAAGCATCCTCCTCCAATAAATATGAAATTGAGAGGAAAACGTCATTTCGCTAAACCACTTTTTCCCACTTAAAGTTTTGCTAGTTACCCTGAAGATAATCAAGCGCGAAAATCTCTGCACGAACTGCACTATGATCACTTTTTATGCAAGAGTTCAAGATCTCATGAAATATGAAAATTAATATGTCCAGAGAGAGCATCTTAACTGACGTCCATTCTAGCTGACGTCTAGCTGCATAAACTCAGCTATTGTAAGGCATAAATGGAACGCTTTAGACGAGAGAATACATTATTAGAGACTAGAAACAGTGCGATTCAGTGGAGGACCACAAATCGTAACGCTGGTGTTTGATGCTGAAAGAAGTCGCTCAAATTCTTGTAATCGTGCACAACCACGTAACGAAAAGATGCAAGAATAAAAATCGGTTAGCAGGTACCGATGGCAGAAAACCCAGATGAAGGAGGAAAGGCTCAAAATTCAAGGCAAATGCCCCTAAGGTTTAAGCATTCACATAGGACCTGCTTGAATTTTGCTAGCAGTTTGGCTTGTTCTAACGTTATAGGGCTCTCGATAGGCGGCTCATCAGTTAACAAACCAGTGTATAAAAAACCGAGTACATGTTTTAAGTTATTCCATTACGCATCAACAGCAGTTTCAAATATCTTTGCTATTGATACAAGTGTGTGTATCTATGGTTGAGCAATGCGTATTACCAGAAATACGACAAAAATAAATTACGTAGGAATGAGTAATACCACTTTCATCACTGAATAAAAGTTAACAATCGAGAGAGAGAGAGAGGGTGCGGAGGGGGGGGGGGGAAGAGGACGAGCAACTCCAACCGCAAGATTCCTCCGTAAAATAAGCTTAGAGTGTCACTGTTGCCAATGGCTGAGAGCTTTGTTCATGCAACCAATCTAGTATACGTAAAAGCGCATTTGCCCTAAATATAAGTAGCCTCGTAGAACACGCAGTTCACATGAAGTTTCTTACGCCTCGTGACTTCTGGTCTATTTTTTCAATGAACTCTGTTTACCAATATCTCTACTTCCTCCTGCCTTCTCCAAACCACCATTTACTTCCTCATTCTTATTATACAGGCGCATTCTGCTGTCGGCAGTCAGTATAAGTGTCCAGAAGTCTAAAAGTGTCTTGAAATTCAAATATCAATGTAGACACTGTTAAGTCAAGAATTTGTGGCCGGAATTCTGTATTATCTCGTTTTATTATTCTTGCTATACTTTCTGCAAAATTATTTCAAGTAAAACATGAAAAACTTTCAATGAAAATATTGCTAAATTAATTGGCATAAAATATAACTGACTACTGGACTTACTCGAATTCATCCAACCAGCATCATCAGTCCTAAGCACAGGTAAATCCGTTCCTAACGTAGTAACAACCATCAGCAAGGGTGAATGTTGTGGATGATTGTATGGGGAAATATCGGAAGTTCGATCTGGAGAAATCTTGCTCCTACAGTTGAAGTCACTACATTCTGACAAAGGAGTGAGACTCTGTGAACGCAGAAGTGGTATTGCATATTCAAGATCTGACTGTGCTCTAGAAACGTAGATAATTTCCTCTGCAGCGTCGCTGTCACCAACAGAAGACAGACCGGAAATAGCCGAATAACAAGGAGTTTCATGTTCATCATCAACTATACCGCTTTCTCTCTTCAGTTTGCCTACTGTAATTGGATACTCGGGGAATGTAGTTAAGGATCCATATGCTCTTTCTCCTCTGAATGAATCCGTGGCATTTTCCATCTTAATCGGTTGGCCAAAGGATAGAGGAAAAATATCACCTGTTGACATAAAGCGCCCTTTCAAAGGCTCACTTTCGAGAGTCGTTGCAGCAGGTTTTCCTGGAGATCGACGGTTGAAACTAAATGACCTCATTAATCTACTCGAATTCGGTAGAGTTGACGGTTTTGTGGATACATCGATATCATCAGATCTAGTCGGAGAGAAATTCGGCAGTGTTATTGAGGGAGGGATACTGTTAGCTCCTACTAGTAGAGAATGCAAATTTGGAGTCCGTGGGTTACTTTTTTCATCAGTATTGAAGACGGGAAATGTGACCTCTTCAAAAGTTGGAAGGGTGGACAAATCGGGAATAGGAGGGGAAAAATCGTCATTACAAGCATAGTTAGTCTGAGTATTTGGAGTAGGTAGATCAACGAAGAGGATATTTTTAATTCCATTGATTTGTGAGTTTTTACGATTTGCTGAAATCTCTATATCTGAAGAGGATGTTGGCAACTTTGAGCTAGCTTCTCCATTGACAGGTAGCCAGGAATATGTATTTTCATAGTCTGGGAGGCTCAAGAGTCGTGCAAATCTTAAAACCGTTTGTTCTTCCATCTTTGACCTGTATATGAAAAGCAATACTACTATTATTGTAAAGCATTATAAAAATTTAAATAGAAACTTGATTTCAAATGTCCTTAAATGGATTTTCGAAAAGACTAAAGTTGTTATGTGATTAAATAAAGAAGCAATGAGTGTTAGTCAATTCAGATAAAGGCCAAATAATAAACAGAGATAACAGGATAACTGCATCTTCGAAGTCCTATAAGAAAGCTAGTATTATAAGAAGACAAAAAGTAGACAAGAGAAGTATGTAAAAATGTCACACGGTAACGATTGAGGAGGAGTCTACTCATCTAAAATATTGTTTTTTCTTCGTCGCAACTAATGGATATTGTAAGTTTTGAGGTCTTAAATCTGTTTACTTTTGGAAAATCGAATAAAATTAAGCGAATGTTCACCTTATTCGAAATACTGAAAGGTTCACATATAGCGGGAAAAAAGTTTTCAGTCAAAGGAATTTATTCGTCATAAATGTTATGCAATTAAAAGATGAAGTCCTTGGTGAGTAGATCAATGTGATCGAGTAACTTAAGACACGGGCATGTGGTCTCATATGCGATTATTTAATGAAAATATTCAACTCATACTCTGAGTCGATAATATAACTAAAGTTACAGAAAAAGGCTTAAATAATCGAAACGAAAAGGATTAAAACCCTATTTGGCAAAAATTTAGAATAATCTAAAACGCAACCGTCAAGGGGATTATGAGTTAAATTCTTTTGAGTAGGCTAATAATGCTGTGCTTAAGCTAGCCTACGACGAGGCATTCTAAATGAATGACGGAACTTCCTCAATAGACACGTGGGACTGCTATCAGAATGGAAGAAAACGGATCTCAAAGTGAGTATTCACTCTGCTTAATCGGTATCGGTATGGCCATTTAAAGGTGCTCCATGTCTGATAACGCAACACCCAGATTTGTTCTCGGGGACACGTCATCGCATGAGCGCACAGCGACTAGAGGAATCTGCCACTGAGGTTTCTGAGTACAGTTGGGCTTGGTTAGGTAGCTAAATTGACTACAGTGCTTAAAAACGCATTCATTATCATTTTGGTAGGTAAATTCGACAATATATTTAAAAAATGTCCCCGAATATTAGAAATCTTTCATTTTAAATACATTCCAATACCTTTCTTAAAGATAATAATTTGCGATTTCAATGGAATGGGCCACGTATTTTTTAAATCCACCATTGCATTGACCACATCTTAGATCACGTCGTCAAAAAACCACTGGGCGATCATCTTAATCTAAAAGGCGAAATAGCTGCATTTCGCCTACTCTAGAAAAAAGTGCGGTTAACAACAAGTGACACTCAGAAAAGACTGAAAATAAAATAAATTCCATGAAGAATGAGAAAGGAAAGTATTGATTTGAAAAATAATCGATAATGGGTATCTCAGTGAATCTCATTCGATACTTATACAACAAATGCATGGGTTCTAAATTACCAATTTACTATTTTCATTACAATCATTTATTCAATTATGCGAGAAGAGTATTGTTAACAAAATTGAATTTAAAAGAAGTGATTAAAGGATAATTCTGATTAATTAAGAGACATTTTTCATCGCAAATTCAGCGCGTCTTTGTTCTTAACAGCCTTGAGTTTTAATTATCCGGAGGCGTTGATAGATTTTCAAGAAAGTGTGATCAAATCAACTATTAAAATCACTAATTTTGTAAATTAATTCAATCTTTCTATTATAAACTGTGAATCACTCGCATCTCCATAGCAATAGAATGCTGAGCTGATATAATTCAAGGACTGTAGCTGATGCAATTCAAATCAATTCAACGAAATCACAATTTTAATAATTCAAAATTCAATTTCTCAAATCCATAATTGATTTATTATAATATTAGATGACCGACAAATAAGGCCGACTTTTCCTTTTTCAAATAACCCACCAGCCAAAGTGTACCATTACCAGTGTAGTGCACGTGATCCATACTTCAAGTCTAGACAGAATGAATCAAAATAAAATGTTGGTTAATATTCAATGGAAAATCTTACGGGTGGACTTATTGCGATAAACCAATACATTGTTTAGGAGATATGACACTCTTTTAGATACTTATCTGTCCTCTTAGTTTTGAATGAACTCCAGGAACCATTTTATCACCATTCTCCTCCTCTCAGCATAGTGAAACATGGCAGAGAACTTTTACTCATCTGTAAAGAAGACGCAATGGAATCGAAATCCTGCACACAATTTAAAAAGAAGCCTCTAAAACTATCCTTCGTTCTAAACTTCTGTATTGCTAGAAAATTTTCCCAATGGAGACACCTTAGTGCTGTTGTGTCTCGCATATTTTTAACTATCGTTCACCTAATCAAGTTCATTGTGTGAAATTATAATTACAAAGTAGCACCGGTTGATGGTTGGCAAGTAGCAAGTCGAACTTGAATATCAACGCTAACTCAATCTGAATGTTGACTTGAGTATCATTAAATTGATTGAATTACTTAAATGAAGCTATCGCCAATAAAATTTAACTTATGAGGTTAATTCTTCCTTTTTCATAGGAATCGTTAAAGCTTAAAAAGTGTAAAAGTGGCTTGAGTTACAGATTCACATCGATTTAGAATATTGCTTAGCATACCCAGCAAAGTAATACAAAAACGTTTGGTAATCATAAAGAAGTGTTTAATGGAGTGAAACAACATAGTAAGGAAGATATGGATGTAGAGACTAAAAACTCTACTTGGTACAAATTTAGAAGTCGTGTTGAGATCCTACGGTTCTAATGTGGAAGCATAAGGCAATGATCTAGAAGAGACTGTTAATGCTATCAGTGGTCTAGTCGATCTTCAGATACACTGAGAATGTGAGGTCAGTCAGGCCGTCTCGGTAAATCTCCTTCCAACCGACTAATTCGCTTCACTGATAAATCTTTTTTTATAAAAATGCCTCCATCTTCTTCAAATGATTGGAAGACGATATCGTGCTTCAATGGATTTTAGAGATATTTTTGTTGTCGTTATTCGATCTACTATCACTTATGTCGTCAATAGCCAATTAAAGTAATACAATGCAAGTAATTCAAATTTATATCTAGAAAGACTCTATCCTTAGAAACTCAAAAGCCTAGCATCTGTAAATGAAATTTATAGCCTAACAATTAAGGGAAATAAACAGATACTTCAATTTTAAAACATAAATGCACACTATCTCTGTAAGTGCATGATAGTTAAGTATGTAAAAATCTGCGCCTACTCAGCATTTAATTGTAAGTTTGCAATTGCATTTTTAATGGCAATCCTGAATCAGAGCTTTGAATATGAAAATTTAATTAGAAACAATGGAACGCTTAAGTAGGTTCTAAATCGAAATTATCGATATGCATTATAGGGTGTTTTAAAAAATAATGCAGTCTCCATTGTAAGTGTCAAATATGGGATTATGTTCCCATTAGCAAAAGAAATAATAAGACTTGCCTATTAATTAAAAAGACTTAATACATCTGTGGAGTGCACAACGTTATCATGGCTGAACAAAGAAACCTCCAACACACTCAGAGAGGCTCAAAGTTTTGACCGTGTAACTTGTGGAGTAGGGAGCAAGTGCGGTCGTGAGCACAGAGACCTCTCAGCAAACCACCAATCAATGGTCGCTGCATTGTTTAACGAATCCTTAAGCTTCCTGTCAGTAATACACAATCCAAATAAACGTGTTCCACCTCATACGTCTGTTTCTTCCATATCGTTGAGATCAGACCATAGAGATTATCGAGCATAAGTCAAGGCTACACATCTTAGTAATACTTGGAAGTCTATTCTCTATTCGACAACGATACTTTGCTAGAGTTGATTCTGGACTGGAAAGAGATAGGAGAGGGGTGTAGTCATTCTGAGACACTTAGTTAACAGGTCTTCAAGCAATTGACATTTAGGGACCAAAGCAATCCACAGGAGCCGCTCATTAAGAGATATAACACAGACACTGGAACTTTCTTTTGTCGGTTTCCTATTAAGAATTGTCTATTTTTGCATCAATAGCATTGCGTTCTAGTCTTTTTCTGCTTCGATTAGCACTTGTTTCATACTGCGAAGTGGTATCAATGGTCCAAATATTTTACAGCATAACAAAATCGAAGACCCAAGGCCTGTTCAAGAGTCCTTTAAAATAAAAGTACTACTAATAGATAGGGGGCAAATAACTGTTAAAAGATTTTTAAACCTGTTAGTTTTACCGAAAGACTGAGACTACGAATGTATTATTATTACACAAGTCCATTCAGAGCTGAATAGTTGGATGAATAATCCACTCATATGACACTCATCTTGAGTGAAATCTATTAAGTAAGGGCATGTGAAAACATATTTATTTACTCAAAGTAGCTCCTATTGGTTATTAGAAAAGATAATCTTAATGAAATGTCATTAACAAGCACTCAATTTTATTGATCAATAAAAACCGAATATAATAGCTACAATTTTGCATTTTTAAAGTTCGGTTTTTTGAACTCAGAGGCATTAGAGCAACCGCACTGAATTATTCATTACTTAGGCATAAGTTAAGTTATAGATTAAAAACTTAGACAGAGTAATTGAATTAATGTGGAATTTTCTATTGAAAGAAAACTTTTGATACCCTAACTTTATTTTCTTCTCATCGACTCGACCTCTTCCCCTTCACCTGTCACTTCTCTAATGTCTTTAACCATAAATATCACTAAAAGGCCTTTTACGTTTATGGTGAATAGGGGACTGAGAAACGTAATCTGATACTGGGGCGTGCAAACATGGATTTTTCCTTTAACACAAACACTTTAAACTTTATTTTCCTGAATTTTGAGTAAGTTGAAATTGATTCAGTGCAAGCAAATCTCGTTCTCCACCAACCTTAGCAAGGGAAGAGGAAAAGACTGCGAAATATGGAGACTCGTTGACGTTACACAGAAAATATGTTACTGCTGGCATTGATGGTATCTAGGCTATCAATTTCTGACCAACTGATAAGCTCACTTTGGGACAGGACGGAATGGAGAAGCATTGACCGCTCCTTGCCGTTCTATTTGACTCGCTTGTGTACCAAATCAGATATGTGATGACACTATAATGTTATGAGCTATTCAAGATATCTTACAATAGCAAAACAGTTAGATCTCTTTTTAAATGAAAGTTAGTTAGAATTAACATACTATAGCATGTTTTTTTCTTCAATTACTGAAATATTTACCTCCACTGCAATTTCTCACACATAGTGAAAGGACCTCCATAAATGGAACTGATAAAACGGTCGCGAGGGAATAGTGTATGTACCAACAACGAAGTTAACCATATTTCGTAAGCCCAACTGGCATATTTAAGATAAGATAGGACATTCTATGAATTCTGTAAACGGTCATGAAATCCTATTCAGAACATTCGTAATAGCAGGAATGGTTTTCTTCAAGTCTGCTCAACGTGATTTGTGTGAATTATAGAACCTTGTTTCTGCTCCGAGGTCATTTGTGCACCTATACCGTTCGAAAAAAAAGAGTCGATAAGGAGGAAGCCGAGAAGAGAATCTAGCAAGAAACAATCGAAACAGCAAGAAAAAGCTCGCTGCTGACAAATTGAAAAAAAAATACAAAATTGTCAAATGCACTAGCATTTCAAGTTTTTATGACATATTAAAAAGAAATTTGTTTTTTTCGTATTTTTAATCGAATTAGAATAAAATTCGAGTTCTTTAGAAGTTATTTTTCCGTATAAAATATTAAAACAAGTGCTCAAAATAGATTACTGGCATGAAAGGACACCAATGACTAGTGGAGGTGTAGTTTCTAGTTATAGCATAGGTAAGCCTAAATAACTCAAATAAGATTAACTGATTTATTTTCTCTTACTCTAAGTCAAAGAAAGGAGAAACCAAGAACAAAAACATCATAAATATCCTTGACTGTATGTCCTAAGTGATCAAGAAAGTAAGGCCACCATTTAACACCTTGGCGGAAAATTTGAAAGCTCGTTGCTTCTCCTATCAGCCAGTCGTGAGATTATACACTTTAATCTATGCGAAACGACCATTAAATGAAATTAGCTGACCAGGAGTCTCTGAATGTAGAGAGCATAAACTCAACTGAATATTTAATCTTAAATAATGAAAGTGAACTTTGGAATCCAAATGCTTCCGGATTTTTAATTAGGTAAGAAATGCCGTTCCATCCATTACTAAACTACTTCCCCAGATCACGTGAGTAGACACCATTCTATAACAGAAACTTTTTCATTGCTTTGAATAATAATAAAAATTCGCTTACTTCTCAACATATATGGTTAAGTAAAGATTCTCATTTAATTAGGGAATTAGATAGTATCTTACCATAGAAGATCATTAAATATAATTCGCATAAAAACCTTACCTAAAGAGCCATACGAACTACCTTAATATAGTCAATTTGTAAAAAAATAGATTAAGTTCTATATATATATATATATATATACAAAGGGAAAATATGATATATGGTGTTCAGTATAATCCGTTATTAGGAAGGAGAAGGTGACATTTTAAGACACCTAGACCGTTAGTGTCTTGTAGAATCCATATATTTGTCGCATTTCATATGGTGTGAGATTTAAAATGCCAACCTCGGCTAACCGATGGCCGATGTAGCAATAAGTGGAATGAAACGTGTAAAATATGTCGCATTTCCAGTTTCTACCTCCACACCTTTACCATCATCTATTTAATTTGGCATCAGGGCTGATCTAGGTCATTAATAATGTCGAATTGTAAATTAGTTAAAATTTCATATGATTTTAAGTGTATAAGCTTGGAAAATAGTTTTCATAAGTCGTAACTAATGCGACACATCGCTAAGTGGGTTGCATCCTTAGAACGAAAGCGGGAACTTATTCGTCAAATCCTATTGAGTATGAATTTCAACTTAACAGATTTGATGATTTTGGAATTAAATCATAGCAATTTAAATGAAGCATGTAGCAAGATCTGAATATCGCTGATATGTACTCAAGAAGAAAAGATAAAAGTTGAGCCTTTGAAGATTTGGATATCGTGAAGTAAATTCCGGACATTCTGGCCACTTTGTTCATTTCTTGTGACCCCAGTTCCCACCCCTCTTCTTAATACCATCTCTTATAGGATTATTTAGCTAATACTTGTGTTAAGGTGCAAGTCCATGAATGAACTTTCATAATATTACTTGCTTTACTTAGGACATTAGTAGTAATCTCGTAATAATTTTATGGTCAATGATTGCAAAACTTTCCCATTTTGAAAATGATTCGATGGGATTTTTATGTGCCCTTAAAATGTGGCTGAACATTCAAATTTACATCCAAATTTTGATAAGACAAATCTATTTTAACCCGTACGATACCATTTAAATAGAAGCAACTGAATCAAATTAACTAATGAAGGTCAGTTTTTACAATCCTTAGGAAAATGGAATGTTGCGTATTACTATTTAATTCGTTCATTGGTTTTCAATCTCTCATTCCATTATGTTACCTAGAATTCATTTTACATAACACTTTCTTTGCTTTTAAAACATTAATACGAAGTTTTATACCCAGTTTCATTACTTTTACAGTGGTAGGATGACACAACACACCAGAGGTTGCTTTCTGAATCTGCAAAGGAAACATGGAATTTACTTGTACCCATGGTAAAGTGAGAAAAAGACGTTAATTTCTTTATAGAACTGAACAGGATGATTGGGCGGATTGTCGGGGATGTGAGAAAAAGTACAACTATACTTCCATTTGATTTCAAATCATGCATGAACAGTAAGTGGTTAAGGAAATGTAAAAAGCCCCGATCATTTTCTTTTCGCCCCAGTAGCGTTTTGTATTATTTAAATAGAACAAAATGAATATTATAAAGCTATATGATGGGACAATTTTGAAATTCTTGAAATTATATACAACCTCAAAGCCATAAGAAAATAGGTGTCTCTAGTGTTTTATTTTAACAATATGCTTAGTAAGTATTAATACGACTATATTCGAAACTTAAGGCATATGTGTTTGAAACACGTTGAATGAACAAAAGGTTTAACCATGTCGATTGACAGATGTGCATTTCACTACCATAGCTATATCTAAGATAATATCGTTTATCATGCTTAAAAGTCACTCAATTATATAATTTCATCAGAATAAAAACAATCTGTCCAATAGAATGCAAATGTTAGAAATTAAACAAAAGATGGCATTTCAGTATTAATTTTGAAAACACCTGAGGAGGACTCAGCGCGAGTAAGATAGGCTTTTATACTGTTACTGTCGAAAATATAATTCCAACTGGCACTAGATCTGCAAATTCTGTGATTACCAGAATATAAGAAAAATCGCGTAAAGCCAATCGCCTTCCTTAATAGACGTAAAGTTCTATAGATAAGTGTAATTCCAATACTTGATCCTGATAGAAGAATTTGACCTTAATCTAGGAGATTTAAATTAACACCGGGTTTCCGAACTATGTGATTATGAAATTCTTAAGAAAGTTTCTTTATCAAATATTGAATTGGGCAAATATCGTGCAACTCGAGTACGAAAAATCGAATTAATAAAGACTCCTTGGCGTTGCTCGTGACATCTTCTTACTCGGTTAGCTTTTAGCATTTGTAGGACTTGATGTGTACATTTTTGTGTAGCCATGGTTTATAATAATATTTGCAGTAATAAGAACACCGTGTCACATATCTACTAAGTAGTGTCAGAAAAAGACAGATAATGATTGGATTGATCAAGTGGTCGAAAATAAAGATGTCGATCAAACTAACAAAAAATTCTTTAAAGAACCTTTCAAAAACCTGGCGGTACATGGTCAGGTGAGACATTTGGTACTCTTCACTTCACAACGCACTTTGAACTAGATCTACTCAATAGCATCCTCTAAAAGCATCAATTATAAATTCCATTTAATTTGGTTAATTATCATGAGAGCATCTTATCAGTGATTTATCGCAATTCTCGTTAAGAACTGGCATATGAATGACAAGCTCAGCAAAAAGGTGGTCTCAGCACTGGATGCATTTCAAACCGCAATGGCAAGCCATAGGTACTCAAACTGCGGTCATTGGCACTGTTTTAATACACTATGAGACCGATGAAATTTATATCGCTATTATGCAGAATAACACAGACCACGAATAGATTTCACTGGCTAACTGCTTCTTACCTCTTAAAATGGGAATAGCACAGCCATCCACAATTTTAAACATATTATTTCATTTAAAATCGAACGACTTGTAATAAGCGGAGCTTTGAGCATGCGATGAATACTCACTTCCACTCCTGATAAGTGACGCTTATTTCAATTTTCCTTCACCCGGAAAACTAAGCCTCGCGCGGACACTCTCGAAAATCTCAGGAAATGTGATTTTTAGGGGCAAAGTGTAGGTTAGGAATCTCAGTTTCAGTGTCAAAAACCTAATTTACATTTCACCACACTAGATATTGCATCGAAAGCCGTATCTTTAAAACTGGTCTTTTGCTCAATTCGAGTAAATGAAGACATAATGCAATAAAAGGTAGATTGTCATCATTTTGGGTACCATCCAAGTTTCAGACATTTTAGAGAATGATGTAAAGAATTGAGATGCTTTAGAGGCGTTTTCTGGTAAATATCTCTAATACAGAAGCAGCACAAAACCTTTCCAATTAAAAACTTTAAGTCTAGCGCAGATTTATTACCAAGACCTAGCCATAAATCCAAATAAATTTGTTTCAATGGGCCTCGAACCAGCAACGCATGAAAAACTTGGCCTTTGCACCATCGGTGCCTAAAAGGATGAAGGTATTTCTATTTGCATCGCAGATATGTTCACGTGTGTTCCAATTAAGATGTAAATTCGTGTTTTACGCCAAAACAGCGTGTTTGAGATCAGTTTTGCAGGAGACAAAAATAAAGAGATCATGATCGTTATGCAATGCTTCCTTTTCGCCATGAAACTGATCCACCATGAATTGGAGAGGCTGCTGTAGCTAGAATAAAATGATATTACATACGATTTGACCTGATTTACCTATCACAAAGAGCAGCCTACAGAAAAGGTGTGGGAACACCCTGTTTAAATTCAAAGCACAATTCACGGAATACTAGGTATTTTACATACAGTTCAGACGACACACACCGAGCCATGTAGACTAGACTTAACACAAAAAATTCATGATTTTCGAATGAGTCCCACTCCGCCGATGGTGAGGCGATGCCTCCCTGTACATTATTTGAAATCGGGGCTTAGATTGAGATCAGATACTTAAGAGAAATTTCTAGCCGCATGAAGTAGTCAAACCCTGGATAATGAGAGTAGTCAGCAAAAGGCCAAATGTTTAGAAGCAGTCGGATTCGGTCTTCAGGAAAAAATGGGTTGCCAGCCTATTTTCACCAACATTTGATCTCCAACTCCCCAGATCTTAATCCAGTGGACTATTGTGCATATTCTCAACGCTGTCAACGGAAAAACACTAATCGCACGCCGATACTACAGAGGCTAGTCAATTAATGGACAGAATAATAGCAGTAATCGAGAACATTCCCAGAGAAAGTGTAAAATCAGTTGTTTCAGGTTCTGGGTTTGGTTGAGGCCTGATGAGTTTGTCAAATTTATCCTCCGCACTCTACATACTAGGCATTCTAATAGATGTGTGCTTTGGGATTTTGGTCATATGACTCTCTGATAATAAACAAATCATGATTTCTGGAACATTCGGGGACTAACAACTCTCTTGTAGACAGAAAAGAGAATATCAGATATAAAAGAAAAGCGTTTGTTTTACCAGTTTCCATAATTTAATACGAAGTACGCCGTTCACAAACCTGGGAAATAGGTAAATATTATGTACTATGGAATCACATATTAATACATTTCCTTCCTTATCAAATATTCAAATGACCCATTCGGAACGATTTTTTTTAATAGGGTTTCGGTCGGCTTGGCATAATTTGATCAGTGCGGTATTCAGCTCTCCACCCAAAATTTTGGTTGCACCATTCCTCTCCTCTTGGCGCAATCTCCATCCTCAGCTATATTACATTTAATTATTGCATCACAATTGCCTTTTCACTTTCCTCTTTGTCCTCTAATTTAAGAAATGAACTAATTTTCAGATATTCATCTGGTGGAACTTAATTAATCTCATATTGCAACTTCTACGGGCAATATGTTTTGCTAATTTTGCTATGCTCAGACTCCTTTGGAAAATGGTTATTAACAATCGTCACGACATGTATGATAAATCTTATTAACTGCACTAGGAATTTCTAAGAAAGTGTATTATAACCCTGGTTTACAAAACTAAATTTACTAACTCGAAGTTAATTAAATCTCAATTGAAAGTAAATTTCCACAATGAGATTTACAAATTTGAAGGCATTTTACGGAAAATGGAGAATCTATAGGACCTATAAAATAGGCTGCCTTGTTCTAGTAAATATAATGATTTGTAATCAAATCAAAGAATTTCTATTTCGTTTTGCAAGTACAGTAGCGCTGACGGCTATTTGAAAACTGGTGAGTCCTGTTGACTTAAAAGTCTTCCTGTCGGACACAACCAGAGTGCATGGAGGGCATTGGTCATGATACCACTCTTCCATTTAATTATTCCAAATTTAATGCTGTTCAACGAAATTAGGTAAAAATATTCCCAAGAATGCAACCTCCAGAACCAAATGTTGTATTCTTATGAGCGAAAAGTATCAGGATGTAAAAAATACCTAATCTAGGAGATATTCTTTTTAGATGTAGTAGAGCCTAAAAGCCGTGCATTTTAATGTTGAGTTTGCATGCTCTTTACGACTTTTAAGTAAATAGACTTGCCATAAAATGCCAAGAAGAATAGCAATTAACAAAAAAATTAAAAAGTCATACACTATTGCATGTTTAATATTCATTTGAAGAAAAGGTGTAATTTGACAATAGTTTGATCCAGAATAAACAAAACCATGTATTTTTAAAAAGTCTAGGCAAAAAAGCTTGAATTTTTGCACTGACACTAACATCATCGTTATCCACCGTGGGTGAACACAGCCCGTTGAGGTCTGTCAACCATCAATCAACCATCATCATATAGAGATACAAATTCCCATTAAGTAGCAATTGTTCTGCCTACTTGGAGATCAATAGGATTATTGATCTGCATTCCAATATACAAATTATGGGTGGGCTTTTTCTAAGGTAATGCAATAATCAAATCTATTAGTCCGATTGTATACACCATCTACAAAGTCGATTTCTGAATTTGATTGACATAGATTATTTATTTATGAACATATGGCAATTCCCCCTATGAGATAAGCCACCAAGTAGTAAAATCACCTAGTAATCCACAGGAACAAAATTCTTTCCATGACTTGATAAATGAGCAGATTAGAAATCAGAACAATCAGAAATCAAAACAATGAATGTTTACGGTGAAAGATGTTATTTGTATACCATGAAAAAGAAAATTTCCCAAATTTGGTACTACCAATTTTAAATTATTCCTTTTAATTTTCCTCATCAATACTGCGCTCATTAAAGAACAATTTCAAATAGTGGTTAACGTCATAAACAAAGGTTACAGATAAGATATGGGATGCACAGCGTTAGCATGGCTGAACCAAAGAATCTCGTTCATGCTCGAAAAGACTGGAACCAGCAACCGTGCTAGTGTTGACGTTTGGAAGCAAGTGCAGTCGTGGTGCAGAGACCGCTCAGACAGCCGGTAAACAATAATTGCTGCATTATTAGTGCATCCCTAGTAGAATTGTTATGTCTAAGCTCTGAGTCAGTGCCCCATTACCAGAATTAACTCTATTCATTCCACACACACTCGGTTTCCTTTATATTATTGAGGTAGCTTAGCTAATCTAGGGAGCAATTTAAAAGCGCGGGTTTTTGCTAGAAAAGATTATTGGGATAGGGTCAAGGATTATTTTTGCAGCATTCGACACAAAGAAGTTTGCGACGCACAAATCACCTTTGGAAGATTCAAGAATGATCCTCAAACTTCGCAGAGATCGAAGTACCCTCGACGTACTTTAATTTCAGATAAAGATGCGTATGGATAAGGATAAGAGCAGAATTCGAGGAATCACCCTTCCTTTCAATAAAAGGTGAAATGCATAAGGTAATAGCGGCTATGGCCAATTGGCGAAGATAATTTCACTTTTAGTGGTCCAAAATTGCGCAGGAACACCAAAGAAACATGCGGCCGCTTTTTAACCTCTGAGCATCAATGAAGAAACTCGAATTCTGCTAATCCTTTTATTGGTCAGATTGGACAAGAGTGATTGGCTATTCCAATCAAAGGGTGTGCACAAACTTATATGGAACCTATAACATCTACCGTTATAATTAGTCCCGTTAATCACTGCGATATCAACACGAACAGGTTGCTCAAAATTGGTTAAAATTTATGAATTTTCATACTGTTAGCACTTAACATCACCAGGATTGTATATTTCTTAATTTACCCATCATTACTAACACATATAAAGCAGCGTGATGACAGTGGTTAACGAATTCGTATAATAAAGAGGAAAATTCGTTGACGACGGACTCACCACAAGACGTCAATTGAGGTCAGGTCTGAAAAGAATTTAGCTCTCTGCTTCAAGTATTCAGTTATGGATGACAGTGAAAAACGACAGAAGTCATTATGCGCAATCTATAACTATCCACAACTAAAGTAATCACCAAACTATCACCAAATACCCCAAGAAATTGTAATTATTTTCTTTAGTCTCATCCACGTAACTATAAGTGTGGGAATAAAGCAATTTTGATTTATGAAGTTGGGTAAGGATATCCGATTATTAATGTCATAATCCCACGTAAAGTTGAAGTTTTTCACGAGAAGAGTGAATAATATGAATAATCCATTTTATATTTTACCCCATTTTTCACCATAAAAGAAATAATTGAAAACAAAAATCCAGTTGAAATTCGACGTTTATGGTAAGGAAATGTATTTTTAAATGTGAAACAAGGTGCTTTGGAAGACAAATTTCATGACGCCAAACTTAAAATTAAATTCATAAAATTCAAACATTCGATCCTTGAAGACGGAATTCTGAACATATTTATGCTTCAAAGCCAAATCCAAAAATATTATTCTTTGCGTCATTGGAAACATGTACAGCTATGATCTCTCCTGTCAAACTTTAAAACACGCCGCAAATGGTCGGGTCGACTGCGTAGACCAATTAGTCGCTATTCACGCCATAATCTAGGCAGTGACAACTACATTTCTACTAATTTTTGAGCTCCTAAGTGTTGTCTAACTTTTCGAGGCTGTGTGATTTTCTTCTGAAAATTGGTGAAAGTTGCTCCAGGCAGATTAGGCTTTGCTACCTCCTCACCGATGAGAATTAGTTAAAAGGCGCTATTTTTCTGGCGGCTTAGGAAGAAAGACGGAGTTTTGCATAAGTCTCCTGCAAATGAGCCCTTTTCTCTCTGTGTGTGTGTGTGCGATTACTTTGAGCAACATGATGCAAGGGAATGCTATATTTCATTCAATCATAAAAAGAAGCACTATTTGTAAATTCATTGTCTCATTTTTAGCCCTTCACAGAGTTTTTTATCATCTGTGTGATGTGACCTCAGTAAGGGTATTTTCAACCACTTGAAGTTTCATCGTCAAATAGTGTGGATCTGAGAGAGTGATTTGAGAACTGCGAACCCTGGCTACTCCTGTAATCTTTGCCTATCTTGCCGCCAAAATGGTACCTCTGAGAATTGAGAGTTCCGAAATGTCCAGATCTCGATCCATCTCTTTCACTGTTTTTTATTAAATAAAGACTACAACTTAACTACTTCCCTTCAGCTTCGTCTACGCATATTGCGCTTTTGGTCCAGTACAGATTGACAATTAAGAGAACATAGATCCTCAAAAGTCTGTTGAAAAGAATTAACTCACTCTCTTCTTATTTAAAATAGGTCATTCTGAAGCCTTCAGCATGTACAAGACTAAAAATAGTATGGCCGTAATGTGGTAATAAGGTTGAACTATTTCCGAGAATGGGTACCCGTGCCATAGAAAAGAATTAGGTAAACGTGTTCACCCTAAATATGAACTCTAAACCATAGCTTTTAATTGGAATAGGGGTTTAAAAAGACCTTTAAGAGTATTTAAACTGGGAAAGATATAATAGTCAATCAGTCATCATTTGAACTTAAATTGGGCTTTTAAAATAAATAATAAAAAATTTTAACATTTTTTACATGGAAATAATAAAATATAGTAAATTTAAGTAGAAATTTGCTTAAGTTTTCTCCATTAATAGTCGTGATAAAGAAAAACGAAGGAGGATAGTTGAAGTAAATCACTGGATAAAATTCAAGAGGAAATGCACATGATAGCAAGATTTCGCAGTTATTCTCTGCTCGTTATACTTATATGCGCGCACATTGATGAAATGACTATTTAAAAACGATAAATAACCCATGAAGTTTGCTAAATTCCAAAATGATCTCTTAACCACGGGCCTCTTGGTGGAATTCATGCATTTTTTATAGTTAAAACGGATTTGAGCCGACTATGAAAGAGAAAACTGATTTTATTTTGACATAGAAAAGTTGCTAAGATCAGAAAAATGTTAACTGGATGAAATTGAAAAAAAATTCAATGGACGCATTTTTATCCACTGGAAAGCCAAAAATCTAGTACGGTGCTACAACTAAGCTCTAATCCAGGACTCATAAAAAGTCAGAGAAATAACTTTATCAAAACAGGTCAAATGGAGCAACACAGATGTCCTAATTTTAAGACAAAAGAACTCTACCACCTTTCTACTCCCCTCAGTAAATAATGAACATTATATGATATTCCCATGCCCAAATATGTGATATAATCTTTTAGTTAAACAAATAAGAAAACAATTTAAATCCATTTTTGTCCTATATAGTGCAAATAATTGTGTGACATTATTGTTTTAAGGCTCTTTAACATAAATAACAAATGCCTGAGAAGAAGGTTCATTTATAGGAAGAAAGTTAATCTATTTTGAGAAAGTAGACATGACCGTTTGATATGTCGTCTTTAACTTGGTTAAGCTCAGCAATTGCAGTGGTTTCGCAGATAACCAAGTGTTCTCACGGAACATTCTAAAAAATCCTAAAAATACCATTTTCACTCCTTCTAGCACAGTAAAAACCACTTGACATTAATTGATAAGAACTCGTTTATAATCACTTAACCCCACATATAGCTAATCGTGTTTGATTTTATTTAAAAAAAGAGAGGCATTGACATTATGCCATTGTCAAGAATTGCCTAACTAACGTTACCACTCTGAAGTATAACCGGATAATTGGTATCACATCCTTTTTTAATGCAAAAACCGTTAATAACCAGTTGAAGTTAAATAGAAGAAGGTGTAGATTGAATGGGAACTTATCGCATATGTCTCACTTAGTAGACCGATAAATCAGGAAAGCACTCTTTCATTCACCTGATTCTTGAAACTAGGTTAAACGGCAGGGCTTAAAATGCGTAAGACGCAAGAAACCGCAACCTTGCCCATTTGTTATAGATAGATCATGTACTAAAATATTCGTTCAATGAGCAACCAAAATCTGTTCAATTTTAAAAAATGAACCTCACTATGCGCCCTTGGTTGCCTTCTAAAGCACACAAGTAACTCATGCATTTTTTATTTAATTTCATTTTAACATTGCATTTTAACACCTAAAGACAGTATTCATATAAGACGTCAAAGTTCGAACTGACTAGATTAAAGCAAATTTTAAACAGTCTCACTACATCAACCAGAAGTGAACATGTTAGATGCAAAATCTGATCGATAAACGATAAATATCATTAGATAAAAATTAATTTATTATGCGTCAAACCAATAACATTTAAGCCTTTGGACTATAGTACCATCAGATTTCAGGCATAAGATCAGGGACAATAAAAAAGTGCACGATTTAGGATAATAATTAAACAAAAGACAAAGTAAATTTTGATTGGTCAACACACAACAGGCATACCTGACTTTGTAATGGTTTTAGACAATCGTGAATTACAAGTTTAGAATTTCTTCAGAAATAGTCTTATTATAAAAGGATACTAGATTTATTAATGAAAGTTAATATGGAGACTTCTTTGTAAAATGTTATCTTCATGACTTAAAATATTTAAAATTCATTGATTTAATTATAAAGATATTGATAAGAAAGGGAGCATTAATGAAGTTATTCAAACACGTACATAGCCATGTGAATTTCAGAGAGTGACAGAAATAAGAGGATGGATTAATCCATCAATCGTCTGAAGACACGCCCAATTATAAATTAATTCCAATTTTAAATAAACCAATTCAACTAACTTTGCTGAAAAAAAATTCATCAGTTGAATGAACTCGTAATTGTAAGCAATAAAAAAGAAAAAGTTAAAATTCCTTGTAACAAATATAGTTCAATATTTGGTCGAAATTAATAAGCTGCAAATTAAAAAAAAGACATGTACTCAACTTCTGTTAAATGAACTCGAAAAAGAAAACCAAATGATCTTCTCGATTTCTTCTCTTCCAATCTGACCATTTGTCTAACTTGTAGTTAGACAATTATTGATTCCATCATGAAATGAAATATCCAATAAAGACAATGATATACAGCGATATACAGCAACCAAATATTTAACTGATAGTGTGGGAAAGTAATGAAGTAGTATCAATATTTTGTATTCCAGATCGAATGGAAAAAGTTTTAGCTTTTAGACATTTAGATAATAATTCACATGGCAAAACAAGGTGACAAAACCAAATAATAACGAAAGGACTATAAATCTAATAGGTGCTACGTACACGAAAATTAAAAATTTTTTAGGGCAAAGTTTGGAGTATTTACATTGCTATGTTTACTAATTTACTAAGGAAGACAAGAAAACAGAATAATACATAAAGACCCACAATCAAAGAGATATAAGATAAAATATCATCACTAAAACATGAGAAAAGGAATTGAAATAGTAAGAGGAAAACCATTGAACTTAAGTATGAAAAGATTGACATGCAAGAAACAGATAGAAATAGGAGAATTGACAATAAATTAATCACTTATTGTGTTTAAGATCCCATCAAAAGAAATTTTTAGAATTGAAAAAGGACGAAAAAGTAAGTTTAAGTGATAAGTACGCAATTTACGAACCAAAATATTAAGTTATTAGGCAAAAATAAAGTATTTATTTCATATGGTTAAAATTAATTACTGACTTACATGTTTGACCAAAAATTGTTTTGATCAGTGGACGTTAACTGATTAGGCAAATATTAATTAATAAAAACTAATTCACTCTAGAGCAGTTAGTAAGATATACAAGACACATTTAATAAAAAGCATGAACATTCAAGCAAACTTACACTAACTCACATCATTCGACGCACATAATACGATTGAATAGTTCAAGGTTATAAATCATAGGTGAATGTCTTGAATTAAATATTATAACAAAGCAATAAGTAAAACTACGAATATATTTCCAGTATAACATTACTGCACTCGTCAGATAATTTTAATAACAAATTTGAATTGTTAATAAATTGCAAATTTTAATAAAATTACTACGCATGCTTGATAATCTGTCTCAATAATTGGTCTATGTTCATGCAACCGCTAAATAATAAATGTCTATCTTATTTTAATCTTGAATATTTCAAGCTAGTTAATAAACTATTGACATAATTTTTAATTTGATAGAAGAGATAGTCTTCAAACTCAAATGCTTTCTATATCAGCTGCTTATCATAAGCATTCGGTGTGGAAGTAAATCCTTTTATGGACTTATAAGAAGATATTGGATTATAATTAGTCGACAAGGCATAATCTACTTTCCTAAGTTGTCATAATTTTTCGTTAATGTTATTAAAATTCAGATGGGCTAAATCATGACTTTTATTAATTTTTATAAAGGTAGCGAAAACACTCTTATGTAGTGTCGCAATGCCTAACATGATTCGATAGATGATTTAAAAATTTGATATATTTCAGAGGTCGTTCATTAGCTACATTTAGCAACTTATTCCAGAATACAAATTGACAACCAAACTTATATTCATGTAATCCTTTTAGTGGACATTTCACTGAACATGAAATATGAAATTGTTTCCGGCGACTTTCGTTTATATCAGGAATTACTGTTACAAAAAGGGATTTAATATCTACCTTGCAAAAGGATGCTACTCCTGCTTTTCTGACATGAATGGAAATGACAAGATTCTGGCTAGTAAGCTGTATGCCAAAGTCATCATAAAAGTGAACTTTCAAAACTTTTAAATTAATATATACTCTGGCATGCTTAGCGAATTAAATAATTATTTCTTTAAATATAATGTAACCACATGACACTTAACATTGTATATTTATTGCATTTAATATCGGCGCCATTTATCGTTTGAATTGATTAGTTTTCCATCAGCTGATCGGGGGTTTTAGTTGTTATTTGTATTCATGTCATTTCTCGCATAAGGTATGTTAACTAGTAAGGTTTAGAGCCACTAGTATCAATAATTTTACTTATATTTTGATATACATTGTATTATTTTATTGTCTTATGGGACTATTTTTATAAGTACACTCTCCCTTTTTCGCCCAATTTATCTTTTATAATAATATATTTGTCTTATTTAACCATCTTTCAACTACTGTTTGACTTTTTTGTTCTTCCATATTTCATCTTTTGAGTCAGCTGTTCTTCTCATTGCGTTTTCTTTTAGACCAAAGATGTACGTATTTCTGATGTCAAAATGTTGCTTGGTGAAAGTAGATAATTCCAGCTTGCACGAGCGGTAGGTTTTTGCTTTCAACTTTACTTCCTAACTACTTATTCGAATAGATTTGGTAGTCTCTATACCTACCTTGCTCAATATTATCAGCTTCCATACGATCGCATGATTCTACTTAGTGATGGTGGTTATCAGTTAAATCACGTCCATAGTATCAAAGATCATGATGTCGGGGAGGTGAGTTTTCCTTATTATGTTTCTTATTTCATTTTTCTTTTTTGTCTCTTCTCATGTAGTCCTTTTCATTTTAGACTTGTGATAACCCTATTTATGTATTCGTTCGAGAATGCGCAATTTCGCCGGCACCCTGTTCGCTAAAATGTATTAATTGTTAATTTTAGCATGTTTTTCTTTATCTTCTTGCCGTTATATTTTTTTAATAATTTATTAGTGAAAGTTTTGAATAGTTTTACCTGGTGAGTTCTACTTTTTATGTAGTTTGGGGCTTCGATCTCATTGACATTATTTGCTATTCCATGTTGGGGCTCGGTTTTTAATTCTCCATTAGTTTTATCGTACTTGTCGTTAGCCAATCTTTTATTCTGCTTTTTCAGTTCTTGGATTACCCAAGGAGGTTTTAAACTACCTTGACCAACCATTTCCAAATATGCTTATCACTGATCTCCAAGCCTGTTTCAAGAAGATTTCCTCGGCATTAGATGCTGACGCAGAAACTATTCGACAGCTAGAACAGGACCAAAGACTAATGTGCTTCGTGAGTTCTACATAAGTGGCTTAAATTTTCAACTTTCTATTTAGTTTCCAAACGAGTTGAATAAAGCTTTTTTCATTAATCCTCTTCAAGGTAAACTTTCCTAGAACTGCTTTTCACCACTTCTTACGAATTAGTGTTAATTAATGCCTTTGGTCGATGAGAATCTATCTCGTGACCTTAAAATTGGTCGGTATGCCGTCTGTGCATACTTCTTTTCATTATGACTGACAGGTTCGCGTCTTTATTTCCACCAAATTGCATCTTGCGTAAACGTCGTTAGTTAAGATCGCTGATCACGCTTTTATCCTTGAGAACAGAGTGATGTTACCCCATTGCCATGTTTTCAAGGTTCATATTGATGGAATTGTGCTTGTCTGGCGGGTCTAAATTTCTTTATTAGGTTATTTTTGTTTCAGATTGTCACCTTGAATTGTCTTTAGATGTTTTTTAGTTATTAACACGAGGTCTATTTTTTGTCACATATTGATGCTAATAGGCCGATAATCGCTACATTTTACTCAGAAATGGCATTTGTTCGACCGCATTATTTTCTCCAATCACTGTCACTGTGGTTGGGTTCAACAATTCGGCAATTAACTTAAACCTGCATCTCTTTAAATTAATATTATATTACAATTAAGGTTAGTTTTAATCGTTAATTGGAAATACGTTCGTCAAAGAGAATCACTCTCTAAAAGTTTGTTTCTGGTCCTCCTTTCAAGAGATATGTAAGCTGCTAAAAATCTAAGTATATTTTGAAAATGCCAACTTTTATTCTATCCATTATGCCAATGCTTCTCCAACTCGTGACTTCTGACCTAATGGTCAGAGCTTTTATCCTTACTTCATCATCACTTGGTTAATTTATTCTCGGCTCGTTTTGATTTATCTTGCTTTTGCTTTTCGAGTACCTGAAACACACTTTAACCACTTCACTTTAGAAAAATTTAGTAACGTTTCAAGTTCATGATTCAAAAATGTGCGCAAAAATGGGATGGTGGTCAACATGTACATTTGTCTGGAAGTCATTGGTGTGTATACAGTGAATGCAACGCCTAGTCGAAATTGGCTAAGAGATGGGTACACCAGAATCCGAGCTTCTCCCCAATTTTATTGTTACAAGTTAGATGAAGCCTGTGAAGCCTGCTTTTGTATCAATCATTCTTTTGGTTTCCGTAACTTATACCTTTTATTATATGTGGCTTTCATCTGAGAGTTAACCACACTTGGCTTGGGCAAAATGGTTTACCCCTATTGACAACTCAGCTTGTGACCTTTCTTTTGGACCGGAATTTACCACGTTGGTCGGTCATCTTCATAACTGAATTATTACCTTCATGTGTCGACCTCCCTATCTCATATTATGTAGACCTGCACAGTCTGATCAAGACTAATAATTGATGCTCGTCTACGGGAAAGGTATAAAATGTGAAAGTGGATCCATGGCTATCTAGCTTCATTTATATGTAGTGGAAAGCGGTAGCCGAAGATAAAGTCATAAAATTTGAAATTTATCCTAAGCTCGGATTGTGGTTATCATCGTCTTGTTCTATGGAATTTCATGGTTAAATTTATTTACTTCACTTGAAGCTTTGCTTTGTTGCAATTGGGTGTTGATAATTAGCTAGTATCGAATTTCATGAACAACGATTTGCATTAATTTTATTTCCGTCATCTCTTTCATCATTTCTAGTTTATTTCAAAGCAGAGTAGATCACTTGTGAAACCTTTTTTTCATTATTTTAGGGTTGGTTTATCGCCCAAGCCAACTTTGAGCACGATTTGCAGGACTTTCAGGAGAACATGAAGGGCTACTGGAAGGACTATGAGTATCATTGCAGTGAGGTTGGACGTTGGGAAGCCATCTTCAACAAGTAAGTAGTTGTTTTTCATTGTTACTAATTTCATCGCATAATCCCCTGATATCTCACCTTTGTGAGTCATTGTGAAAATATCGATTTCATTTACGAGCACAGTTTGATCAGGCCATGTTTTTCCTCTTTGCTCTTTTCACTTCATATAATTTTTTAAAATTTGGAATCTTCCTTCAATAATTTGATTCCATCTGAAGGGAGGGGACTAATTTCGTTCCGTAACCATGACTGCACTTTTTATGGGTTCTCGTGACTGTCGCATTATGCTTAATCGCATGAATATGTACTTTATGTGTTTATTTTGATTAAAATTTGGGGGTGCGTACTGGCATTACCGTTTTTGATCGATTTTTTGGCTGCGTGATCACACTTTCTCCATCCAGTTTTTTTTCATAATTTGGTTCTTTGGCGCGTTTCCCTGCACCATGGTTTTGCTTCCAAACTTATCGAGTCTTTTTATTGTTTACTATTTATAAGTACTTCCACTGATCCAATATGAGCGAAATGTTTGGTTTTAAGTGTAGCTTCTACGAATATTAATTTTGCAGATTTCAGTTCAAAGAATAGTCGAACCTTCTTGTCTTGATGTATTTAAGGGTGTTAAGTTCGTGAGATCAAGTTGGTTTGGACTTTCATAGTTGAATGCACGTAAAATTCGACTTGTACTTAATTCATATTTTTAATTTGTGACGGCGGAAAGGTGCACTAACCTTTGTTCTTATGGTGTTGATTGAGCGCTATGTTAACCATCCATTTCTTTGAACTTGGTTAATGCATGCACTTTTTATAAGATCTCTAGGTGAACTTGAACGGATTTGTAAAATGATGGATTCATAAAAAAATGAAGGCCAACTCTTGTGCGTGAAAATTGACATCCAGTGCATGAAGATGTCATAGACTGTCACAGGCTATGTATATATAGCTATTTACCCTGAGCCTAATTCTTAATACAACTTTATTGATTCCATTAAAGTTACTTGAGGATAGTAGTCCTTTGCAGGTACGAAGACTAGTTGTTTAATGTTGACAAAAAGTTTAGTGGACACGAATAAGAACTGTGAGTAGTGAAGAAAGTAAGTAGAAGTAGAAAGGGCTTCACACTTGAAGCTCTAAAGAATCTAATCCCAAAATACCAATGCCAACTGATAATTGGTTTCTATAATCGTGTATTCATTTCCCATGTCCATCATCACTCAGACAAACACAACTCGTGTCACTGTATGTGCATATTAAATTGACTCCCAATTTGTGACCTCAAACACGCCTGTAGTTGTTTAATTTGCTGGAGGTTAGGAATTACCAAATTGGGTTGGGGAAGGGTGGGGGACCCAATGAACCAGATAGTAGAAGCTAAGGCTGTGGCTAGCCGCTAACAGCAGCCAAGGGAATGTGGAGCACAAAGGGTTATGTGGGCTAAATTGCATTGAATGAACGGCCAAGGGGGGGGGGGAGGGGGGCTCGAGAGAGCAAGGGAGAAATGGGTGGATAGTGAAACGTACGAGCAGATCCATAGCAAGCGTGTGCGTATGCAATTGGGAGTGCAAAGATAGTTTATGAGTCACATGGGCATGTAGGCTCACGTGAGGGTATGAATGCAGATGTACTTTTAGCGGTTGTGGACACCTATGGAAAATGGGAGAATCGATAAACTCGTCTAGACGTGCAGATAGGATTGTGAAAGCGAAAAGTCGACGTATTTTTAACATGAATGCGACTAAATAGCTTCTTTGTTGTAGTCATTGATAGTTATCCTTTCATTCCATGTTAGGTGATAAAGTAATAACATATCCTCATATCTATAAGCATATTGAAAATACTTTTCTTTCTTTGTGCATCTGCAGTCATCCTCAATTTCGATATTTTTTAACCATTTCTGTGCCTTGAACGTAATGATTATCCTACTGAGCGGGCCTATTTGAAGTTAATTTGTTTGCCTAATGCGCTCATTTTCCTGCTGAGAAAGGCTTGTTTACCTGTTGCTTTCCTTTACCCCTCAAAAACCTCCATCATTCGCCGTTGTTTTGCTGGTAGGTTAGGGCAAAAAAAAACTAAATTCTTTCCTGTAATCCTTACTTATTTAACATATCAATCATTGAGAACATTGCTTTCTTACAAATACTATTAGTGACCCACAGTTCATTACTCCCTTCCTACATATCAAGCTTTATCCTAACCTTCTTTCCTCAAGTCGTTTATTGATTTCTTCAAGTCGGTCGACTCCCACAGATTTGGCATCCCTTTTAACGCCTATCTTGTTCATTGTGCTATTTATAAAGCCTTTTTGCTCATCAAACTTCCCCCATCCTGGAACTGAATGCTATTTGTATGCGTTTCTACTTCTTATTGCAATTAAGGTAGCTTTTTCTCTTATAAGGACGATAATGTTTATACCACTGGTGGTAAATATTTTGTTCCATGAAGGTTTTACTGGAAGATAAGGAATATTGATTCGAATAAGGACAATTTAAGTGCAAAACTTCATTAGGCATGGATAGATGCCCTTAATGGGTTCGCTAAAGGGCAGATTAGACTAAGTAAGTATAGGCAACGAGTTTTGTAATAGCCACCCATATTTAAATACTCTACTTTCTACCTACGAACAAAACCGGTTGCACTGAGCTCCCAAGGCTGTCTGGAAAAAGACCCGGCAGTTACGTGCCCTATTTCATCTGTTTACGCTAAACTTCAGTCGGGGTGATTGCGTAACAATGGGTGTGGTTATGGAATGCGGCGTATGAGTGTATTAGTGTAATTGATTTTAATAGTGGACTTAATGGACTTAAACAACCCCAATGAAATAGCAAAAGACCAAGTCAGGTCAATTTGGATTGGATGTCCTCTATTCCCTATTTATTCCTTGTTAGGCAGAAATGTGGTTTGTAAAATCACGTTTAGTTTCAAATTACCAATGTATGCAGCTTTCAAGATATTGTGAACTTGCAAGGCATTGTCTAGTGGGTCGTAATCACACGTCTTACGTCTTCTGTTTGCACCACATCCCAGTCTGCGTAATGACTATCTACTAACCAACAAGACGAACAGTGGCCCTTTAAGCACTTTCTCCGCTATGTAACGATCTATTGTCTTATCGCTAGCGCGTTATCTATTTGGTCCCTTTTCCCGTAACTCCTATATACCATTTTGTGCGAAATTGCGCCATGTGATTTCATCAGCTGCGTGCGCATTGTACATGCGTCCGTGTATGTGTGCACGCACATAGCGTGTGTGCCGCCTCCGTGTTTATCACCCCTGCGCGCTGGTAGTGAGTTCCTTACTGCCCCTGGAGCAAATAAAACGGTACATTTTTAGTTTACTGCGTCTATTTGCCCTTAAAAGCTAAAAATTCGAGTTATCTACCTTGGTCGCCTGTTTCTTTTGTCGCTCATTTTTGTGCGCGGACCAGACGACCGTAGTTTGTTTGCTTAAGCTCCAATAGAATTTATTGCTCCAATAGAATTTATTTGTAAAAAACTAAAATCTAAATATCGAAGATATTTGACTCATTTTATGAAAAAATATCATTATAACGGCTTCCTTTCAGTAGTAGCTTTTACTCACTTATGGGTAAGTCTGACAGGTCACTTGGAAACGACCAGTGAGTTGCTCATACTGAGAGAATGTGCTGGCCTTGCTTTGAGCTATATTTGCCAGCGTTCCATTATTTAACGTCTGTTATAACTGTATCACATAACCTATCGAATATGTAAGTTTACTATCCAGCTTTCCAGTTTGGTGCACCCGTACTCGTAGTTAATTGACCTGGGAGTTGGTCTTTGCCTTTTAGCAATTGATTATTTCGAACACTCCAATTAACAGCTGGAAATGCTAATTGAATGCCACTAATGTTTACTGACTATTCTCTTGATTATCATACATTTTGAATGTGGGCGTTCCTTTTATAATTACGGCGTAATTCTTTTCGACTTAGGTTTAGTGAAATTCTTAGTACACAGCACGGTCTCAGACGTTTATGTATGCTTTATTTGTAGCCCATGTTAACAAATACTTCAAGCCGTCACTACCATCATTCTAATTATTCATTGAAGTTTTGCTTTTAAGCTCTTCATATGCTAAATAGCTAATGAATTTCGGAATTTAGGAATTTTTCTCATTCTTGTTTGTAAACGCACGAATTGAATCGCCAATTTCTATGCCAAATGACCTATTGCAAAATAATTAAAACAGTTCATTTGATTGAGGTTACTAACAATGAGGAGTTAAATTTCAGATTAGAAGTAGCCCCTAATCGATCACCGTAAAATTAGAAGCGAAAGGTCTTAATTAGATTAGGCGTGCGATGAGTCCATCGTATAGTTGGGGAGTGGCTTATGGGTGTGATTTTTTGCAAGATGGCAAATTTAAAAGTCAAACACCTTCAAATATTTTTTTTCTCATGTAGCATTTTGAGGTCCCTTGTTTGAGTCTGTCTTCTATAGACGACCCATTGGTTACCCCCTTCATAAATGCAAAGATGGGTTGCTTTAACTTTCCTGCCTACGTATACTGTTTAGCTCTCTTCCATTTCGCTGCTTTTTGAGTGAAGTGGTAATCAATCAAAGCTTTTTTGAAATACTTTGACAACCCTTGTCTCCTAAGGCTTCACCCGTCGTCTCAAAGGGATTATGACGTTCCTGCACACGCTGACTCACAGGCCTACTCAATGCCATCATGTATGACTGCCATGATTGCCAATAAACAAAGACAAGAAATCAGCCAGACTTTAAATGCACTTTATTTAGCCTTTACACGCAATTTGGGCGTGCAATCCACCCTCTTCCCTACGATGGCTCAATACACCCCTGATACGTCTCAACTCTCTTCTGATTCTCCATTTCCCTATGGTTGTGGTGTGTCATTGCGTGCTGTAGCCTTTTCGCAATGTCGATTTCTTCTAATATGAGAGAGCAAATACAACGAAAATTGTCACCCTTCCTATTAATAACAGCAACACTAAATCGTATTCGACAGGGCAGTAATCGAACAACTTAAACATCCCTGGAACATCCAATAGTTGTTCCGTTATTTTTCCAGTTTCGTCTCCAATTTGAATATCCGATTCCCTATTTATGTCATGTTTTTTCTCCCGAAATTGCAGTTAAATACTTTTTCCTCCTTTTAATATTTCATTTATTAATGATTGTACTTGGGTGCAAATTTTTCGAGAGGAATAGGTCATTCCCAATTGCATTTCCAATACTCATTTAGGGTAATTTAGTAGGTTCATGAACTCTCCCTGGTTAAAACTCGAATTATCCAAACTCCTTTATTACTTTGACCTCATCAACACAATTGACCTTCCATATCCGAACCCGTTAGATGGTGTTCACTGCTTAACCTTTACGTTCCCAATACCAATCTTAACCTTCTCAATTAGCTATTCGTGTTTTCGTTAATAGTTGCTTTTGCTATTGCAAGCGCTGAAGACCGACTAGTCCAAGTCTTACTTATCCTAATTGTGAGTGTGCTCTAGGCGCAATCATTTAATCTCTGATCAAAAAATCTCTTTAAATTCTACTCTTCCACTTCTAATAACCTCGTTTAATGGCTTAGATGCACACTTGCCTTATCATTTTTTCTTATAAATTGGCCTGTACAGATTTTTCTCTGCTCAGTAAGAAAAATAGTTTTATTTTCATAAAGGAAATATAATGGGGTTTCAGTCACTTGAATGATAAGCGAAAATATTATCGAAGTTGCAGCAATTAACAAAGAAATGGTGAAGCCGCCCTCATCTTATGTTTTTTTGAGGTTTTTATTTGTTAAGTGCCACATTCCAACCTCCTCCCCCCCCCCCACCCTATCGATATTTCATGGGGAGAGGAGGCATACACGCCACCCTGTTGTTATATGGCACCTATCTTGTGCACTCAGGGCTGATGAGTCATGCTATCGAGCCTTCAGTTTTGTTGTTAATTAGAGCCCTAGCTTTCGGAGACTTCGTTAAAGCACAAACTTGAGTGGTGGAATTTTCGGGGTGAGGGGAGGAGGAGTTGAGGGAGGGAGGACTGTGCTATATTTTAGCTCTCATCTGTATGGCGTTTTGTAGCGAATATTTTTATCAATGTTTTTCTCTATTTGTCTGAATTGAGTAATAATTTTGTTGCATTTTCTCTCCCTCACCTTCAGATTCTCAGCCATTAAAGAACGACTTCAAAGCGTTCCTCTGCTGCAATCTCTCCTTCCCACTTCCAGCGATTTAACGGTATGTGCACTTGCCTCTCCTCATAAAGCCTATTTAATTTTGCATTCTCCCGTGTTTGTAGTTCATCGTTAAGTACCTTTCTTTACTCCCGTTCCTCCTTCCTTATTTATTTCACGCACCTACTTGCCCCCCTAATACGGTATATTAAGTTATTTAGTTATTAGACCTACTTGTAGTTGATGGATTAATTTTACTCTCTGATTATTCACAATAACTAACAATACCACCCAAATCATAAAATCAGATGTTGAGTAGAAAGCATGTATCTCTCTCATTTACCACCAGTAAAATTGGGAGAGAAGTTGGAATGGCAGGAAATATGAGCGTCAGCAAGGAATGGGTGGCTCAAAATCAAGAAGCCATACTGTAGCACACTGAATTGACTTAGCTGCCGGTTTGATGAACAATCATTTCTAAATCATGGTCTCCCAATCTAATACGTGCGTATGCTGTCTAGTCTTTTTGAAATGCTTGAATAAATCCGGGTGCTATATGACGATTTCTGCATTTTGTTTAATGCATTTACTTCTGATAGGGCATTCACAATGCTTCGCAAAATTATTCCATATATTGGAGGATTTTGCCCAGTCTTTTCCATGTTTAAACCAGCACTGAATTTAATGGTGAGCCTAATTATTGAATCTGGCTATACATTTACCAGAGCACCGTCACTCAAGACCAACCATCATGGATAGTTACTACCGGTGAGTGGTTGGTCTTAAAAAGCAAAGAAATACTTAATTGGTAGTCTCGTAACGAGTCCATAAGTCTTAGAGAATGCCGAAAATAAGAAATGCGAGAAGTCAAAGGTGATTATTACCGCGTGGGAACAGGAATGACTTAAGGGAAAATATGAGCAAGTACAAGACTTCGTAGGCACACAAGAAGGGGCTGGCTTTCAATACCACTTAACATTCGCCTTGATTACTGGTAAGAAACATCTTATAGTCTTACTTCTCTCCTCATTCTGTGCCCTATCCAATTTCAAATGTATCATTTCTATCTGGCTAAAATGTGTCTCATGCTGTGGAAATTCATCGTTGTTATCGTCTTCAAGGTGGTCGTTTGATAAATGTTCATCGAGTGAATAGGAAAGAGATGGGAATTTCCTCAATTTATCGCATGAATGGGTGGTCGGTTTGCATGCCTCAAATGCTTGTGCTGAACCTGCCTATTTGAAATATCTTTCCAGAAATAAGATCGTATTTTCGGCATAAACTAGATCTTGGAGTGGTTAGTATTATTCATTTTCAGAGTTCATCATATGCGGATTAAAATGATCAGCCAGTTCCTTATACACATTAATTCATTATGTGCTAATTCGCTTGCTTGTTGCAAAATAGGTTATTATCGCCTTGCTCTGTTGACCGTGAATTCGAGTGTGGGTCGATGAATTGCAGTCGTCAATGTACCAGAGGCGACGAAATCCTCCAAAAACGTGTTAATGGATTTTAATAAACAAATTCACTTTTTGAGGAGGAGGAGTAGGGGGGTGTTGCTTTTGCCCTAGTGACAACAAAATTCATTAATAATTGACGCACAGAGTCTCTTTTATGATGGTAGTAGTTTTTAAATCACTTCTATTAAAGAATACATGCGTCTTTTAACTTTCATTATGAGCTGTCACTAGTTCCAATGTTTGTATTGACAAATAATAATAGGGTGCTCATGGACAGGATTCTTATTTTGATTTTTTCCATGAGCCAGAACTGTCGTCTCCCGAATGTTACTTCGATCCCTAGATGCGTGAGTTTTAAATTTGGTGTGTGAAGTGAAAAGGCATAAATGTCTCTCTCCCTATAAGCAATATAGGGTTTTGGATGAATATATTTAATGGTCTAAATTCTAACTTCCTACTTCTCTTTCACATTGATCTATGTTCAAGTGTCTGAACTGTCTGGTGTGGTTACTAGCTTAGCCTATTTCCGATTTCCCAGTAGCGAATACTTCATATAATGAGGTAATTAGAGTCTTTTGTTTTCATCTGAACCCGGATCTCATAGACTATACAGTTTGCAGAGACGTTACTGTGTGCGGATATATTGAACGGAATAGTCACCTTTGGTTAAAAAATAGTCAATTTCCCACCAGTATTGGAATGCGCTTTTCTTAATAAGATTCGAAACTATTATAAGTTAACTACTGCAGTTGCTGCCGTTTTCAATCTTTATTTGAATATGAATGAGAAAGAGGGCTATAAGTATAAAAATTGTGGTGACTAGAGCCCTTCAAAGCTGAACACATCTGATTTCCGCGCTAAATCCTCTCTTATTAAAATGCTCATTGATTGTGGAACCTTGGCACATATGCTCTTGGGTTTATTGTCCTGAAAATTTATCGACTGACTATTAAAAATATCCAGGTCATTCTGAGGATACGCAATTTGGACAATTATTCGCCCTCCTCTGGCCTAATCACCCTTCTGCGTTCTTTAACAATATGGACTGCTTTCTCCTATTATAAGACCAAATATGTGCGATTTTTTGCCATCGTGATAGAGCATCTGTGCGCAAGTAGTACAGAGTTCTAGAAAGCCCCGATCTTCTTATTCATGAGCGCTTTTTACATCCTGCCCTCGTTTCCACAATTGAATTCAGATGATTTCATAGCTTTAACGATCTTTTGGTTAAGTTGACCTTAGTTCGTTCGCTTTGGACATATTCTGTTCCTCAAGTGGTCAAAACACACTAGGTCATCTTTAAAGTATGATTTCTGCTTATACGTAAACCTTCGCCTTTTTAAGGAAATGACACGTCGATATTTTGTATGACGTTTTGCGCCTCCTTTGACGTCTTAACTCACCGTTTTTTGCACTGTTATAATTTATGCATTGGGACGACTAAAAGTGTCGCTTCTCTCGAAATTAATCCAGTTAATTTTTGTGCATGAACTCGTGATCTTTGTACAATTTACTTACTCAAACATTGGAACATCATGTTTGTTATTAAATCATAATTCCTGCCCTTTCAACATTAATAAGTATATTTCAAGTTCATCAAAGAAGGTTCCCACAGTATTCCTTTCTTGTAAGTCAGAGATTCGTAAACTATTCGAGATTGGAGCAACTATATCTCATCGGAACTTCTTACAAGGCCAAGGCCAGCTCATTAATTCCAGTTAATTGGTGTAAAATAAGGAAACCAATTTTGTTGGATTGTTTTACATTTCTGCAAAAAAGGCATTCCCTTTATATATTTGGTAGTAGCGCTCCTATGAGGAATACTTACATGGGTTCTTCCGTCACGTGGTCGACTAGATTGATAGACAGGCGTGTAATTAGATGTACTGACACACACTTGGTCGCAAGTCAGCCTGTTTTTACGTCATGTGGCCTGTGATCCCATATCTGCCGTGACCTAGGTTTGTCTACGCACCTACCGCGTTTTATTTGGGCAGCCCCACCCTTTTTTACTTCGAGAAAGAAACTATTCATAAAGAAATACATTGACAAACTGTAAAGGAAAGGTACTTCAATTTTAAGATAGTATAAGACCTATAGGACTGTGATTCACGGAACCGAGAAATCCTACCTCATCTGATTTCCAGAATTATCAGTTCTAGCTGCTTTGTTTTCAACTTAAAACAATCGACAGGCAATCTTCGAATTTGTGGCGAGCGATCCGCCAGTTTTTAGGCGTAAAATGGTCTTTTTAACATTGTGTGACCTTTCTATGAACACAAACGGAATCACAATAATCACAGGAACCTACCTCTGTTTCTGCTATTAAAATTCCATTTAGGGTTTATTTGGTTTACATGACTTTGCCCGTTTAGAATGAGACGATCAACATCTATGGTCCACCACGAACTCTCTACGATTGGATGTGCCATCAAACGGCTCATATTGTGCCTCGTCGGCCCAACGCGCCAAATTTAGCTGGACCAGTGGGAAGTGGATTCCATCTCACTTCAACAGCTAGCAGCTCATTGGATATCTCTGCTGTTCCTCTGAATATCCTCTGCCGTAATCCCTCCAAATTCCCAGCTAATACCTCCTTCTATCTATCTACCTCCTCGTCTTCTCAGGGTGATAGTTTTACACCCTCTGTTGTCCCGAGCCTGGAATCCACTCTTATTGAACTCGTTGAGGACTCCGCTGCGAAATTAAAGATGCTAAATGACAGTTCAGGAGACATGTCTATGACTAATCATAAGACTTCCATGGGTGACGATGGTGATACCAACTCTGTTCTCATGATGGGGGATGAACTTGATGATCAACAGCCACAGGAGGACGATAAACCCATGGCCCTCTCCACAGGCCCAAAACTACCTTTTGTCTACTCGTAAGTTTTCTTTTATTTGACAAATAGTTTCGGCATATTATGACGAAAAGCTTTAAAGAAACTCTGAGAGAATTGATGTAATTATGACGAAGGGGTTAGTGCAAATATCGGCAGTGTTAACGGTCACGAGATCAGTGCTCATTGGTGCACATCCTGTGGCGTGAGTGACCACTCACTAATCAAGGCCATAGTGTTCATACGCGTAAGGTTGTAAACCGTACGTTCTGACCGATATATACGACAAGAAGAGATTAGATGACTGCAAACGTATCGTTGATTTCACTAATTTTACTTAGCTACAGATAATGAAATGCTCATCACTTATCTTCTATCTGGTTAAGGAAGTTGAAGAGTTTCGCCGATCTCCTGGATGTTGCGCCTCGTGATGCCGAATGCTCATCTCACAATGAAATTCATGAAAGTGATGAAGTTAATGGATCCATCAGAATAGCACAACCGAATCGTGAATTAAATTGTGATTTCTCCAGTCATTCAATTTCAATCTCATCTATGGGATCATCACTTGTTCGCCATCCAGCTGCTAACACTCCTTCTTCACTCCCTTTCATGGCGTGGCCATCGCCAAAGCATGAGATTCAACAGCAACCGGATTCTATAGAAAATTCGGATGACGGTATTGTCAACTGGAGGTGTTCCAAAAGGTACTTTAGCCGTCACCTGGATAATCTGACCAAAGTTCAAGATGCTGCCCAGAATACTGTCCGTCAAGTAAAGGATTATATGAGTGAAGTTCTTCTTGGATTCAAAGTAAGCGGATTAGCAATTTTACGGGTTCATTGAATGAAGGATTTTCTAATGGTTATGATTGCATTTTACTACGGCTTAGCAGAGAGGGTTAGAGAGTGGGATGGGGAGGACTATGGAGTAAGCTAGGATCTGTAGATAAGGAAATTAGCTGGCTAAAGAACTTGGCTGCAGAAGTTATTTGGTAGGATTTTGAGAAATGAGAGCCTTTAGAAACAGGAATCATCGTAGTGGGACCAGGAGGTAGACTGCACTTGCATACGTATGGGCAATTTTCACTGGTAAAGACAATTAGTAAGGACGGTAAGTGTAAGGATAGGACGATTAAGCAGTTGAAAGAGAGGTGTTGTTATACAGATTTGTGAGCTACAACAGGAGTTTCGACAGATGTACCAATTGATAGAACTAACTTAGATCACAGAAGTAACCAACCATAAACGATTAGTAAAATTTAATGGGAAATATGTTCTAACTTACGTATTCAAATGAATGCGCATTTGATTCTTATCCGACTCTCGCTAAACATTGGTGGCCATAAGCCCTATCTGCATTATCGAACTTTTGATGCAAACATGTTGTAGAAGGGCTTGAAAGAAGACACTTCTTACTCTATTTACTTCTTTTTCAGAACCACGCTCGGCTAAAGGAACAAGAGGGTCTCCTTTTTAATATTAGAAAGCTACTTAAACATCTCGGAACTCTTCTGCAATCAATAATCCAGATGAAGGGTAAACTTGCTGATGTCATTTCCAGATTGCAAGTGTGCGTTTATGCCTGATTTTTTCTTAATGCTTTAATTACTAGCATGTACGTATTTTCTCCCTTTCTATAGACAACTACAAAGTTTCTCTTCTGAGTCTATGAACAAAGATCGAGAGTGTGTGAGATGTTTCGCATACTTGTCCAATATTTCGAAATGCAGCGCTGTGTTATATCAACTCCAGGACTCTCCTGAACTTTACATCAAGTGCTTGTTGGAAATAATCCGTCGACGACGACTTTCATCTCTCTGGAACTCACTTACTGAGCGATTCACGCGTTACTATGCAGAATTTCAACACACTGAGTCTCAGCGCCGGGAGTCTTTAGCCTTTGAGCTGAAGGATCATCTTTTGGCGGAGATTTTTCGCCCTCTGAACACCTTCTCCTTACCTTGTCTACGCTTCAGCCATCCAGGAAGACATGTCTCTCGGGTTTCTTTAATCTCTTTGTCCTCATCTAAACGCCTTAGCTCAAATGGCAAGTGTTTGTCTACTAGCCACTTGAATAATCCATCCCCTACGGCCTTCCGTTTATCTGCTGCTAATCGTCCTCGAACAGTAGTTATTCCCCCTAATAATGATATTCTCTCTACTAACAATAATAATACTATTGATCGGACCGAGAACTCTCTTCCTTCCATAAATGAAGCGGAGGTTCGAGAACTTACAACGCGACTTCCTCAAGATCTTGCCGCTATGATAACAAAGGCACTGAAAGAATTAGAGTCTGAGGAGTATAAAATGATGGCCGGATTTCATTTGGCAGAATCGGATGATGAAATGGAGGACAGATTGACAGAAATGGGATGGCAGAAACAATTGCGACGACGATCTAGACTCTTCTCTAGTCCTGGAATACTGGCCCATGGATTTAGCCGACAGAATTGCCAAATCCAAGCTGTCGATGCCTCTACTAATACCAAAGAAGAACCGTAAGTCTTAATTATCGTGCGTTAACTCATTTACGATTTCAGAAATGATTTGTATATGTGTACATATCTGTGTTTCTTTTTCGTAGGCTAAAGAGTCCCACCAGTGATAAAGGAGTTGAAGTTAATTTTGAAGCTATCTGTGATCAATCCGTCCAGTCTCCTCCCTCTCCACCGTCTGAGGTATTAGTAATTGGCTTTTTAGTTTGCCATTTTATGCAGTGCCCAAGCTAACTTTCTGCTAGTAATCAAGCAAAACCTACAATATTGAGCGAATAAGATTGTTAAATTTTGCTTATTTCGATTCTACAAAGTTGAGGTTCATTTTTTTCTATTTGGACATTTCTGTTTTAAAGTATCTGTTTACTAAAGGAAAGCGGCTCTTTTTGAAGCAGAGCTAATAATGCAGGAGTTATAAAAGGGTAGGGATCAGTATTCAGTTAAAAATCGAGTGTCATACAGACACAGGTATACGATGGAAGTGGATGGCTGGATAACACACCCGATTAAAAGTCAAGTTAACGGTGAACGCGTTGACGAGGCGTGGTCATTAAATACCTTTAGGTTTTGGCTATTTGGTTTGACATTCAATTAGTTTATAACTTAACTGAAATGTGGTTCAACATTCACATATATGTTTTCACAATTCCTATTGTTTTGGGATCACAAAAGTTTTACAAGTTGGACTGTTAGCACTTATTCTATTCTATATCATTTTGGAATAACTACTTTTTTCTGTACTGAATTTATTAATATGTGTCTACTTACATCTCCATAAATGGCGGTAATCAGTCCAGATTTGAGCACCTGAGCTTTTCATGCACTCATTTGTGCAGATGAATGATCTACTGATTTGGATGGTTACATAGTCGTAGAGCTTCATTTCTATCAAATGAATGATGATTGTACCTTCACCTTTTCTAGCCAGTCGACCAATCCACTGATCTCTACCTATCAATTGAGGTCTCCAATTTCCCCGAGAGTCTAATCTCTCCTACGAGCGCCTCTCGCAATCTTTCCTCGAATTTCTTTTCCCCTCAAGGCAGCCACAGTGAAGCAGAGACAGATCCCGAAGGCACCGACTCTCTTGTTGCACCCTCTTGTGAGCTCCCAGTTTTTGATTTCTATTCATTTTCTATCACATCTTTGTGTGTTTGATTAGGGTTTTCTGTCCTTTTCCGATAGATCCAAGTCATCTAAACGAAGCTCTGACTGCTCAATCAGCCACCTTGAAAAAACTTGTGGAACAGTTGAATACTGGTCTTCCAACGCATTTAGGCGTCAAACTGCCTACTTTCACTCCTGGAGAGGTTCGTTCTCTTAGTTTATTGTTTTATTATCATTTATTGTCTGTATTTGAGTCTATTTGACTGTCAATCAAACGTGTAGTTTTGACTCATTTCTGCACTGTCTTAATTGTTGGAGATTAACTTTTTACTTATTTACCTATTGGTCAACTCAGGTTGGGAGATTTTTCTGTCTTGTTCTGTAAACTTAATAAAAATAGTGTATTTTTTGTTGATAGGGTTCGTCATGCTTCTTGTACATTGTACATTAATGGAACAGTATTCAATTCCTTCCAACAAACACTTTCGCCGAAATTTGTGTGTTAGTTAACCTTAATCTTTGTTTGCTGACATGTTTTCAGGAGACCAAATACTTGAATGAGACGGTGTCATGTATTAATCAACTTCTAAGTCATCTGGAGGCGTGTAAACTCACGCTCGTTGCCTCCGTGTCTACTGCCTCTCTGCCTTCCTCAACTGAACCTCCTACTCTACCTACCCTTCCACCAAAAACTTCCACCAAATCCGTCTCCATCCAAGCCTCCCAACAAAGCTCCAACCAGTCTACAGGTCAGTAATCACAGAGTGTGTGTGTGTGATCTTTTGAAAACTGCACTTCCTACTACATGCCCGTGTAGTTTCTGCCGCTGACTTTTTTGCGCACTAAGTATCGCTAGGTTGTACTTAAATCAAACCAGAGAGGGAGTGAGATAAGGCAAGACTGAAGTACAGTCACCCAAAGAGCAAGTGTTTTTAACATGTTTTTTTTACCCGTCGCTATGCCCTGCCATCATCTTTATTGCTTTTTCTACGGTAGACCTTTGTTTTGACCACGCTACTTATTCAATGAATGCTACTGATTGCTTACCATGCTTGTGTGAAAATTTTTTTGCCTTTGGTTGAAATATTTCATCACTGTCATATGACCGGGATACAGTGCTCGTAATACCTTCAAAATAATAATAACGCAAATCAGTGCTCACTTTCATTTAATGACCTTTAATTGAGGTAAAGCTATTCGAGTGACTTTGTCACCATTTAAGCGAAATATTTCTTCGTACGCATCAACAGAGCTCTCACTCATTCGGTTTTCCTGATGTGTAATCGACGAAATATTTCATCATGCCCTATTGTGTCACATGATCGACATCGGGGCTGTTCAACTCATCTGCTGAGTTTGGATAAAATTTTTAGCGGAAATTTGGATTCCATTTGAGTTTTGTTATGTTTAAAGTACTCGTCCATCGCATATGATTTCTGGAATGTTTATCTCTAGACAATGCACGAGAACTCTGAGACGCTTTTAGTATCTTTGTCAGCACATTCCATTACAAATCATTAAAGTGATCAAGTTTGTTAGTTTATATAAAGAGCTTTCCTTATTGGATACCTTTTTCATCAACTCTTGCCTCTTCTAGAATGTCCCTCACGGGAAATACCAGTTACCCAAGTAAGTTGTCCCTTTTCAAAATCATAAAAGCATTAAAAATTATATTTGTGTATTACTAGTGCATATTTTTTCTACTTAGACTGCATCCATATCAATAAATGAAAGCATTTCGTCGCTGTCAAATAATCTATCGACCCACATATTCCACAATAACTTTGCTTTCTCTAAGTATGAACGCACCATCCTTTTATTGCTGCTTAAACGTTACTAAATTTTTATAAGTACACATGTTTCTTTTCTTTCAGCTTCCGATCTGAAAATTTAGTAATCTTCATCCCTATTGTGGTTTCGGCTAAAAATCAACCCTCCAACAGCACTATGAATGACGTGCCTGTTGGAGAAGATGTGTTGACAACTGGCGGTGGCATTTCCTTCTGGGGAAAGCAATCTCTTCGCCTCCTATCATCTGACATAATATCGTCTTCGTTGACTCCGTCGAATGCAACAGGTGTTGCTGTGGAGCAATGGCGAATGTTGTCGAACGACGGGCTTGTCTACTTCCTCCATGATGATGAGTTTGATGCCTTTAATGTTGCTCGCAGTGCCTGTCAACCGGCTGCTAGTGCACTTTGTCGGACTGGGAGTAAATCTATTTTTCGATTTTGTTTCATTGCTCTGGTAGGACTAAAAAAGCTTTACACCTTTTAATCTTGGGGAAACGTTCAAACGCTTAGTAAAGGGTTTGCTTTCAGAATGAAGCATGTTCACTTTAAAGAGATAATATTTATGCAGTGAGTTCCAAAATCATCAGATTAAGCGTATATTTACTTTGGGGTTCGATCTATCATATTTATTTAACTTCTGCGAAATCTGACATTCCAGCACCTAAGCTTTAGGAAATAGCCATTAGGTTTCTAAACTGGCGAATGCTCGATCGTAGAACTGTTCAATCTACAGTCCATTTTGCTCTTCACTTTGATATTGCTTTGTTCAGACTTGAGTGGTTTGTTGGTTTTTTATTCTCCATCAATGACATTTTCCCCATGTCGGCCTCCAAGTAGTTGGATTTCTTGAGCACAAGTTGATATGATCTATGTAACATGATTTGTCCTGTATTTTGGTCAAATAATAGGCTGGGTTAACAGACTGTATACTTAGTTCCAACAAGAATCTTTTTTCAATGTAGATACCTCTCAAGCTACCTTGTTATCAGAGCCAGTCCTGCCACTAGCAAGACGTGCAGTACCCTTCGTTATCGGAGTCTTTCAACGCAAGGAAAAGTGCATATCGAAAAAAGTACTCATTTAACTCTTAAATCACATAAATAGAAAAGACTTGAGCATTACTTATTCTTCTCCCCGTTTTAGGATGAAAACCGGTTTGGTCTTCCCCGCGACTTTGTCTTCTTTAGAGTTCGAGCTCGACCATTATAAAAGCTCCCATCTTTTCTATCACCTACCTTTTTTCTCCATTCAAATGTACTCTAGCATTTCGTTTCCGTCCATCTCCTTGTTCTGATCACAGAACCCCTTTGGTACCGTCTTCTCACCTCTCGCCATGTTTTATCAATTTTTATTTTCCATTTGACAAGAAGTCCCCCTTACAAGGCAATCAAGTCAAGTTCCTTGTATCGGATGAGGTGATTTATGAACATTTGGACAGATGACCACGTGTAATTTACATCAGTATCTGAGTAGTAGTGTGTACTCCATTTTTTGAGGTTCTTTTCTTTTCCCACTACCTCCATTTATTTATAGTAGTATGCTCGAACCCTTTCTCCTCTTAATACTCATTCAAGACGCAAAATCAGAGATGTCTTTTATAAAATTTGCCCATCAGTCAAAATACTTATCACTTCTCTCCTTTGTCTCCTATTTGGGTGGGTTTCTATAAGAAAGGTTGTAAAATATAGTATTATAACTTGCTTGTCATGCCATCTTATAGATCTTAACCTTCATCAGAATCAATATTGGAAAGAGATATAGAATAAGACGTATGGGCTCCAAACGTGTAGATTCAGTGACACTCGGACCAGAAGTAGAGAATCTGAAGAATAAATAAAATAAGGTCAGTCAGAATAAATGCAGTCTTTCGAGTTCATATTCTGACACCTGAGTTCCCGTCCTTTGTGGCAGGATTGATTGACATCTAGATTGAGAATGAGGTGTGCAAGCTCCATGTGAACTCGGCTTAAATTAGTTGCCGAACTAGTTAACTAGTTCCTATTTTCTGAAAGTATGGAAGTCCGGTTTTTTTATATCCATATTCGCAACTATTAAGAGGAGTGCATCTGACATTTCGAAGGTAGGATGAAGACTTGACTGATGAAAAGAAGAGCACAAATAGAGTAAAACGCTGGATGTTTGGCGATAAAATTTTGCTTCAACAACTGATAGGTACGTCCCTTCGAAGCCCAGTCACTGGGAAACGGATCCAGATCATATAATCTGGAGGGCATCGCTGTCCTATTCGTACATGGCTAGGGGGGAAATCGAATCAGTGTCGGCTTATTTAAACGACTTTAGCCCTAGTTTGGTGTAAAACATACTGATATTGAGATTCTACCACCTGACAACCACCCCTGTTCCGACAAGAATTTATCGACCAGTTGCCAATTTATAAATTGATATTGGAGAGCTTAATTTAAATTATCAAAGTGCAAATCTTAACTTAGTTTCATCAAAAGAAAATCGAATATTATTAGTCTAAAAAAACAAGGATTCAGTTGAAACATACCATAATCTGTTACTTATGAATCCGCATACACGTTCACGCTGTTTTGATATTTACTTTTCTGCCCACTAACGTTGGCCTCGATCTCACATATATCGGCGATCACCTCCATGCCATCCACTCTTTCAGAGTGAATATTTTCCACTTTGCTGTCTAAGCTCCATCATATATAATGACAATATTCAACCCGAGAATCTGTACTACTTTCAAATTCAATTGAAATATCGCCCCTTACTCACAACTAATTCTACTAGCAGTAAAATAGTACAGTCAAGGTGAAGAAAATTTGCCAAATCAAAAAGTTTTATTCTGGGTAGAGTGCATAAGCTGCATTTGTAAATAAATATATAAATTGAAGCGACAGGTCAGAAAAGAACAGAGTAAGTAGGTAATTCGGTCACAAATATTTGTGCTCAAGTTTATTTGACTGTCCGTTAGACGGAGTGGCGTGGAAGACAGATTTAAAACGGCAAGCGATCACCTTAAATGTTCATTACCTCCTTGGAAAGCCATAGACTGTCTGTCCTTTCTCCGGGTGTGTTTGACGGATAAGGAAAATTACAACAATGTTGAACCCGTAAACAACCACAACTGCATCGACAACAAATTTATAAAAAACCGAAGCCAGTAGAGGTCAAGGTGTCAATGGTATATGAACCTAAAAGTTAAACTACAAAAAGATAATATTACCAATTAGGAAATACATAGAATCAATATTAGGATTTGATTGGAAAGGAAATCACTATGAATATTACTAATGATAACCGTATATGGTTGGTATTGTTGTTGGCACTTAATCGTATAAGAAAATAGTACATTAACCTCCGCCAACTACTCCGAGACACACACTGACCTCTGGATAAAAGGGAGCCGCCATAGCTGGGAATCATTGGTAGGGAGCATTACATCAATTCTCCTGGAAGTGGTATTACTCCGATGTTTGTGTGTTCACAACTTACGCTGGAAGCTTGGCTTCATACAAATTAAACTACCAGAAATCGCCTCACTCCTCTGCACTTCACCCCTCCCCCACCACCACCCTCGTCCGATACTCACCAGCCACAGCAATGTCGCATTTAATGCCAAATGAATTGAAGGTAGAAAGAACGGAGAATGGAAGCAAGGATAAGAGAACGGACATTCCGTAAACTTGAAACCAGTGAGAACCATTGCGTACACGAAATCCTGTTGGGATTTATAACTCATTGGAATCTTGACATAGTATATTTAATATTTTAATACCTCATGGATAAGGTGACAAAGATAAATAGACTACAACAGAATAAAATGGACTACGCACAAAGCCCCCTCCGCCTCCCCCCATTCCGTGAACACTAATAAAATTACTGACTAACAGGAAGCAGTCAATTTAAATAGTAGTTACGAACCCTGTTGAAATTTCGAAGACCGAGGCATACTACGACCGAATCCTCGCAGTAGACCTTGTCAACCTCATTCTCAGCCAAAACGCCATACTTCAACACGGGCATCTCAATAACCACGTGACTGGCTCCGTAACTGAACAGATGTTGAAGTTACAAATCGCAATTAAGACTTGGGGTTATTTCGATGTTCACTCATTTGAAACTGAACATTCTGAAAGTGTATTCAATTAGAAAGATTCTGGGATGAAGTAAAACCAATGAATGCGGACGGAAAGTAGTTAGCGTGTCTCTAGAGGGGATACTGAAGTGGATTATCTCTTTTATTTAACTTAACCACTTACTGACTCACGACAGTTCACTAAGAGGAACTCGAGGTCACCGTAGGATCAAGCATTTCAAGAACCTTTATGGGTTTGTTGAAGTCTTGAGGTTGCATCAGGGTCGAACACTTCGAACACTACTGTGAGGTCGCGATAATTATATCCCAGTAAAACATATTTGATGCAAATTGGTTATTTAACATTGGATTGTTAGTGAGCTGTTATCTTCATCGAATTAACCTACTTACCATAATCTGCTTAGGCAATTAGATGTTTTTGAGTCTGCCTGTTCGATAGTGGGCAGAGTAGAATTAGTAGTATTAAACGTCTAGAAAGTCGCTCCTTTTGCACAAACAAAGTGATCTCTGTTTCTTCGACAATCAATAAAAACCCTATTTGCCACATCTCCGGTTGCTTTGACTCTTACGAAAGACTTGGTGATTAAAACACCATATATTAGAATATCGTCTTGGGGTTGACATTCACTCCAAATTCCATTTTGGGATGGTAACAAAATAGATCAGCACATACTCTTATGATCTCAGTAGTAGAAAGTACAATTCCCGTAGTACTTAATCCAGATCTTCTTGAAATTATGATCCTTTAACTATACATCAACCTATGCAACTGGTATAATGAGTAATAGTTTTATTAAGAAATGACCATAATTACTAGTTGTAAGCAAACAATGGAAAGCATTCTGTTGAATTTGCATCGTCGGTAGAAGTTCGTGAGAATCTGAAATATTGTGCATAGTAAGTATTTGTGGGGAGCAGAGGAATTTCACGCTTATACATTCAGGAAAGTGCAGGCGTGCCACCTCAAAACATATCTCGAACAAACTAATCAGCCACACATATTTTTACAATAGTGCATTAATTGAGCAAAATAATTAGTAGCTGTTTGATATGCCTGTCAACAGCAAGTCTAGTCACTAGGAGAGTTGACAAGGTCTCATTTGCACAGTGTCCGTCATATATTCTTCTTTCTTAAAATAGGCATATAGAAAGCACTTGTTGGTTGTGTAAAGTGCCTTTACTATGCGATAGTTAGCCAACTTCGTTAACTTCTAATTCATTCCTTTTCCATTAGCGAAGACCGTGTTGCCACAGTGATTCGTTGCCCTCATAGTCTGAAATTAGGATGGCATTTGACTAAAAGAAGATTGCTCGTAATGGGTATGCGAGAAGTGATTTCCTTGATATCAAAATTTTCATTCTGAGAGCACTCAATTATGCGCATTAAAAGAAATTGAAATGTAATTTCAATTTGAGTGAACACTAGCGAGCTTTACTGTGCTAAAATCATGCTAGTACTAAGCAAGATGCCAGTACCTTGGTTACAAGCGATAGAGAAGGAAGACGAACAAATAGAATGGGAAAAAAATCAAATCAAAATAAATATTTAGGAGACAAAATAAAAAAATAATCTAAAAGAGCCATCAGCAAAAATCTCAATCAATAGCATGGCGCACCGTCCCCTTGATCCGCCTTGGCTGAGTTGTGCACTCCACAAGTTATTAGTTATCTTCCATTTTTGGACTCATTTTCATAGCCAAATAGTAAGCTTCCACTGGTTAGACTGCAGGAAATATTGAGTTATAATCTGAGTTCATAAAATTGACTGCGAGAAATTTTAACTCATGAGCCCAACTGCTTTACTTATTCAAAGCTTCCGAATCGATCTTTTCCTAAGAGAAGGTATGATTTTGAGTCTTTAGGTAGATGGAAAAATGAATTGATAGGTAAAGAGGAATATTTCCCCTGGATGCAAAAGGAATGTTTATGCTGTGGTAATTGCGATATGATCACAGGACCCCATACCTTGCCAGGTCAACTCGGAATCTTGAAAAGTATAAACTTTCGCAAGTCTCTAATTTTTCCACTAGATATGAATAATCATGGTTTAAGATTGAGCACTAATATGTGGGTGAGTCAAAAGGTTCTCAGACGAATTCCATACTTCATTTATTTAGTTAATAAGAGACTACATTCATTTTTCACATTGTCGGCTAACACAGAGCTTAAACAACTAGCCTCCTTTACTTCCATCTTTCCAAAGCAGTTAAAGAAATTTCAACTCTTCGGATCAGTTGATGCTTCTGTAACGCTTTTGAAGCCCACCATGCTCACTGAGAGCTTTTTAAAATCAAGATTTTCAGTGAGATTTGAAAATGCTGATCCGTGTGCGATTCCTACTTCATTGACAATTTCCTCAATGGCAATTCGTCGACCTTGTTCCTGCACTTTATGGGAGTGGAGGTGAAGTAGCCATGAAGAGGTCAATTGGGGGTCAATGAAGGTCGGAATGAAATGGAGGGGAGGACGATGGATGTGATTAATACGCGCAATTGAAAGCGCGGTTGTTAAGAAGGAGAGGGAAATAAATCGAGACAAACTGCGACAAACACTGGGTGAAGGTAGAGTGGATAATTGTGGTGTGTATTATCGTCATATCGGTAATTGGCCAACGCCTATGTCATTAAGGTGCCAGCGATTCGCCCCGACATACCACTCGTTTGATCACATGCGAAGCTAAACAAGTTTCCAATCGGTCAGATGTTATCATCAGACCTCTAAACGACAGCATTCCCCTTGAATGTGCGACGATTGTCAAAAGAACCTAACACATACAATTTGTGTGACTCTGACCTCCATCTATCACATGTACTTAAAACTTCTCAAAGGCATACTTCATATCCGCTTTTGTAGAGGCTTGATGAAGGAAAACGACTAAACATTCTCCATCCTCAATTTTGCACTTTCTGGATTTATTAAAAGAGCCATCAGCAAGCTAATACTGTAATGACTACTGATTATTGATTGGTCTCTCAATCGAAGAGAGATCGTCAAAATGGTCTTTTCCAGCAGAGAATGGTTTCTCAATGACTCACTCTACATCCCAACTGGCGTGGCCCAGACCCCCATCTTCACCTCTCAAACCCTCATCTCTCTACATTGGTGCCACCATCCACGGAACATGATTGCTCCCTACTGGGCTGGAACGGAAAACAGAAGTGGACGTGCCGATTGAGGGCCCACTTATTGCAGCATGAGATGAGAGTCGTAAGGGGAAATGTGGAGATGGTGTAGAGGCGTAGGAAGTAATGATGATGAATGGTTAATAATAAAATGGTTTATTCAAAAATACATCTGCATGAGATATCAGTTAGAAGTGTAGGAGGGATAGAATGTGCGCAGATGAAATGGGGAGTAAGAATATGTATAAAATAAAGCACTATTGACTAAATGCAAATAAGTTATTGGTAGCAAAATTAGTGAAAAGAAGGATGGGTCAGTAGAATGAGTAGAAAATAACTGCAGAAGAAGATTGAATGGGAAGGAGATCAAGTGGGTGGATATGGAAAGCTTAGGAGTGAGAGTTGTCATCTAGGAAGTCCTCGCCATATGACAAAGTGATGAGCCATTTCTTCATTTGGTCGGGACTGCAGTCATCTTCATCGGAGTTGGCAGCGAAGTAGTCGAGTTGTAAGGCATCCTCTGCAGTTATCCTTGCAGTTGGGCAGAGAGTCAGTAACCTAAAGAGACAATTTGGTGTGTGTTAATGATTTGGCTGAGTTGGCGGTAACTGTGAGATGAGGCAGTGGAAAGAAAGCCAAACTCACCGTTCTAGTAGATGATATGCGGCATCAGGGACTGCGCGATCAAGGCTACTTCTCAGTAGGCTAGTGTGCTCATCGGGTAATTCTTCCAATTGCATACCGCGCAATCCACTCACACCCGGCCACGCACTCTCCGTCGGCCTCCCACAAATCCTCAAAATGCCCCTTATCATCTCGCTCTCAGTGGCAAATTGAAACAGGCGTCTTTGCATCATCATCTCCGCAAGTATACACCCAGACGACCACAGGTCGATTGCAGATGTGTACTCCTCGCAACCTGTGAAAGAAAGCACAGTCAGTTCGGTGGCTGCAGCAAAGGAACTCCACTTCCACTAGGCGTAATATGGATAAGTGAGCTTACCGAGTAGTTGTTCGATGCTTGAGTACCACAGAGAGCCGAAATCATTTGTGTTGTGCATCTGCGTGGAAGTGCATTCAATTGCGTGACCGAAATCGCAAATCTTTAGGATGCCGGTATCGGTGACTGGCAAATTACTAGTCTTCAAGTCCCGATGTATGATTCGATGAGCATGAAGACAGGCGACGCCAGAGAGAAGTTGCCTCGTGAAGAAGTGCACTCTGGAATCACTGAAGGTGTGAGGATAATCTCTGGAGGAAGAAATTATGTCTTCGAATGAGTGCTCCACGTATTCGAAGACAAAACAAATTTGCTTTTGGCGAGAAACCACTGTCTCAATGTACTCAATTATGTTGGGATGACTGAGTTTGGAGAGAATTTCCACCTCTCTCAAGCGGGTGTCACGAAGTAATTTGCCATCGGTGGCTTTTCCATACAGCCACTTGAGAGTGACGTACCTTTCTTTCCTGTCTTTTGTTTCCACCTCTCCTCCTCCAACACCACCTGCCCTTTCCCCACCTCCCACCGCCTTAGCAATGCCCTTGTACGCTTCGCAGGAGACGCCGCAGCCTATGTAATACTCTTGCCTGTAGTATTCATCGAACAATCGAAATGATCTCGAGTTGCGATTGCTGCAGTGAGCGTCTCGGCCGAACTCGTATGCAGTGTCTGTGCTTGTGATCTCCTGTGTGGCATGAGAAGAATAACATTCTCCACTTTCTACATACAACTCTTTCCCCTTCGTCTTCTCCTTCCTCTCTGGTGGTTTTAGAGAAGTGGCATCTCTCATGTCTTCGGTGCAAATATCTCTCTTTCCATCCCACTTCTCGATTGCATTGAACTCTAAGAGTGAATGGAAAGAACACAATCCACTGTCATTCACTGCTTTCCATTCCTGCATTCCAAACCACTGTGGTTCATGGGAATGGCTCACCACCAGTTGGAGACTTCTTCGTGGTCGAATTTGCAAGCTCATGCAGCTCTTGGACCTTGGCAGCTAAGACACATAAAGAATGAGTGAGGTTAACAAAACATCACAAATTTGCTAAGGTATAACTTGCTTTCACTCGAAAGGTATTCCTTTTGAAATCGGGTACCATTACGGTGGGTCATTTATTGCCGCTACTCCTTACACAGTTCTAGAGTCAAACCTCCTCAATTTCCCCCTTCCTCAACCTCCCCCCCCCCCACCGCCACCCCCTTCCCACCTCCTTGCTCTGCATGAAGAAAGTGCATTGGCATTGGTCATCCTAACCCGACAGATCAAGTGAAGACTCAACAAGTTGGTGCTGGCATCAAGCTCTTCGCACATTATTTGAAGGACCACTATTTATATCTGCTACTCCTCAGCATCAGGTCTCGTCACACTAACCGAACCTAATCCACTTAGAGTGAACTTAGAGGTGCACTCAATCTCGTTTCCATGCTCTATTTTGTGGAATTAGAGTTAGTATTGGAAGACGTGAATGTATTCCGCGAGGAATTAAGAGAAGAGGCGCCTGAGTTCTGCATTATGACATTAGTCATTGGTGCGTTTGAACTATGCAGACAGTATATGCCTCATGACTAATTCCAAGTGTAGAAGCTGAAGACGTCGGACTGCAATGCAAACTACCAGTAGACAAGTGTGTAGAAGAAAGGTCAAATGTCGAAAAATCGCCTTGAGTTACTTATGGATTCAGTAGGCCTTCCTCCGAACAAAGCCACAGCACAATTACAGAACCCTGAACATAGCATCTGGCCAATTTCACACGGGACAAACAACACGGAGAAAACTAGTAACCACAAAGTTGGAAATATTTGAGCAAATATGCAAAAGACATATATCTCATTCTTTTTGAGTGTAACTTTCGGCAAACCTATGCATTCCAATGAACAAGTGGCCAAGCTTAAACTCAAATACCTAAATATCTATAATTTTGTCTCCTGTCTATTCACTAGAGTTGTAATTAGCCTGACTCTATTGCAAACAATACTTTTTAAAATTTACACCCAATATGTCCAGAAAATGTAATAAAAAATTTTAAATACTTACAATTTTTCCGAATGACCCCGCTGCAACACCACTGTTCCCAAGAGGCATGATTCACTAATTTCCATTCAAGCGCCGCCTCAACTTTAGATAAACAAAGTGACTCATCAATATTTACAAGTCCCTTTTTTCACTAAAATTGTGTTATTTGATAATGACTATTTTTAGTTTAATTTATGAATGAATATTGTGATGTTCGTGCCCATTTTCCCACAATTTTAGTGTTTGAAATATTACAGAATCTATTTGCTACTTTTCAATTCCCTTGCATTTTTGGCCTCGGTAAGCCATTTAACTTTACAATTTCACACTATTACTTTACACGATTGCCAATTACTTGATTCAAATATTTCGAACACTCACATTTTTGCTGTTTAAACTATTGCAATATTTATTCAAATTTCAAACCATAAATCCAAATTTCCAATTGCGCACACCAAGGCATAGATTGACCACCTAATGTGGGCAGTTCTGCATACATTGCAAATTGACAATTTTAATAGAACGCAATCTCATTGATTTCTTGATTTCGTGAAATGTAAATGGAGGAGATATTTTTCCCATCCTTACAATTTGAAAAAGTGGCCTTCGATTGTTCTCAATTTGAAGTTCAGTAATCATGGCGGGTGATGAAGGTGCTTTTCTGGCAATATTTAGGCACTAACAGTGAGCCCCACCAGAAGAGTGGAATTGAAAAGTGACTAATTGTTAGAAGACGACTTCAATTTTATTGAATAAAACTCAGTATACTATTAATTTGGAGGTGTCTGTATATTGGACTACAATTTGGATTCAACCATCACGAAGTCAACTTCAATCAACATGAACATGAACAAAGCGTGGATTTCGGACTTGTTAGAAATGGTTCACTACCTAAATACTGCCAGCATCCTAGTACAAGAGGCAAACTGTTTCAAAATTGCACTGACACAAATGCAAAACACATGCAATAATTTCAACGAAAATTGTAAATTACCAACATAGACGCAAAAGTTTATTAATTTCCTTTGAAATGTGGTCTTAAAATAGCAAAATTGGTGTAAAATTTGAGTTCAAAATAGAAATAACGTATTTACAACTAAGGTAATTATAGTTATCTTTCCAGGAAAATTGTAAAACCAATACCACAGTAAAAGTAGTTGGAAGTGGTATTACAAATGCATCTAGGCATTTTGGTATATGGAGTTTCTTTCATTGCCTCGGTGTTTGAGAAATGCTGTTTCTAACCGAATAAAATCACGGATGCTTAGATTTGTCAGGATTGCACGGACTCCCACTTTTTCTCTATATTATACAACAGTTATTCGTAATAATAATTCGGCATAATAATTCCATTCCGGCACGCACTTCCTGTTTCATTAGCACGCCTACTTCCAATAAAACAACAAACAGACGTATAGTGCTCCTTTAATCATAATAGAACACTTTCGATCTATTATTATTATTATTGTTATCTACAAAGTTAATAACGTTATTTATTCTAAAGTCAATGTTAAAGGATGCAGGTGTAGACTTTGGATTAATAACCCTAGATATTTCCAATTTTTGAGCAGTCAAATTTGAAAGGTGATGCAACTCCTAATCTTCGAAGAATTAAAAAGACAGACGCTCAGCGTTATTATTTACTCAATTCATCAATGCGTAAAGTCGAAACATTGCTTGTTCATCTAAATGCACTTTTTAAGTCACGAAATGTGGGAGGTCGCGATTGAAGGTTAAAATGGCATTAATAAGGAATATTTCCTCCGGTAAAGTAGTATTTCATTTTTTACATATATTTGCCGGTATTTATAAATTTTGCGAGTCTGTTCGCATTGGCCAACTGTGTAACTTTTTACCATCATTAAGTACTGGGTATTTCGTGCGCCCATGACAGCCATCACCAATTTTAAGGTGCTTTGGGCCAATAGTTAAGGAAGTCCTCGTAAAAGTTGGAAGCCTAATTCCAAACATATATTATATATGCATACATCTATGTATACACATAGATGTATACAGAACACCTTCAATCTTGCAAGGAAATTCATTCAAATCCACTTAGAGACGTCACATCCTTCTATTGGGAAAAAACTGGAGTTTTAGCTTGTCTTTTGCAAAATCAAGATGTGAGACTGTTATCGAGGATAGAAAATGAAGTGGTGTCACAGAATTTATATCGGAGGTTCTCCAAGCAAACACCTACCCGAAGAGGTGGTATATTATCTCTTGAGTCATCTCAAATCCTCGTATTTGCTGCATAAATGTGGTGATATTTAATATAATTAGGTTAATTTCACATATATTACATATGCATATTGCATAGCTAGCCTCTGTAGGTAATAAATAATTTTCCTGTTAAAATGTAGAATTCCATTTTTTTTCAAAATTGCGTACTCCAATACGATTGTAGTTGTGGAAAGAGGTTTAAGTAGATTAAGTACGTATGAAATTTTATTATGATGCTCCCATATCGTGATTAAAGTAAGACCAAAATGGTGCTACTTTTGTTGTGAGGAAGTACTTTAAATCTGTCAATGAAAACGTCTGATAAAGAATTAAAATTATGCATTAAGCATGTTACATCATTTGCATCTGTGAGGGTTGGGCATTACTTCTAAATGAGGAGTGTACTGTTTTGCAAACATCTTTAGTTAATTTGAGTTCGAATATTTATTCGCTGTGGTATACAGTGTCGAAAGACTTCGTTTTGTCAGATTAAATTAAATGAAAAGCTTAATCATTATAAATAAACATTTTTAGGTCGCCAATATTCGTTTTTAATAGCATGTATAATTATGTTACGAGTTTAACGAAAAACAAAAAAAGGTTCTGAGTTTTTCTATATTAATTCAAAATTGCTTTAGAATAATCACTAGGAGAGAACATTTGCTTGAATTCTAAAATAACGACCAAATAGCCTATGTTTAAGGTCAAGTGCTGTCTATTTCAGTCCACTATGCGAAATTTATTTCTTGTGCGCACAATTTTTTGTCTTCAAGGTTCGAGGCTTGTATTGTAAGAGGAAATCCTTGACATTGATGAACGAATTCCGGAATTATTAGATGCCGTTAGTGGAGCAAAACATCTATTTGTGAATCAATCGTTTCGCCGCACGAATTTCATCTGTTGGGCAGCCTCTCAAATTAGGATGGAACGAGGAGAAATCGAAATGCTCTGCAAATCAAAATGAGTTGAAAAATGTGGAATCATGTATGGCGCTGTTTGCTTATATCGGTGAGTTTGGAATTCCTGATGAAGTTTAATCTTGCCATAACTGAGATCCACTCTGTGTATATCTATTAGTAGAAGTGTATTGGCTGAATTAAATGACCTTTTATCCTATATATCTTGTTTAATGCTGTTTAACCTGGTCCGGTCAAAATAAAATATTTTGTATATGGCGAATGTCGAGGTCCCCTAACTAAAGTGTGTTCGTTACTATGGTCTTCAGTATTTTATTTTGCCTAGTGACGATTGCCACAATTTCGTTCCAATGTGCTTTATAATGACAGAAGAGTAATAGCCAATTAGCTGGTTTTGGGAGGTAAATTGTCATGTGTATGATGTCACAAGGTTAATTGAAAACGGTATTTACTTATTTATTTATTAATTATAATCCATCGTAATGGTAATACAATTGTCACAACTTCTAAACTAGCAGGAGTTCTGTTTCTTCATGAATGCATAATTTGTTTTCAATGTGCACACTCTGGGTTTGTGAAAGAGTCTGTAGCTCGTTGACTAGTCGATTGAAGTGAACAGTTGATCATGCCATTGTGGATCATATGTGATTTCTAACAGTTATGAGTTAGTATATGCAAGTAAAAATGGCATTTTGGAAATGGGCAACTCTGAAGCTTCAAATTGCTTTGGTTTTTTAGAGGTTATTAAAGTTCAATAGAACCATTTTGACGTGCAGCGAACGCTTCACAAATAAGCTTTGAGTCAATCTCAGCAATTTGAAATGATTCCAGCTGAGATATATCTGCACTGAATTCTGTAATCGTGCTCTTGCTCGACGTGCGACTTATTTGGGCAGTATGTAACTTGTGCATTGTGAACATATCACAACGTCCGGGTAATTAAAAGGCCTTTTCAAAACCAAATGCATTATGTTGATCGAATAAGATAACGCAAATAGGGAGTTATCTGACTCTCTACTTGAATGCCTAGGTTGGTTCTTGATTAAATGCTGGCATACTCGCTTATTCCCAATATCGCATTGAATGGGAAATCAATCCATTTGAAAGTGGAGGCGAGATACTAGTGGAAGAATAAAACTTAACTCGTACAATCCGTGATAGGAAAAGTGCATACTCTCGTCCTTACACAAATGGAGCCTAAATATTAATAACTAATTTTGTATTATCCGATTCCAGTGAACGTTCAATTGGTAGTAGTATTAGAGCTCTTCATATTATATGGGAGTTGATTTAAATGTGCCACATGGACGATGTTGGTTTTAAATTAGGCTGCACTGAGGTTAGAGGGTAGAAAGAATTGTAGAAAGTACTTATTAATTCAGTAGAAATGCAACCCATAAATTTCAATTAGGACTATATGAACTATGATTGTCGATATTGCCAAATTCCATTTCACATTGTATTGGTGGAATAGACCTGAGGAAGTACAGCTGGCCGGTTGGTTGGCTAGAAAGCCAAGGCTGCTCAGAGCCCTCGTTCGCCGCCAGTCTCCTGCTATCCATCGGCGGTCTCCTCTCCTGCTGCTGATACTGCTGCTGTTGCTAGTACTTGTTTGAGGTGGCGGTGTGAATGTAGGAGACTGACGTTACCACCCAGGACCGCGTGGAGGTGAGGGGTGGAGTTTCCTGGGTAGGAGGGCACAGGCACTGCCCAGTTGAAGATCTTGGGCGGCATTTCAACCATCACTGTCTACCAGTGACTAGGGAAGCTTGCTCTCATGGCCACATTTTGTGAGAAACTTTCTCCTTCTCTTAATCCATACCATACTCCCTCATTGTTATTTGTGTTCAAATGCTATTCCACTTTGAATATTCATTCTCATCTTGTGTTGTTGAATGACTAAATAAATGAAGATTAGCTTCGCTTACTCTTGATATATCCTATTATTTATGAAAAGGTTATGATACCTCGCGATTTACCCGACGTATCACTTGTTTGATCGCATGCGGAGCTCTAAGTGACAGAATTCCGCTTGAACAATTACAGTGGTGTATGAAGTAGGTATTATCGATAGTGGAACAATGTGCAAAAGTAGTATTAGATGGTAGAACGTTGCCTGACCTCATGTCAATGGCAAGTGTGATGAGAAGTTTGGTTAAATATCCATTCGGTTGACCGAATTACCACCCAGTTATGGGTTTCAATTAGGCTTCGCTGGCCCACCATATCTGACTATTATGGCTTTTGTTAAGCACTGCTCCTAAGATGGTGGGGATGCGGACAGAGACAGTGTGTAAGAGTGCTGAATTAAATTCAACAGTGGGACCTCAGTTGCAGTGGGGCCATAGTATGCAAGCCAACTCTCAGTTATGTCAAGATGCAACTAAGTTCCATGGCTGTGTCCACTCTGAACTCAATGTGGTGCCATGTTGATGACGTTTGGTTAATTCAACGCAAGTGCTTTGGACCAACTAACACCGGTGGTCCTATTTCGCCATCCAACCATTGCCAGTCCTTCTTGTAATATATGTGAATGGGCTTTTCTCTCTTCTAGGCCAAGTTTCAAGATGGGGTATCAGACGATGAGTGGACGCTGGGCGGGAGTTACAAATAGTGCTTGAGAAAGTCACTGCCTTTCTTACCCATCATTTTCCATTCTGCGTCTACGTTCCCTCTCCACTTCTTCCAATTCGGTTCCTTCCACTCTCACTCGCCCTCAATGTGCTCAATACACTTCTCACTCTTCTCCTCATCACTTCCTGAAGGGCTTTGTTTCCTGTTGGCCCCTACTGAAGACTAGTGGTAGATTGATATGGCGAATAACTCCTAGCCTAAATCTGCAATGATGCCAAAACTATTGTAACCTGTAGAAGAAAGTAGCTACTGAGGCAAGATATGTGCGAACATAGGCTGCCATAGAGGGTATAATTGGTAATGTGGTGTGATGATAAAATCAGAAAATAACAATACTATTTCAGCGAATGAACTCAGTGGAACACTGAGTGAAGAAGCGAGTTGCAAATACAAAGTCGGCCCACAATGTAAGCTTGGCAGTCAAATGTGGTCAAAGTACCGTGGCCATCTCCACGAGCATTGTTTGTCTCCCTTCATATTATTTGTTAAAATAAACTTTATTGGTATATTCGTGTTCATTATCTTATTGGATTACTCATGTCTAATTCGTAATGTACATTTAGTGAACACTTTTTGTATGAGTTTGTATGAGATATGGCATCTCCTTGGCTATGGTAATAAGAAAAGACACTGCTACGAGTGAGGAGCCAATAGAGAGTGCTGTCTTTCATTGTTTTTATTTATCATCAAGCGCAAATAACAAATGAGGTAGATAGTGCTATTTTTATTGCCTTAACGATTCATATTAGCGATCAGACCACTCAGAGCAATTTCATCAATGTCGTTACAGCTTTAGGAGATGCTGAATTGAGACCTACCTAATGTTAAATGTGCGTGAGGTGGGATGGAGAGATATAACATTACCCGGTGCCGGTATGGTTGCAGACATCACGATAAGAAGTACCTGAGGAAGATGTCACTAGACATTCACCTCGAGATTTAGCATAAAGGCATCTGGTGATGCTTGGTCTGTCGTGTTTTCTTAAAACTGAACAAGTTTTCCTCGGCCTTTTGTTTCCCTCTGAGGTGGGAATGGCGGAAGATCTCGAGGTGATGGCAAATCCCTTTTCTCCATTTGCTTAAAGATAACAAATACGAATGCACATTTTCGATATGACAATGTTAATTCTATATGCTCTCGTTGAAAGGAATTTATTCACGTGCTACTATTGACACCTTTAAGCATTTAAATGCTTAACTGATATTTCCTGTGGTCATTATCATTGCTTTTAAACTTGCAGAGATTCAATATGCACCGGAGTTGTTTTTCTCCAAAGCAATGGTATAAGTTCCACATTTGAATTCATTCCAGTGCTGTTGATAGAAGGCCAGCATTTTTTGCTAATGTTACGTGGATTACAAGTCGAAAAAGCAATTATCTAACAGCATAGAAAAACACGACCTAACCTCGAAGCAGGCGAGAGACATACATGTGCTTGTACTGGTAAATAAATGGATACTCCCAAAAAGGAATCATTTGTATTGAGAATTTTCTCCATTCATAACAATTACGTTTTGCAAAATTGGTGCAGCATATTTCGAACAGATCATGAATACTCCTCTAATTTCCACAATATGCATGCGAAAATTACCACCTTGCAACTTATATGAAATTTAAAGAAGGTGACTTATTATATAACCATTAAATTGCGTATTTATTAAATGTAAATGTAGTTGTGCAAGTAATATCAATACCGAGAATTAAAAAATAATGAATGATTCGACAGAGGTTGACGACCTCTGAATTAGTAAGAATTAAATATAGGTATATGTCTCGTTGTCAATTATTTCACAGAATAGTTAATCTTTAGGATTCCTGCGACTTTTACTCAATAAATGTTCACTGCATCGAGAAAGCCTCGACCTTTCCTATCGCTTTCTCTAGAAATAACTGCTTTCCAATAAGGCCTGAGAATACCTTTGTGGGGGTAATCATAAGCACGCCACTTAATGAGAATATCACAGACTTACTTGAATTCTGAACCATTGGTATGCTTATTTTCTAAAGTGTATATTTATTAAATTTTAATGCAGTTTGTGCAGGTATTATAAATGCCGAGAATTGGCAAGAATTAAGTTGTCCGTAATACACTGGTGTTCATTTGTAAAATGAGTGCTAACGATAGTATTTCATAAATGGCATGCTAATTCGAATATAATTGAAGTAAAAATATCATTACGGCTTCCAGCCACTCAAGGGTGATAGAGTAGACATCGAAATTCGTAATAACTTAATGAAATAATAATTTAAACTCATATGCAGTGTAGCGGTGAAAATAAATTCCGCCATCAACGTACACATTTACTCGATCTTAACATAAAGGGATCACAAGGCAGAGTCATTCGAAGTGATCATTATTAAGTCGCACAAATAAAAATCACCGTTTTTTTTCTTTTTTAATTGCATTAAAAGTTTCTACTTCTCTTCTATTAAAATTTAAATATTCATTTTGGTTACTTTCTCCTTCTGATAAATCTGTTATTTTCATAACAGAAGTTAAAAACAGAGTGTAAAAAGGGCAAATAATTTTTCGGCATATTCTATGCGCATAGAGAATTAAACAATAAAGTGTATGAGATTTTTTCAATTTAATTCTAACTCCCCCCTAGGGGTAGCAAGTTAGGACATCATTAGCATCATCATCATTTTTCTTTGTAAAAGCTTTATATGAAAAATTATTTGTCAAAAGCTTTCATATTATTCCCTAATCATCGGATGAATGTGGCTAGTGTGTAGTAACAATGGCGCCTGATTTTAGCAAGGCCCATCTAGGTGAACATAGTGGTCCTGTTTAGATATTCACTGAAAATTATGAACCAACAATGACGAAGTTATTAATTTGGTATTGGCACATGGCCAATAGGATTTGTAAAACAGCACAGTGAAATAGTGCTGAAGTCTGAGAACTATCTCGATCAAACTTATCGTTTTGACTACTTCTGATTCAGCCCAAACTCACACCTTCAGGTGCACAATCAATCATTACCACTTGCGTCGCTTATGCAATTATAATGTAGACTATCTTGTAGGAAAGCTCATTAGTTGGTCAATGAAAAGTAGAAATAGCAACTCTGCCGAAGTGACTCAAATCTCATAATATCCTCAAGTCAATTAGATATTATCTTAAATATTATTACAAGCCAAAAATAGCACCAAGAGCTATTTTAACTACTTTAAACCATGAATAAACGAATACGGTGGAGATGAGTAGTTCAAATGGAGCTGATGCCGATATTAGTTCACAGAGTAGCGAATATTAAGACAGGGTGAATGCATTCATTGCTCAGCCCTTCCTTTAAATATCAGAGACAGAAAATACCAATTATACAGAAAGTCTGTGGCAATAAACCTATAAAAGTTGGGACCCGCCACGTCACAGCAACTATTTCTGTCACATACATTCAGCTTTTATTGAATTACGCTTCGCATATCCATCTGAGCAATGAGACTATTCAGGAGAAATGACATGCTCGTCACCGTTCATCTTTAATTCAATTACTCTGATTATATCTACCACTGGCAACTCACTTCAAATATCACGCCTTAACAGGCGAATTTTAAGAATATTCCCTCTACCTCGATTTATTTTGATGCCATTTTACAATCCTACCACAGAGAAGAATTCAAGGCTTAAGAGGCATCGACATCGGCTACGAAACGGATGATGATACTAATGGTTTACCTTTAAACTACTTTGTTTCGGCTTGCTTTTTGCCATAGCGCGAGATTAAACACTGATTATTAATTCGTATTTCCCACGCCAACTATGTCTGCGTCAATCTATAAGTGAGATAGTGTGGCTGTGCTTTACACAAATCCTACTTTTTATACAGTTGATGTAGAAGCTTTGTTCCCACTCTCAATCGTAACCTCAATCTTTATTTCTTCCCTTTCCACTGATTTACTCCCCTATCATTGGCTCTTCTACCAATTAAACCCATTGCAATTGCTTCTCCACAGTGTTAGTATTAAATATTTGTATTTGTAATAATGTAATAATACTGAATTTTCATGATAACTAACTCTGTCAAGTTGTTGTGACAACTCATTAGTTTCCAGTTTCAAACACAAAATGAGTAATTTTACTTATTTCTGCAAATGAAGTTGCGCTACTCAATACACACATTCAGTGTACATGGTAATGAATAATAAATGGCCCGCCGCACAATATTCTAGGTGGGGGGGGGGGGGGGGGGGCAGAAAGAACTTGTCCACTCAGGTCAGAAAAAAATATGGGCTGTATTTTGTACCGATTTCTTAAAACTTATTTGAAGTGATTCCCACTGAATTCAATTTCAGTAGTACTGATAAAAGTCTCGTATTTTGTTTTTGTCCGCCCATAACTTTCATAAGCATCTTAACATATCCGAAACCTTAGCACTTGACGTCCATATTGATTGCAGTGAGATTTCGTCAGGATTACGAAAGTATTGTATTCTTGTTTAAAAACTTTACACATGCTTGAATGTCCCAAAATTCACCGTTCATACCCAAATTCTCTTAAATTGGTGGTTCATTTGATAACACTCGAGAATCGGCATTAGTGGTTATTGTACCCAGGATAGATCATTGGCAATAATTCCAATCACAAAGTGGTGTGCTTTATAAAAATTCTCCCTTGCTGCGTCGACACGTTCTCATCTTACCTTTTTTATTGTCATTTACTAGAGAAATTATCCTCAAATTGTGTATGTGTTGGACTTCATCTCAAGATGAGGAGTTGCCATTTGGTAAGCTGAATTCCAGTTCGTGCTTTGTATTTTAGAATTATGTTTTGTTAGTCAATGTTTAAGTTTCTATCAATTTTAAATCGGCGCTGGTAAACTATCGGTAAAGATAATGAAATAACTGTAAATTTTTGAATGATTTTTTCTTAAATACGTGGAAAATGTTGCTCTGATAGAAAATTTGCTTAACCTTGTTGTAAGTTAAACTGTATTTTTTCAATTTTGTCGTTTTTTTGCACAATCTGTAGAGCGCACAAAGGAATCTCATGCGTACTCAGACAGACTCAAAGGTGCGGCCGTGAACCTTTTCACTTAGGAAGCAAGTGCGGTCGTGAGCGCGGTCAACCGCCAATTAATAGGCCATGCTTGGTTTAGCGATCCCTCCAAAACTTAATATAATGAATAAACTCCCTGTCTGTAAAGCACTTCCCAAACAAACGTATTCACGTCATACGTCTGTTTCCTATATAGCTTCGTAGCAGCTTAGCTGATCCTGGGAGTCTTTAAAAATTGGGCTATTTTGCCATAGAGATTACCGAGCATAAGCCAAGGCTTATAGTGTAGCAATCTGCACAAATTCTGTTTTTTCCTTCTCAACATTTTATCAACGCAATACATAAAGCCAGTACTAAAGATTTTAATGAAGTCAGGCCATTCAGGCACTAGGAGTATTTGAAATTATTCGTTCTATGAGCCTTCCAACTGCTGCACCCTTCATTCTGGCAATTCGCATTTCAGCCTCGAAATTGTGGTCATCTGTTGCGTTCGAATCTGTAGTAACCCTGTTGGTGATTAAACAGATTGCCAAAATCTTCATTCGTTGATGTTTAGCGATCAAGACCTCTTGAGTCAGGCTCATACCTACAGGTTGGAAAAAATTCGCTATTTGAACAAAAATACAGCAAGATTGCTGTGTTTCTTTCAAATTGCAGGAGAGAGCCAATTCAGTCAAAACAGTTACTCGCGTGGTCGATTAAAATAGACTGCATCATTATGAATGAAAATACCTTTTTTCGTATTAGACGCCACTCTGATCTGACATCATTTAGCTTACCCAGCATGAAATGTTCTACCGTCATATAATTTTATAGCGTAAACGAATCATTATCTGCAGAATCGCCTGTAACCTGAAGCTGTACCTAGTTTTTTAATGCTAATATAAATAAAGTAAGCCTGCCTCTCTCGACAGAGTAATCTATGTGAATTGCTTGGGAAACGAAATTGTTTTGTTTTTTAAATAAAAACTTAAATTGACTTCTCTTTTAACCCAACATACATGCTACGAAAGCCTTTTTACCACAACTTCTTCCAAACTAACATTATTTTGATCATTCTTTGGCATAGTGATCAAAGTGAAATTTGGAGGTCATAGAATTGATACTCGTTGGCGTACATTCAGTGTTATTCAGGGCTAACTACGTTTATTAATTCTGTTTAACAAAGCAGTGGTACCAAATAATAGCCATTCGAGCATCTTCCGAGCAAATTTTCCTCTACCGAATATTTCCACGGGTTCAAAGATTTGAGTACTTCTGAAGCTTACTAATGGCTGTCCAGCATACCCACATCACCATCTCTGTCTTAACTCCTGTGAAGACTCAGACGATCATCAGACAACCACTTTTCAGCTACTTAATCGCTGCGCATTTACCAGTACCTTCCCAGTTGGATCCTCATATAGTTGGAGTGAGCTGTCTTTAAGGAGTCTTTTTATATATACTGGTGTAATCTCACAGTTGCTCGATTCCGGTATTGCCTACTACTATCAAATGACCACTCGTCTCATTTGTCCAATTGTTTCCGGTCTCACTTCAACGGCCAGGTAAATCAGCCAACTCCTCTCCATCTACAGCTTACTTGATATTCTGTTTTGCAGTTCTCTCCGCTAAGTTTTATTAAGGTACTAACCTTATTAAATCCTTCGTTTGCTTCTTTCACACTGCAACCTTAGTAAACCGGGTATTTAACTAGCAAGACTTTATTCTCAATGGGGTTAGAAAATTTTGTTGCTTTGCCCAACTCTGTTTGTAGTGATAGAAAATAAACATAGACTTGCCTATAACATCACATCCAAGAAGTTGTAGCATTCGAGATGTTGCAGGTGTCTCATATGCAGGTCCAGCAATGTGAAAATAGACTCCTTCCAACATTTCACATTCCATTTTAAGCTCACTCATACTCTTGACCGCCAGATCCCGCAGGAATTTATCGTAAGTACCCAAGAGAGTTGGAAAGTGATCACCGAATCTAGAAAAAGGCAATCAAAACTCAAATTAATTCAAACTTCATATGTTTGAGCATTCTAAAGTGGGTGATGATTACTGAGGACTATTTCAGTAATGGTACTAAGTGGCTTGATTCAATGCTAGGCCCGTAGTAGAATGTACCTTAGTGCAGTTCTGATAAATGTATAATTACTCAGGGTTGTAAAAGAAACAAGTAGAACATATTCACAAACTTAAGGTATTTTTGGTACCAAATACAAAAAGATCAATTTTGAGAGAGAGAGAAAGATCAAATCGGGTTAATTAAATCGCAAGATTTAATATCTACTGATAAAAATGATTAGGACATGGTTATTAGAACGATAGAGTGGATATTTGTGAAAATAATATTTCTCGATAAGGAATAGTTCGCGAATCGAGCAAGCTCAAAACTGTTTCGATTCTACTAAATTCCAATTAAGTAGAAGGTGTAAATTACCGAGGATTATGAGATCCTATGAGGGGGTTATTTCCAACGAGAGAAGAGAAATCCACGTGATCTTTTACCAATACAAGATCTCCTACTTTAAAAAGAGGATTTATACCACCAGCTGTCGTTGTAACGAAAAGATATTTCGCTCCCAGAAGGCGTATTATACGGATCGGAATTGTTATCTGGCATAAAAATAATGAGAACCGTAGTGAGGAAGGATTTAAAAATTCAATTACTCTAACTTACTGCACTATAGTCATTGGATTCGTATGTTCGCAGCCGCCTCTGCAATAGCACAACATGCTTGCCTCCGATTTCACCAAAGATAAATTTCCCTTCATCACCGATTACTACAGCAATATCAAATTGTAGAATTATACATTTTAATTAAGATTTACTATTCCTGTATCGAAGACTAAGAATTTTCTATGAAGTTCTACTTTCTAGAAGTGGCACAAAATTCCCTCAGAATTATGCCCTCGATTTAAAGCCATACTTAGCGTCCGCATCAATATTAGATAATAGCACGCATTTGTAATTATGATATGCACAATTAAATCGTAATATTGAGTCAATAATTAATAAGATCCATTTTCAAACTTCATCATAAGGTCTAAACTTCTCTAAATTTGCCAGGTTTTAATTAGAATTACAATACAGGTGAAGATAGCTCCATAGCTCTCAGTAGGATAGTGCAGCTTTTCTAAGATGATATCATTCAGAAACTTTGTTGAAAGCTAATCTTAAAGCAGTGGGCATATTAAAGGTGAACTATTTTCAGCGCGCGTGTATGCTTGTGGAAAATATTTCTTCCAACGAATTCATAACCAATATTCCGTTTAAACACATAACAGAAATGCTACATAAGCTGTACTGTAAAAATACTCAACGAAATTACGCTGTCTTTGTTCAAATATAGTACTCTATGATCCCAACATTGGGTCAGTTCCCTTTAGATATCTAAAGACTGGCAACTTGTCAGAGAATCATTCAGTTTAACCATCTAGTAAAGACCAAAGAAAACTACAATACAATATAATTTTCTCATCAGGGCAGATTCATTCATCCTGAATATGTGTTGGAGCATACTTCCCTTGGTGGATTTACATAATTTATTGTGTGAAGGAAATATTGAAAGAATTCATCTATGATAACAATGGTAGGCTGTGTTACAATATTGAAGGCTTATAAACATTCGATTAATAAGAAGTGTACAAAGATAAATATTCCTGAGATCTCAAGGGGACTTGCCAGAACTGGGATATCTTACCCTCACAGTTAGGGAAACCAGGAATGTCATCATACCGAACAATTCTCGGATTGGCGATCAAATCGGCAAGGCTATCCAGTCCAGTTCCACAGATAATTCCCACCATGGGTCTGTAGTGTACCTTAATACGAAGATAGTCGGTGGCACACATAACCTGCTGGTATATCGCCATGGTGCTGACAATTTCCAAATACCTCGTCGAGAGCTAATCAAAGCTTTTAAAGGGCCTCTACGGTGAGGGCAGTGTGGATAAACAGCCAGACAGGTTTTTTCCTGGAGCCTAACATTTTTGTAAGCTAATGTGTTTATACGGAACCTGAATGTTTGTATAGGCTAATAACTTTGATAAATTATCCGTATATGTATTATTTCCTGAGGAAAATCAATAAGCTCCTAGGTGTTAGTTATTGATAAACTCATGTTGAGGCACGGCGAACCAAGTATGATTGACTTCTCCATGTTCCCATCTTTATCTTGTTTGCCTTGCTAAACAGTTTGTTAAGATTTAATTGTGGCAAACCATTCCTCTAAAGACGAATCAATTGGTGCTGATTTATCTCCCAAACTGGGTGAGATGTTTGGAATCGCCAAAGTAGCAATCCAGAGCGATTGGTGCAATTAACTAGGGCTTTTCTTGCTTAGTCAAAGTTAAGAATGCTGTATAGATGAAAAAAGTCGTTTCAAAATGGCTTAGAGCATGATCTCATTGTTGTACTTTCTAAAGTGTCCTTCTTCATACAGGCCTCTTTTTGACTCACTTGTACAATATCTGACAGCGAAAGGAAAACCGCTTAATGAAATCAATGCCATAAGCAGATACTCATGAACTCTCACCTAATATACTAATCGGATCTTTAATAATATATAGGGATTAAAATATAATTTAGAATTCTTGGCCATGAGTTATGAATAAGATACCTTCGATGATCTCATAAATCTGTTCAAGACCTTAAGAAGGTAAAAGATGGATCGTATTTATATTACTGACAAGCCGATAAAATTAACCGATCAAAGGCGTTAAATATAGCGGGCATAACCTCATCCACAATTATCAAAGGTCAGATTATGAAAACTGAGCTTTGGAAAATCGGGATATTATAAAGTGAATTATATCTCTTTTAGGAAAAAAGAACAGCTCATTGGAATTTTGACTTCAGTATTTGCTTTTATTGGTATCCCCTTTTCAACTCTCCCTAAATTATCCAGACGCTAACCCACAATTGAAACTGTACATTTTTTCACCGCCTTGGGTAATAATAAAAAAAAAACGCTTCCCCCTCAAAGCAATGCAATATTTCCCCAATATTTCTGAAAACCGTTTTCAAATACCTATTAGCTTCTATGCCCAATTTTGTACATTTATTAATAGCTGACAGTTAAATTAAGTTCCATTCACAAATCCTTGGTAAAAAAAGGTATGCTGTAATAATGCTAATCTTAGAGACACAAATTTGAATGACAATTTGGCAGCCTAATTAATTTATTCTTCAATCTAAATCCTAGACATATGTGGGTGCTTGATTAGTGGGATAATAACTACTCCATTAGGGATAAATATTCACTTGACGTAATACACATATTCATTTGATCAATTAGCTGTATTGTTTCTCGATAAGTCCATTAACTAAACAAGGGAATACCGTTCTGACGTCCTGACCATCTTTTTTCACCAACACCATTTGGGCAAGTATATGGCGTTTATCTTTTTATGCCTAAGTGAATAATTATATTTATTTCGACGTATATTAAAACTGTGTTCACTGGATGAACATGTGGATAAATATGCGAAATGGTGAAGAATACATAGCTGGTAAGAGTTTCGAAAAGAACTTAACAACGAACTGACATGATCAGGTTCCAATCAAACTTTACCGATGATTTACAACGCTTATGCAAATTGACCTAATATATTTCCACATCGTTCCATTCAGATTATAAGAAGGAAAACGATTACTCGGGCGGTATATAGCCATCGTAATTGACGCCTGCATTTGATACATTGACTGTGTTCTCAGTTTCTATTCGCTCACCTCCTCTTTGTTATAAATTGGACTTTCCGTTACAAAAAGCATACTGCTTCCCGCAAATTGAAATTCGACATTTTTTGTTTTACTTTTATTAATAATCATAAGCGATAAAGTCTGATGTTGATCTGACAGATCCTTTCAGAGACCTCATCCCTCTATTATCATGACAGGTAAATCTGCTCCTTCCTTTTTGAATGAAAAAATTAGACTCGAACAAACTGATTGACTGTTTATTGAAAATAGGATTGCGCAGGAGAGATTGATAATTGGATATATTCCAGCAAACGGATTTATATGTAATTTGGGATTAGAACTAACGTTCATTTTAGTGTGATCTTGAATGGTCTTCATCTCACAGTAGCCTCATTATTTCAACGCTAAAAGTTATAAGTTACATATCCTTAAATGAAATTTAGCAACTGAGGCTTGATAACCCGACGATTTATAGCTACTTCCTCGTTTTTGACTTATAATCTTTTGAATATCATGTAGGACAATGTTCATTTCTCAACCACTAGAAGGAAAAATGAATTGAAGTGTCAAATTGACCATCATGATAAATAATCAGTCAATGGGTATCAAAATCAGCGACAACCATTCCCTATAATCCATGGGCAAATGATGTTGTTTGAATTTCGATATATAAACAGGCAATTTTTAAAATGTTGTACAACCTGACTCAAATAATCGCTTGAGCAAGACCTTTGGACAATTTGAAGCTGCTTTCAGCAGCTTATTGATCTCCTCCATTTTATCGCTTGTTGGACTCTCTGTTGTCGGTTGCTTTTCAAAATGTAAAATCGTAATCATTATAATGGCGTAGATATGTTGAGGCTTATTGGCCTTTCACACACCTAATAAATTACCATCATCGCTGTGTCAACTGCAGCAAAGTTTGCCTGAATGACTCTTCCAGCTATTCATTTACTCCATTTATGATCATTAAATGCTTTATATATTATGCTCACAATGAGAGGATGTCGTATAAAGATGAGAGTAGGTCACGTGTGAGCATATTAATCAATTTTTTGATACGAAAAGACCTGTCACGTGCCAATTATATGTTTAATCACTTGAACAAGATGATGAATTGTCATTCTCCCTTCCATTGAATATGGAGAATTAATAATATTGTTGGTTTTATCTAATAAGTAAATAGGCAATTTAAGAGCAATATCCTATTTAAAAGGAAGCAGAGTGTTAAATTGGTTGGAAGAGATAAGATGTGCTTCACGACTCGTGGCTGATGGCATTCAATGGTCCAAGCGCTGCTGAGTTGGCCATTACGTATAAACGTTAAATATATTACAAGCAAGATTTGGTCTATGCACGACATGCCACGCTTACACATTTTAACTGTTGATAGAGAAAAGATGTTGAATGCTTTCATTTCATCAATATTAAGACATGATTTATTTAAACGTATAAAAAAATAACGCGTAATATACCGGCCGTCGTCAACAGTAGGAGTGAAGGTATCTCCATTGTGATTGATCCCCGTGGTGCCCCTACTTTATTGGACGTTAGTCCAATTTCACAATTTTGTATATCACCCTTACTCCCCAATAAATTAAGAGCTGATATTATTCCTCATCTTCCACCACATCCTTCATCTATTGTCGATCTCGTTTCCTCAAATAACTAAAGGGTCGCTTAAACCATGGAGGTCAATGGGAATATTACAAACTTACCAGGATATGCACAATTTCGGTTCTATTATTATTTTTTCTGCAAACGAAAAAATACAACATTGTTCACCAGTAAAGTTTCGAATTCTTGATTTCTTCGTACCTGGCACTGATTTGCAAATGAATATCTTTTCCATTGACATAGAGAGCTCCCCTTAACTCTCTAGTTTCGGTAGATTACTGTAATGACAGTCTCGAGAATCAATTTAACTAATTAGATAGAAACGATAATGTGATGTTTGGCTGAAGCTCGGAAATTTAAGTATTCGTTAAGTTTGAGTGGATAAAAATCCAGATCACCTTATGGGATCTACAGCTTGCTATTAATCGGCATCCTTGATGGCAAATAGAGAGGATCTACTTGACTGCATTTTCTTACACCTTTTAGTCTGTCTTTATTAGATACGACATTAGTCTTGTTCTTCTATGAATGAAGTCAATATTTAGCTAAACATGTGCAATTTCTAGAGTTCAACTTGAGTACATTTAAGGAGGATCTGCTATGCCCAAAATTCCATTGCTTATAAATTTTTTCACTTATGGCCGTTTAATTAATGTGAGCTTTGACTGATGTAGATGATCAAAGAAGATATCAAATCACAAGTATTTAGCCTTGGAACATCTGGACATTACATAACAAACTGAATTCCTAATAGGAAAGTGGTTAATTCCATGCTTCCAGAATCCAGATCAAGACTCTTTGGCATAATGTCTTCGAGTTCTGTTTGAACCCTTACTGCTAAATATTTTGTTATTTCGAGTTATGAGACGATTTAAACCATTAAGAATACTTGCATCGCAACTGATAAGAACTATTGATATCGACACTCCCACTAGAATTGTGACACACGCGTCTAGGCGGCCATGGGCAACGTTTAAGAGTTTATATCTAATGTCAAGATGAGTCAGCTGTGTTGAGTAGAGAACAAATTAGACTACGTTGTTCTGCCTAAACACTCATTAAAATCACTGTTGGTCAATTTGTGGATTATTGCCGAAGTAAGTACGTAAGTGAAGATAACTCAATTTCGAATTTCACTAAATTTTTTTGAGTAATTTTATTCAATAAATAATAATTTTATATATTCGAAATAAGTTAGCTGATGATTTGCTAACGTTCCGCTGTGAAAAAATCTCATATATCCTTGGGTAAAGACCTGAATGAAGAATTTATGATACATTTTGTCTATCTATTTGTAACGATAAGACAAGGGGATGTCTAATTAATGGATATAACATGGGGAATGAGTGGGAAAAAGTGGTGCGTGGGAACAAGGATTTTCAGTTCCCTTCTCAAGTCAAGTGAGAAGTGCCATTTTTCGCTGTCTTCTACAAAGGTCAATTGAAGGGGTTAGTAATAAAATTATCGTCGACATTGAGGACATTCTAACTGCATTAGTCTTCTGTAAAACTTAAAGCATTCAGAAATTGTCAGCTCAGACATTTTAGTACTTCTATTGATTGGCATTAAGCATGAAATTTTGTAAGTCTACTTTCCAGCTTTCATTGGTAAATTGTTGTTCTGGAAAAAGTGCTACGTAGGAATTATCTTCACATAGTATTTAATAGAGACCGATAGAATTTAATGTTTTCACTGTTGCATCAGGTAATTAAAAATTTTCTTATTCAAATGTTAACCCAAAACCTATTTTCACGCAACTGAATAGAAGCCAACACTTTTTGGGCGTTAATTTCTTATATAGGACAGTCATACAAAATTTGCCCTGCCCAGTGGGGCAAAAAGTGGGAATCTGATGACCTCATCGCCCGGGTTACTCATCATGGGAGGGGTGGTAAGATGAGTCAGCTCCGCCATGTGGTAATCATTTTTCCTGAAAGAAGAATAAGCAAGTTAGGAGAGACACAAATCTGGACGCGCACGTCCTAGCAAACAAAGATATCTTGATTCCGAATTGAAAAAAAGCGAACAGGAGGAAATTTTTAGGCATATGGCCAAACCATTCAAAGGATTGTTTTCCAACAATATTTGGTGTAATTACTGAACTTCCAAATTTCCAGATTTTCTTTAACTAAAACCTACATAGCTATGTATTTTCACTTATACTGCAGTAGGGCAATTTTGAACTAGCTGAGATTAAGGAATTGCAATCAAACGCAATCCATTGCTCATAAAAACCAACTCCTACTGCAATATTAGTTCACTAGACTTCCAGAGAACCCTTTCAATAATGTCTTAATGAACAAATAGACCATAGTCATCATAATCATAATCATGGTTTCTAGAATAATATTCCTAAAATTATCTCCTACCCATGTGACTATTACGTACCGTTATCCAAATCATATCCTTGATGCGGTAATTGGGCCATATGAACTGGATATAAACTAAACGTTTATTGATTTTTCTTACATTAACAAAGTAAGCAGTGAACAGCTTTTTGTATAACTTCTACAGCCCTTGAATAATAATCTTCCTTGTTAATACTGAATTAAATCAATCAAATGTACTCGAAATCAACAAATGCGTGTAATTGTTGTTTTTGAAAGATGACAATTTAAACGGTAGAAAGTGTAATTCTGTCTAATTCATTGAAGTGTAAAAGGGAAAAGAAACTCCCTTCGGTGGCAAGAGGGGTTAACCTTAAAGGCTATCTCAAGTGTTTTAATTGGAATTAAAACTATTTTGGCACAAATCTAATTATACTTGACCTGATAAACTCCGACTAACGAGCACCCCCTTTCACAGATCACTATCCGGTTTTATAAAGCTCCTTAATGGGATTTAACGTTGGGGGGCGGGGGGGGGGGGAGTGACGACGACACGTGTTTTATGGGAGCACTAATGAGGTCACCGTACCTGCATGAAAAACTCACCTTTTGAACGAGTTGGGAGAGGTGTAAAAACTAAGTGTGTGTGGGCATGAATGAACAGATCAAGAAAATCCGATAGGAATCACTTAATATTGATGTCTAGGTAACTAAAGCAGTGAATTTCGTCTTAAGGAATATATTCTCACTACAATTAATCTGCATTTATAATTAATGATCACTTATTTTCTGTAGCAAATTTATACGTATGTGAAAACATCTAAAACCTTGGGAAAGGGGCAATGGTCCAGTATCAGGAGTGCAAGCCAAAGGATCAGGAGGGCCCTACTTCATTTGAAATCCAGAATTGTCAACTGAGCTTTTCCAGCCCTGATTTTGGTTAGACTTTCATTATATCGCAATCTTCTTGTTTTCACAAAAATTCTGTGGCTCCTTTCTACCAAGTGGTTGATCGTCATTAGTTTTTCTCCATTATCGTTCCTCCTGTCTCCCGTCATTTCACCTTCATTTATAATGAGTTGATGACATCGAAAGTTTGCAAATAAAATTTCCCTCTTACCAATACCTTTCAGTTATGGTTGATGTTCAACAAGATTGGAAAGAGATTTCCCTAATAGAATCACTTTTCAAGTTTCGATTTCTTTCTCTGAAGGAAGGTGGTTTAGCCAGTTGTAGTCTTTCAGCAATTAGCCTTTCATTAATCACACGCAATCGAAGCGCACGTACATGATGGAATTTATTTATATGATAGTAAACTATGTTGTTGAATGGATCACTCTGATAAAGTGTGATCGTATTTTTCTTATTATTATTTTTTTCTCTAAATTTGGACAGCTCGGGAAAATAATAAAATAATTTTTAAAAAATTCTTTTAAGTGCACCAGAAGTAGATTTATAACAAAGATTGTACAATTTATATCTTAAAACAAGGACCTTGAACTTTCAAGAAAATATAAATAAAATGCAATTTCCTGAAGAACTTTCAAAACTTTTATTTAGTATGAAATTCCATTTTCTTTTCACTTTGGTTACTAGCATGACTCTTCCACAAGTCAATTTTTGTTTACTTGCAACAATTGTTTACTTCTAAAACTGTTAAAATGTGGTAAAACCGGAGTTGTGGTTGTTTACTTTTGATGGCGGATGGAAATTTGCGAACATTTGCATTTAATAGAACTTCTCAAAGGCTCAAGGCTAAATTTTAAATTAGTAAATTTAGTCATGATTCAAGCTAAGCCTGAGTGACTTTATTACTCACAGTAATACAAAATGAGAAGTTTTAGTTGTGGAAATCAAATGACATCGAATAATGGATGAGGTGGAGAATGGTGGCTCATCAGGTCTTTTTCATCTGATTTTTAGTTATGAGTTGTACAACATTTGCAAATTTCAGGTGTCGTTCTCTGGATTGCAGCAAATGCAAATGTATTTTTACTCAGGAAGAGTCGGCCTTCTTGCAACTGTTCATTTTTTTTCTTACACTGGCTGAGTAAACAAATAATTCTACATGGTATTTCACAATCTGAATTTCAAAAAAGCTAAAAATTGGAAGTCGATAAAGCTTCCCGGACTGCTTTCACACTAGGTAAGCTCAAATAGGCATTCAAATTTCCATCTTAATAAGTTTGCGGTAAAAGTAACCACTTTTAAAATTTTGTGCAAATAAATGCCAAGCGACACAGGTTTGTTTGCAATAAGGTGGTGGAAGATGACTTACTCTGTACAGAGACTTCAAAGGACCTAATTTTAGCCCAATTAATAGGAAGAAAATACAAACCTGGTGGGATTCAATCTGCTTTTTCCTGAGGATACACAAACACGAGCAAAAATGTCTCAATACTTTTACAAAAAATCTGAAATATGAAGATAATTTCCCATCTGACCTATTTGTTTTTTGAAATGGTCTTCTAACTAACATTTCATAATTATATAGTCAATTGTGCTCTTAAAGTAATATTTATTTTAATGAGCGAATTAAAAATATATCACCATGTTTTAATGTTTATTTTCTTCCATCGGAAATATCCTTTTGATTTCTCTTCAATACACTGACTCTCTACACTTTGGACAATATTCCTATGCGTCCTTGATGCATACTTGAATCACACGAAGTAACGCAACTTCCCACCGCCTTTACGAGGATCTTGAAAGAAAAATTGCAGTACCTATGATCTTGAGAGTGAGCGCAGTAGATTTCCAAAGCCATTTTTGCTTTCTAAAGCTTTTAATCTGATGCACCTGAAAGAGTTAAGCTGCAAGTGAGAATGTGACGATACTTGAAGGAGTCTGCTTGGACATGGAGTTGTTAAATTTCCATATAATAGTCATTGGTGTGAGAAGAAGGCAACTTTAGGACTGACAGTGTTGGAGCAAGAATTTATTCCCTTCCACCTGAAAAAAATAACTGATTGGGGCTTTTGAGGGCTTTTTGTAGAGACTTAGCTATCCACGCAACTGCGTGTAAACAGCGAAAGTATGTATTTATTTTCCTTTTTCTCAAATCCCACTTTCAAATTTTATTCAAAAGACTGGAGAGTGTCACCTCTTTTATCTTGAAATTTATAGTGTCGCTAGTTAAAGTAAGTTTGGGAAATTTTTTCACTAAATCCAAGTCTGATAAAACTTCTTGATTCCCAGATCTTTATTCTTTGTTACCAGTAAAACAAACTAGGCTGTAAGCTATGGAGGACAAAACAGAATAGATTCTTTGCCGAAATAATAAGTCAATCTTCTGTTTTTATGGCTCTTTGCCGGAAAACGTCAGGTTGGACTTTTACGGCATTCATGGTGAAAAAGGAAAACCGATTGCTATGTTAAAAATACGAATTGCCGCCTTGTGGGATATTATTTTAAGACAAGTTATAGTCTTAGTTCGAATAAGATTTCCCAAGTTAACGACGAGAAATTGAAATAACACTCAAATGTTCTCTTGGTGCTTAATAATATGACAAAGATGAATTTAAAGGCTTGATAACATGTGGTTTCGTGACGTTGAACTAAGTTAAAATCAATCAGGAGGCGAATAACAGATGCATTTGATTAAATAAGATCGATGTTTGCGAGCGAAACCTGAGTAAAACCTTTTAGTGATCGCTCCAAAGATAAAGTTCTAGTCTTTGGACGTTCTGTAACTCGTCCTTCCTTAACGAATGATCTCCCCTCAAGTATGTCAATTAAAACAAATATATGTTTTTACCGATCAAGGCAACTTTTAGTCTATTTTATATTCTTGCCCTCGTAGGGTGCGCGATAGACTTACCTCTACTTGGTGCACCCTAGGCAACGTATACTCATTCGACAGAAAAGTCTATAAACCGGCAGTTGACTACTACCATGACCCGACTGTAAGTCATATTCCGCCACTTCCACAGCACTCATCTTACCTTTTTCCCTACCTTTGTGTCTGTCCCTTTGACATCTGTGAATCACCCTTCTCCTCTCTTCTGTTCTCCCTCTCGATTTTTTTGTGACTTTGATGTTCATCCCCTCTGTGAAGCCCGAAGTTAACATGAGGGCTAATGACAACTTTCATAAAGCCTGCCATTTGATATAAATAAATATTATTGCCCTATGGTAAACAAAGCACAAATTCACTAACCCAAAAAATATTTTAGATACCACCTTATTGAATAATCGTTACTATCTCATTGGAAAGCAAATTAAAATCAAAAGTATGCCTATGTAACTGCTCGCTCGCCCTAATATTTAATTTAGACTAAGATTTTCGAATAAATTTGAATCAAATATGGTATTTTCTTAATTTCTAATCCTCCTGAATGCCTATTTATTTAGTTAAAAGAGAATTTCCACGAAATGCGATTCTGGAGATTATTTTAATTGAAACAATGATTTCGAGGATAAAATTTGCTTATTTTTTAGAGCGTAAGTAATGGAAGTGGTGTTTCAGCTGCAATCTCACCAATAAAAATTTTTAAAACTTCTGAACCGTACATAATTTGGTATTACTATTTCTTTTCCGTTTGGAAATGAATTTCTACAGGCTTTTAAGTGGGTTAAATTTATTGATTACTAGTATTTCATAAACATTTTATTTTTAAGTTAAAAGCTTGAATATAAACAAGATTTATTTAAGATCATTAACATGATTTATCTGAAAAACTAACCAAAGTATATAGTATCTTAGTTGTGGGAAAGCCATTTTATCTTACAATTCCATACACCATAATTAAAAGACCTACAGTATTGTTCTTTGTTTAAAAAGTCTTAGTCATCTCTTTCCAATAAAAAGGGAAAATATTTCAGGTAGAGGTTTACTCATTTGGCTACTAATTTTGCTGCTTCTTTTACGGATGCCTCTTCTGCTTTTAAGCAGCGACCAATACGATTGTGAAATTTTTGGGAACTTAAGCACGTACGCACTTGCGTACGTAATTGATTGCTTCTGCCTGCAGTTGGTTGGCCAATGAGCTTTCCTGCTTCTGAATTTCCCATTAATGTCCCACGTAAGGCAGTATAAAACAGGCAGGCAGTGACTTGCAGACTTTGGGTTTAAGCACCGTAGTTTCCCTACGGTTGCCTCAGCTCCCAGCATCACTTTATTGCTTCTGCAATGGGGCGTTCGCTGAGAAAATTCGAAGGAAATATTGGGCGAAACCAGTGCAATACACACTAATAAGCTACTGAGCTTACTTCAATCACCATGATCAGTGATCTCATTTAATTAAAAAACCCATTTAATTGAACGATTCATTACTTTATAACGACTCTTGTGACTCGAATTGGTTACGAACGTATCAGCTTACAGTCGCGATCTCAGATGCTGTATGTCTTCAGCGTCAATCGAACTTGAAATATGAACATCTCAACTTCATATTCTTCTGGTCTTTTTCAAAGTTCTCCTTTTTTAATTTGCATATACTCTTTGTGTTATGTGAATTTTCTCAGTTCTGTACGCATTTACTGTTCTTTTGTTATTAAATATGTGGTATATTTCCTTGTTTTCTATTTTCTTGTTGGGAATTGAATCGATGACAGGTAAAGTTAGGTAAAGAATTTCTGAATTAGTCAAGACCTTAGTTAAGTAAACTCGATGGAAACAGTGATTGGCATATACTTGATTACTAAATTTCCAAAATTCGCCATGGGTTCTTTAACTGTTAGAAGCATGGAGTTGAGTAGAATAATTGGGAGGGAGTAAAGGGTGGCTTTATTTTTTGGCTAAGATGGAAAATCTCTTTTCCATTTCCTATTTAACCCTTAGGGGTCATCAGGCAACTGTGGGAGCTGGAAAGAAAGCTTACAAAATGTTATGGATAGGGGTAATAAATTAGGTCGCCAAGGCGGTCATGATATGAATATGCCCTCCCGATCGACAATACCTACTCATCTCTCTAAAAATCCCCTATCTCCTTCACGAAGGGAATTGAGAAGAAGCAGTGAGACTCGAAGCTACAAAATTTATGTGAAATTAGTATTTTGCTCTAATGACGGGATCATCATTTCTTGGGTGTTGATGATTTTAAATGGCCAGTTTTCGGTCGCCCCAAGTCTTATAAGTGACATCAGTGAGACATGACATGTCTTCCAAAATTAGTAATGGAGAAGCGAAAACTCCCGAATAGAATCTCCGCGTCTATCTCAAAGTTCTATATTTACAGCTATGCGCCTTCAAGTTTCATGAAAATAGATATATTATTGGAGAAGATTAAGCATACGTAATGAGAAAGTGATAGAGAGACGAGTTAACGCCAAGATAAACAGAGGAAACTATGTAGTCGCGTATAAAATTTTAAATCCGATAGGCAATTGTACTTTTAGTGCATTCAGGCTGTATTTACATTCAATTAATGTTCTAGTTGGCGACGTCCTCAGACGAAACAAATTTTACAAATGTTCGATAAGCAGCAAGTAACGAGCAAGTCTTGAAAGCTGAGCAAGCATAATGAAATATGAAAAGGATGAACTTTATTCATGTAGTAGTAAGCGTTCAAACTGAATTTAAAATTTAAAGATGTCATTTAGTTCTACTTCTGCTTGGCCGTCTCCATAGTTGCTGTTTCTTAGGTTCAGGTATAACTATACGTTGAAAAAATGTAGTTCTTTGCAATGCTTTAGATAATGAAGAAAGCAAAATTGTCATTAACCACTTTCTCTTGAAAAATCGTTGGTTCTTCATCTTTTTGTCTTTATGACTTACACTCTTACTTGTCATGTCTAGACGAGGTTATTGATGCCCATTTTTATTATTACTATCTCCTTCAATCTTCTTCAATCCTCATACCCTTACCCAAATGACTCATAACCACCTTTGTATTTACATTAAAGCACTCAAAGATATGGTCCCCTCTCATCGCCTCTCTCACCCATTTCTCCCTTGCTCTCTCGAGCCCCCCTCCCCCCCCCCCCCTTGGCCGTTCATTCAATGCAATTTAGCCCACATAACCCTTTGTGCTCCACATTCCCTTGGCTGCTGTTAGCGGCTAGCCACAGCCTTAGCTTCTACTATCTGGTTCATTGGGTCCCCCACCCTTCCCCAACCCAATTTGGTAATTCCTAACCTCCAGCAAATTAAACAACTACAGGCGTGTTTGAGGTCACAAATTGGGAGTCAATTTAATATGCACATACAGTGACACGAGTTGTGTTTGTCTAGTGATGATGGACATGGGAAATGAATACACGATTATAGAAACCAATTATCAGTTGGCATTGGTATTTTTGCGATTAGATTCTTTAGAGCATCAAGTGTGAAGCCCTTTCTACTTCTACTTACCTTCTTCACTACTCACAATTCTTACTCGTGTCCACTAAACTTTTTGTCAACATTGAACAACTAGTCTTCATACCTGCAAAGCACCACTATGCTCTAGTAATCTTAATGAAGATCACTAGTTTTGAAAGGCAACACCTCCTGATCTAAGTTATTTGGGTTCCAAAAGTAGTTCTACTAACGTATTAATTGGACTAAAATTACCCACGCTAGAAGTGTTTAATATGGGATAGTTAAATGATGATATCCTTTCTGTCTAAACTTCACTAAAATCTCGTAAATTATTTCGTTAAGCTACTCAAAGCTTATATGCGTACAAAACCGCCCATATTCCGAATATACACCCAATTTTTTCCACCAAGCCTTTAAAATCACCAAACAAATTGTTATGAATATCATATTTTTTGGTGTTCATAAACAGCTGACGATCAATCAATGATGATAGAAATGGACTTAGAACATCGGTGGGACTCTGGGTATATTCAACATTTTGTGTCTATCGTGAACTGTTCATTACTGGGCTGTTTATTCAAATTATCATAGTTATTAATAATATTATTGTTATTCCATATGTTTCTCGGACGTTGTGAAGTTCTGAGCACAGTTAATTTAGAATTGCCGTAGATTCTTTATCAATCATTTTGGGATATAAAACAACACCGAGCCTCTTTCAGAGCAATAGATTCATATTCAAAGTCCGTTTGCTGCTCTATGCACTCGCCTACTTTGTAATATGGCTACTTTCTATCATCTACATTTTCTAACGTGAACAAATGAATCTTACATAAGCAAATTTAATAGTCTAGAAGCGATCCAGACAAAGGTAAATCTCTCTAGATTTAGGATTTATTGGACAAAGCCTACCCAGACAAAGGATGCGGTTTTGTTAATCGCCTTGGTGTTGACATCAGAAATTGGCGATCTATACGGGTTATTGAAGAAGTTAAGGCTATATCTATTAGGAGAACATTTTTTGGAGATGTAACTGTGGAATCACATTTTACAACTTCGGAACTGTCTACAAAATTGATAAATATTGCCAACATTGGCTATAGTCCAATATATTCGATTTGAAGAAGCCAGAAATGCAGTATCTTCAAAATAATTCATGTATTATTTAGAGCAAAAACTTGAGTAAGTTCCTACGTGTTTGGGATTTCTTTGGTGAAAAAAGGCTTAAATGCTTCTAAGTGATATGGCCTACCCCTCCACTAAATTAGCTGTTTGTCTAGCCCTGAATATCAGGCCAATTAGGTCAACTAGAAACATCAAAGCAAAAATACGGTTAGAAGGACTTGGATATTACAAGTTAGGCTACCACCTAAACTGAAAGTAGAAAACACAGAGCTTCCGACTGCCTTCCTCACTAGACGATTTCTGACCCATAACTAGAACATGCAAAAGTGCTTTTTACATCATTACAAGTATTAACTAATTATGCAGGAAACAAATAAGACAAAGGATACTCTAACCAACCATTCTAGATGTTTTTAATCAGCATTAAATCGATTTCCAGCAACACATATAACAGGTATTCGGACTACGAATAAGCTTTAAATGACCTATCTACTAGACTAAAATAAAAATGAACCTGAATTAATTCCCCCTTACAAATTCTATTGCAATCCCCTCTCTTTAACCAAAGTGAAAGAGTGCAAAATTTGCATTCGATTGCTGAGGCTAAAATTTGTTTCTGAATCTTCACATAGTCTAAGTGCATTCATGATCTACCTATATTGATTGAGTAAAGGGTCTCATTTTGGTCCTGCACAATCGGATGTTCCCACTTGTTTCTGTGCGCCTCCACACACAATTGACTGATTAGGCGTATGTATTGCCGCAGATTCCTCGTTAGCCTTTGCTTCGCACTACACTTTGGCCAGTTAGCTGAGTGTAACGCGTGCTAGTGTGACGATTGATTGCCAGTGCTAAGTGCGTTCGTGCGCCACTATCCAGACGTTTGATTTGCTGGTTATTTGCTAGTGTGGCAGTAAATTTACCCTAAACTATTTTTCGAAATCGTATTGGCTAATTTTAATTAACCTAAACAAAGGCAACTTTCACTTACTACTTAGGCTATTAATTGTATGGGGTTTACCTAACTGTCTAACAGAACAAATAAAATATTCAATAGTAATAGACAAGCTATTATTTGATGCAATAATAATTTTGCTATATTATCGAATATACGAACCAGACAGTAGAGTACTTGCCTAACAAACTCGAGACTAAAGAGTGTATTAGTAATTTCGATAAGCCACTTCGTTATTTTGATTTCATACTTAAAATAATAATTTTCTTGATTAGTTTTCTATACAATTACCGTGAAAAAGTAGTATCTGCTAAACCAACTCAACTAAAACACGTTTCCTTACCACACAAATATCATTTGGCAAGGTTGAACACCTGCAGACCTACACGTACAATACATCTGTTTTATAAATTTATTGATAAAGAAGTAAAATGTCTAGACAAATATGGGTGGATAAGAACGCGTCCTCGGCATTATTGGCAATTAAGGTTACTTTAATCCCGATAAAAGGAGTTACTTTTGAAGTCGGAGCAGGTTTGGTGAAACAGTACCCCTTAGAACAATTGAGTTTCTGAAGACCAACGAGATATAAAAACTTCCAAAAGAAAGAAAACTGGACTCCTGGTTGTACACATGTGTGTTGGAAAACTTCGGGTGAATGAGAGGAGGAAGGGGGAAGAGGTAGAGGGAAGAAATGAGAGGAAAGGGAAGGCGTCAGAATTGAGTGAAGACAATCCGGATTGTCGGGAGAAGACGAGGTGTGGTACGGTAAGGATGTTATTGGTGAACTATTGATAGTTGGGTAGGTTAGATGTATGGAGCTCTACACAGAGGGATTGAGCTAGGCGTTACATGACCTTGAAATTTATGTGATAGTGTTTCGATATTTAAGGGTATATCGTAGGAAAAGAGAGCTATCTATATTGCAAGCAACCAAATCCATGCTAAATTAAGAACTAAAACAAGACTAAGCCAGCAGCCTCGTCCTCTAATAAAGACTGACTTTCCAGCACGCAGGTAGAACCCGTTTCTTATTATCGGCTAACTGTGGTAAGCTAAAGCACTATTCAGCTCCCCCTCCATCTTGTTTCAATTTAACACATACTTCGGACTATTGCTTAACTATCCTTGGGTTTCTAGAATATTCTTTGGAATGGCATGGGAATTGAGTGTCTAATTAATCCCGTTAAAAGTGAAACAGACGGGAGTATGTAGTAACTTTTATTTAAGTTAGAGAGTTCAGTTCGTGACTCGCTAATAGGACAATGTTGTGTATGACTTTTCTCCCTGTCATCGCTGAGGTTTATTCATAATTAGGCCTTCTAGGAAGGATAGTAGTTTCCTGAGGACAGAAGGGACTATTCACGGGCTGTGGAGCTTTATAGCGTCCTCGCATGCCAACAACGATATTATCGACTTCCAGAATACGATTCAGAATTCGAATTTGCTCACATATCTCAGCCATTTCGTCTTCTATCTTCTTTAGCTGTTCTCTAAAATGAGAGGAGGGTGTCTAATATATCACACGAGATGGTTAATGTTATAGTATTTACGATTTATCCAATCTCCGATTATTTAAGACGTCTTTATATGCCATTTGCGTTTTCTACTGGGATTTTAGCTGAATCAATAAATAACTAGATACTGACTGCGAAGAGTGATTGGTGGATACAGATACATAGAGAAGTTAAGGTACAAAGATAAGATTACTTGGTGCAAGTGATTAGAAAATTGCTCAAAAGCATTAAATAAATGTTTAATAACTATATATGCATATCAATGTATAATCTAGACGTGAAAAATTGATTTTGCCAAAGTTCGGGAATTCCCAAAAATTTTAACTTAATGTAAATAGTTCAGCGTCTATCTATTGTATTATGTCCCTAATCAATTTGGCCAGTCAATTTAGGCACGACTTTCTTTGAATTAATTATTTCAGGACAGGATGCAGTTACACGAACAATGGCTTATAAACTTCTTTAAAAGGGTAAAATATATGAGTATTTCCACGTATTTAATCTATTTGAATTAAAAGGACGCTTCAAGGGTAAGATTTAGGTAAGTGACATGCATTATATTCGTATTGAAGAGAAAGACATAATTGATGGATGACAGCCTTAAAATCAACATTCTACCTAGATCGTATCAAGATTAACGCCCATCCTTCCTTCTGAACTTAATTCCTTGAGCTTGCTGAGAGCGTTTGGTTGGTGATGAGCTTCCAAGACAAGTGGACACTAACTGTAACAACTGTTGATTATCCAGAGTGAAGATTTGCATTCACCTTCAGTTCCTTAACTTTTGATCTTTTAAAGAAAAGCATTTACACGAACGGAACAAATTGTAAAGATCGAGAGGTGGAGCCACTCCGTTTTACCGTTTTAGATCCTGTAGTTAACGTAAGTTCCAAACGATTTTTCTTCTATTGAACAAGGTAGCATAATAATATTAGCTAACGTGATTATAATGCAACAGAGTGCACTAGAGCTCGACATTTTTTGGAGAACTGGACTTATGTCATTTACTGGATAGATTCATTCGGTCATAAAGTATAATTGTTCAGCGACATTGGAATGGTCTAATCATTGACTGTTCATTAATTGCACTTGCACAGAAGTGAGTTAAAATTCAGTTGTCGTATATACTTTCTCTTAATTCGTTTGTGGTTTTACGGTTTCAGAGATCACTGTCTCGATGACTATCTGTGCACCCGCAGCAAGCGTAATGGTCAGTCCTTCTGGTTTGGTCTGGCTGATAAAGGGAGCGGAGGATTGAATTTTGTCGCCAGAAAGTGTCTATGATACTCCCCCTGTGCCAATGACAGGCGTTTGAAGGAGCTTTTTAACAAATTTAGGACTAATTAAGTATAAAATATCTTTATTTACATTATAAATACAAAAAGCACTTCTTTTGGAATTCGATTTCAAGGAAACTACTCAAAATCTGTTGTTATTTATCCCACCTTATAAAAAGTATGAAAATTTAATATTCTGTCCTATAATTATGGTAACTCCGTATAAATATTATTTATTTGTTTATATATTCTCCACCCGAGTGATTTAACTGCTGAATTTTGTCCAATTTTATTGAGCCTATCTAAGTGTTTTGGTGATTTATATAGCTTCTATTTGCGTGCAAGGTGTTCTCAATAAACAGTCACGAAATCCACAAGAAGAGAGGACGGGTTTAGAAAGTGCTTTTAGGCAGATAAGCTAACTTCTTTTGCAACTTAGGTCTTTTGAGAAAGCACGAAAACAATAATTCCCGAAACCACTTTTCAACGCTCAATATGGTTAGAAATTCGTATTCAAAACAGCCCCTTTACCTCATAGAATTTTAGAAATAAGTCTTCAGTAAGATTATATTTGTAAATTTCAAATTCTTAACATTTAATTTTTCTACCAGGGCAAAGAAGAAGATACTTAAGTGGTAACTTTAAAGTAATTCACCTAAAATGAATTTGAATATTCAGTCGCGGGATATACAACGAAAAATAATTACCCTAGCTGCTTAGATAAAGTAATTGTATGCCATTCTCAATCCTTGGGTTATTTCAAATGTAAAATCCTTGCTTTCATCTAAATTTTGATCGAACTTGGTATTCCCGTCTTTATTGATCTGGAGGCATAAAACTGCCATGTGTCATTTCTGCTAACAGATAATAAAGTATTCGAAAAAGAATTCATTCTTTTCATCTCTATTTGAGAAGAGCAAAATATTCCATTATAGTGCCAGCAGATAATTTATTTTTCAAAAATCAGACATTTGAAGAATGGGAAGAATAACTTATTGGTCACACAATTTTCTTATTAATTGGGCAACTATTATCATTTCTACCCTTGGTAAGGCTCCTTCTCATTATTCTTTGATTTGATAGGGCAATATGAACGAGGGTGCTGGTGCTTTATCATGCTAGATTATCACTCAACTTCTGTGATCTGCCTAAATGAACAAGGTAAAAGAACGAAAACCAACAAGGCATAAACGCTGGTATTACGGCCTGTAGAGAGTTCGAAGAAAATGTGCGAATGGAAGGACAATTTGTGGATGTGGAGGAGAGGAGGGGGAGGGGAGGAGGGGAGAGGGAAGGGGAGAGAAGCAATAAATGCAAAGCTAAAAACGTGGTGTAATTTATAAGTGAATTAAAAAATAATTAAAAGAATTTTCATTAACTGAATTTTAGTTGATAAAGTCTGCTTCATTACTATAATACTCATCAAGTGATAATATGAAAAATACGTGAAACGTGTCATTTTCGCAAAACGTGACACAAGAACAGTAAACAGTTATCGGAATAGGCACAACGATTAGGTGATTTTTTATTTGCTCCTTTTGTCCCATGCATACACTACTACTTTATACGAACAAACTGGTTGTACATTTACCCAGCTGACGTCTCGCTCTATTGTTGAAACATAGTTTCAGAACCTACAATTGATTGAGTTGGAAATGTCTGAGAATTTGCTTTAATACAATTTAAAAGGTGCTTCCATGTTGTAAAAATGTACTACAAACGATGATTTCGAACAAAACTTCAAAACACTTATCGAAATCAAATGCTACTTGCTTAAAATTAGTATATAACATTTATTTCCTCTGATGGTAACTTACCTAGCTTTGGAAATCATTTTATCCAGAGCATTACTGCTCTCCATTAAGTTGTTTCGTTCATCGTTAAGGCCAAAGTAGACAGCATCCTTGGTGTTTTCCAACGCAGGTCGTTCCTTACGAAACTCGGTTCGAGTTTCACATAGTTTCCGTTGCGCTGTTTTAGAGGCCTTGGAGGATTGCCACTCAGCAATATCCGCGATAAGCTTTTCTTTCGTCTTTCCCAACTGAAAGAATAGTATAGTAGCGTTTAAAAGGTGTGAAAATGGACGTCTTATAAACAGATGGCATGAAATATTCAAAAACTAATTAATGCGTTAGTAAAATCCTTACTCCCAGGGCAATATCAAGCATTTTTGTAATTATCCTAAAGAAGAGCTTGAACTGTGATTTTGAAATAGTTATATTTGATCATTGTCAACAGAAACCAATTTTAAAACTAATCTACCTGCCATATTCATAATGGCTGCTAGCGCACTGATAGTACCTACCTGGGATTTTGTTTATTGCTTGTATATAAGGGACTAAAAGTCGAAAAATGAAAAACTATCCTCGTAGGTGATTCTTCAAGGACAGCCTATCAAACAACGAATTTTAAGTTCGAAAACTAAGAGACACCAACTTCAAAACCTAAAGATACAGAAAGGATACCGGATTCCGTTAAATAAAGCTCAAAGGCGCCGAATTTGTGTGGATGATCTCTAACTCATCCATCATCCTTACCGGTTGGTCACTCTTAGCAGCTTTACATTTCGCGGGAATAATGATTGTCATTTGTACTATGATGTTCTGATCTTCAAGTATCAGTAGTATGAAAAAGAATTATTTTCAAATGTGCAGTCTTTGTTGTTCTAATTGTGTTTTGAAGTAGCTGCACTTTTGCTATATTTATCAAACCCATTCCGAATCATCTCTAGCCCAAGACATTAGTCATAGAGACAGAAACTAGACATACTAGCATTGTAAGAGTACAGGCGTCTTACCTTAAAGAAAGCTCGAAATACACTATTAGACTGCTCGTGTTCAGAACGGTGATCAGTTGAAAAAAACAATCAATTTTATAAAGAGTATTAATGATGCAAATATTTTTCTTCTACAGATTCATATTACTTATATGAACTAAGTAAACATACTTGCCTCAATTTGCTGATAATGCAGTTCACGTAGAGCTAAGCCAATCTTATGAGCTTGGCGTCTTAGAGATTGAGTTATGTCATCTACCTTTACTGCTAATCTGTTGGATGCCTTATTGAAGGCATCATATAGACGTTCACACAACTCCAAACCTTTCTTATAACAGTCTTCAACAGGCGAATACAGTTCACGCACAATATCATCCCACGTTTGCAAGTCCACGTAGCTAAAATAGCACACATTTATTAGGATTATATTTGCAATTTTAGTGCATGTGTGATATTTAAATTCTCATAGGATATTACCAAGAAGCCATACTTGTTTTGAAACACCGATGACCCATGTGAATCACCAAGCACATAGGTACTGAGAAATCGGAAGTAAACAAAGCCAGCAACCTTGCCAGCAAATATGGAAACACTTGCCAATAAGTAGACAAACATGCACCTATATTGAAATGTTACGAAGCTAAGATTTGAAATTTACTCAATCACACTTCCAAAATGGTCGCTTTCTTCCATCTTCGTGCTAGCTTCTAAGCCCATCCTGACATCCTTCTTAAACCTATAGGCCTTTATGCCCTTCCATTTGGTATTACTTTATCCCTTATATTATATACTAAATCATTTTTTTCGGCAAGGCTTTCTATTGTTGCATATATGATTGGCAATCCTACCTGCCATCATTTGGTATAAAAGAGACATTCCAGCTCACCTGTTTGTACGTTACACTCTTCCCATGCCCCAGCCTTCACTAATATCGCCCTAACATTTAATCCTAACTGCATAATACTAATTTTGATATACGCTTAAATCACGGGGTCACTTTTTCAGTTGTCATTGCGGAACGTCCGATATATCAGTCTCAATTAGTTCAGCGCCTACATTAATTGCACCCATTTGTGTCCAGAATAAATTTCAAAAAATGACATACTTTACGTTTTTCAGATTATGTAGGGGCTTAAAACTGACATTCGCTGATTTTTCATTGATATTGAACACGTTAATGTCGATTTTCAATGCCTTGTCTTTATCGGCGACGACCTTCTCTATTTCTCGAGGAATGTGAATTAGATCTTGAAGAATTACAGCACCGCCATCAATTAGCAACTGCAGATCACTGCAAATCTCTTTCTGTAATTCTGACTCCTAAAAGTCAAGGAGAATAAGTTAGTTTAATATAATTAACAGAGATCAATCCCTTAACGTCTGAATTATTTTTTGAAAATGCACCCATGCGTGTCTCACAGCAGACTGATGCCGATGTGATGAGTTTTGGTGGCATCAGGCGAAGGCTATAGACGTATTGAACATGTTTCAAACGGCAATAGCGTCTAGCACCAATGGAGATTACTTTGAAAGAGAACCGTATGGTCCTAAGGGCGTTAAATGGTTAATGGATGGATAGTCGAAATGGTGTTTCAAACCATGCCGACATTTTATTTTGAACCGTTAAATAGAGCTATGAGGTTATTTCGAGTGACTTAGACGCATACTAAATATTAAACGTAGCTTAATAGATGTCTTTAATGTGTCTTTACTACCACTAGCATTTATTAAAAAGGAGTTTCGAGACAATCTTTTCGTGAATGAATAAATTTGTTATTGACTATAGAAGAAAATGTATGTATAGATGTTCATGAAAGCATTTTAGACTAATAAATACTCAGTACGATGACGATTTGCACGGGTCAAATTGTGAAAGAAAAGTAAAATGAAAGCATCATAAATTTCGATAAGTGACTTATTAAAAATAGAAATACACAACATGTTATTAAAACTACTCAAAAATGCACAATAGACCTAATAATGATACATTTATTTCTCAAACAGAAATAAAGAATAGAGATTCGAATGAAGTCACAGAAAATGAAAACACAAAAATTATTTACTAATTACACTAGAATCTTCTTCAATAATAAAAACACGTCTCATTGACTTCCGCTTCAACAGTCAATTCAAGTAGTCTAAACTTTAAAAAGTGCGCAAAGACATAGGCTACTGAATTAATTGAAGTAGGAACAATAGATAGAGTGGAGTGTGTGTTGAATGGCTGGCATGATTGAAATCCGTAGACGAATACACTAATTGACCTACTTTATAAAGTTCGGTCTGAACTTCATCTTTGCAAGTATTGACATGTAGTTGAGAATCTCGAAAAGCAATAATCTCCACAGTGACACCCATTATATCATTGAGACTAGCGATGTAATGCTCGCCCTGAATTTTTGTTTCACCAAGAATGCGAGACACAGAAATAATCATATCTATCAGTTCTTGAAGTACACTGAACCACCCGCGATTACATTGAATTCGATCGTGCAAGCGGTTATTAACATCTAGTTGATAATATCTAAGGAAAGATTTTGAGATTTATTTGGTAATTCGCACAATGGATAAAACGGTTTTGGATAATACAAACTTTGCAAGTGCATCAGCTTCAATTCGAAGGGCTTTCCCCTTCTGTCGCAAGTTTTCCGCTTTATGGCGAATATCCTCCGCTGCGCGACTGTAAATAGATAATGAATTCAACCATGATGCACAATAAATCTCATTATCGGTCGCCATTTGCTAATTAATGGAAAACAATATTACGGAATAAGGAATCACAAAAGTGCTGTGCTTAAAGGATAGGTTTCGAATGGTATATTTTTTATTTTCTCTACAAAACAATGCTTTATTTACAGATTTAAATTATTCCTTATTGTTCATAAGCATTATGAGTTAATGCGCATGGACTTAACCTCCAAAAAATTTAAACACTTGCAACACATTCCAACAAAGATAATAAGTACAATGTTGCGGCAAGAACGTAACATATATAATTTATACAAGATCATTATTTTCGATATGAAATGCAATTGTCTTCATTCTTATTAATATTTGAAGCAATCACAAATGTTGAAATATTGGTAAGCATATATAATATAATCCAAAAATATTCATTAAAATAAAATTAGTCTGAATATGTTAGAATACATAAAAATTGGAATGAAATGATTCTACAACACTAATTGGAACGAATTATTTGGAACAAATGATGTGATGACTAGTTTTGTAAGGTTGGTAAGTGCCTTTAATGCAAATCCAGGCCCAATATCCGTTAAATAACTTCTATCATATAGACAATAATCTCTAATATCTTCCATATCCACTTCGTAATTTCAAAGTGTTGTTATTTCTATTCCTCCATATACCAGGCTCATTCTAGATTATAGCATATTTAGGTAAAAGGTATTAGTCAAAAGACAAGAAGAAAATCGAAATCTAAGAATCCTGAAGCCCATTAAAGTAAATAAGTACCAGAAATTCAACCTTTTGAAATAATTTAATGTTAGACGAATAACCAAAAAGTTAAGTCTTCGTTGTCATGATGGCTGGCATCCATTGAGAACATTCAAAGACAAATAGAGTTTCAAATATTTAAGCTAATGCTTAAATAAGAACAGGTAAGTGAATTATATTTAAGTCAAACAACGAGATAGTATTGGATAAAAAGGCAAATTTTTCGTCAAGATTTGATGTCGTAAAATAACATATTTAACTGTATAAAAAGAGAGATACTTCAAAACAAATTGTATATGAAACATAATTGCAGTGAACGTAAAATGTTTATCACATAAATGCGAAAAGTTTATTCTTTTATACTATGGGATTTTGTTAAAATTTATTTAAAACAGCCACACACTTTTCATTTTAATTTAATGTTCTCCTAACATACGCTATGTCGACATTTCGACAAATAGAAGATAATTTTACACTACTGAATCGCATTTGTGATATCGATATTGTAAATTATTTCAACGTATATAATGTGGACGCAAAATATAGTAAGTTTCTTTTATCTGAAAACTGTTATTAATATATGGATACGGTGGATTAATTTCAAAATATTTTTTTGGTAATTGTCAAAATACATGACGTTTCTTGCAAAATATTGGAAACTTTCAAATACTGATTAGAACTGAGTAAATTAAAGCAGTTTGTACTTTGAGAACAATCCAATTTCTAAGTCATAACGGACTCTACATAAACTTATCGGGTAATTTGAGAATATGTGAAATGAGTAAAATAATTTTGCTAAACATAATCCTCCCGAACTGTTTGCAAAATATTTTTTATGAAATCATTTTAAAAATATTTTTCATGCATTCTTCCAATCATAAACAAAATGCCCACTTTAATTGGCTCACTGCATGGGCTTCTAGGTCGGTACTAAAATGTGCTGAAAATTTGTTTTATTTGAAATTATGGTTGCCCGATCGACCATTTTGGACTATCATAATTAATTCAGAAAATCTAACTTTTGACAGTTTTATTGCATGTTTTATCAGTATAAATATAATTGGACGTTGTCCTGAGAATCCTTTCTTTTCATTTGCTTTGCTTGTAATTATACGATTTTACCTTATTTACAAAATAGCGAATATTACTATATCTATCATAGTTGCGAATATTTTTTCCAGAAAATATAACCAGATTCTTTATATTTGATCGAACATGGAGTACTAGGTCTGGTTAATTTGGCACTTTCATTCATTTGACTACTTATTTAAACACTTTATACGCTTATTCATTGTAGGTATATGTTCAGTCGTATTTCTATTTTATTGGTGTTCTCGAACTTAATACTTCAAATCCATTTTCAAATTAACTACATTAGGTCTTTTTACTTTTCTGAATCTCATTCATTATTTACATTTTCAAAGAATTACAACCATGGCACGTGGTTCTCGCAGTTCGAAATCTTCTAAGACTCCCAAAATCCCTACAAAAAGTAAAACCGAACCCTCTGCAGAAGAGCGGCCAACTGAATCAAGAAGGAAGTCTCTTCGGTCAGGTTCGAAAGCGCCATCTTCAACTTCCGCAAAAACTCCATTAGATCTAGTACCTAAAACTCCAGTTACGACTCGTTCAACCAGAAAGCGTCTCTCTGTTTCCAATGATGATCAGGAGGTGCAGAAAGTTGTCAGTCATCAGATAGAAGCAGGTGCAAAACGGCGTCGAACTGGAGCTATTACTTCGCCTAGTCCTGAAAGCGCTCCAAAAACCATTAGTTCGGCTTCTGCTCGAAAAAGACGAGGTGTCCAACTAGAGTCTCCTACTAACTTGATATCTCCTTCTCCTGCTTCTAAAAGAGCCAAAGTCACCTCTTCAACTCCTGCAGGTTAGTTTTCTCTTAAGGTAAATCTACTATCCAAAGCTATATAGACGGGACTTCTTAACTTCTATTTCTCTAAATTTTGGCAGCATCTACTCTGGTGCCTTCAACTACACCGAAAACTAGATCAACTACTGTGATAAAACGTCGGCATCAGCAGAAATTCTTTTCAGAATCAGAGGCTAGCCATAGCGAACGAGAAGAGGACAAAAAGAGTACACCTTCTCAAAGCAGTATAGGCTCAACTCAACAAAAGCGTGGAGCAAAAAGAAGTCGAAAAACTTCCGTTAAAAGTCCTTCTCATGCTGTAGAGACGAAGAAACCAGTTGCGTCTACAAAAAAGAAGCCGACACCTCTAAGAAGTCAATTAGCAAAAGCCAAAAATGAAGAAATTGTGATGGAGGTTAACCCCGATTCGGAAAATGGAAACAAGGAGAAGGAGAAGTCCCCAGTCAAAAGAGAACTTACAAAAGTAAATAAACACGAACCAATTAAGTCCCCCTTGACGAAAAAGGAAACTGAAACCTTGCAACGCAAGCTACTCTTCTCGCGCCTCGTTCACGACGACCTTTCTGATATTATTAACATCTCTGATCGTAAGTGCCTTTATTCAAACTTCTAGGATATGTCTTTGAAAGCAACCACACTTTGTTTCGACAGTAATTGTTAAAATTTCAAGAATTTTATTCATTCTTTTTTGTTTTGAGAAAGTGGGCGAGGGGTCTCTTGTACTTTTGATATGTTTTGAAAGAAACCGGTTTGATTTCCCTCTTGTGTTTCGTTTGCCCTCCTCTGCATGGTCATGTCGTTAAGGTTTTATTTAGTTTTGATAAATTGCTCTTATTGAAGTTGCTCACTAAAACGGATACTTTCTTGCTGGTTTTAGTGCTTGCTAAATGGCCAGAAGCGGAATTGCGTAATCCAGTGGCGGATTCGCCTGCATTACAGGTAATCCCAGCTTCTCATCGACTTTGGGTTTCTGGGGAAACAAATCCTTTGATTGTGAATGGAGATAGTTATGATAGTCCTGTTGCCTTGGATACGAAGGAATCTGCAGAATTGGAAGCACCAAAAGCGAAACGAGCTCGACGAAATATTTCGCCGGAAAATAATGGAGGTGTAAGTGGGGAATTAGAGCAGGACAAAGTTTCGGCTGTGGATATGATTTCCGAAATTGAACAGCGTCAGAGATTGTTGGATACTTTCTGTGTTGCTTCCTTCACAATTTCTCCTTTATGGGGTGAGTTCTTTATAATCCATTAATGTAGTTTATATTTATTCACGAAGATTTAAGTTATGTAAGTAGTTTTTTTAAAGATATCCGTACGTATTCGTATTCGTACTACTAATAAAGGTGTTGAATCATTGCATACCTAAGAAGTCAGGTACTCAGTCTATAATGTGGCGTCAATATCGCTGGTGAATTTGTTGGAATTAAAATCTGCGGATGAGCAAACCAAGTCATGTCTTGCCTTTAGTGCTTTTTCATGAACCTCCTTTTAATCGTATACTTTGGGTATTTTAAGTCTCACCTTTTTGCAGAATGATATTTTTTACTAATATTCTTATATATGATCTATAAAGTCGTTTCATGTTACCTACTAGAAAGCTAATTGACAATTAGTTAGTCGAATTTGCATCGGTGACACGTTGATGTGCATTTATCTTGATTGATGCCACTAATTCAAATCCTAGGGCATTTCATTCATTGGCAAATAGTAGGCAGGATGCCGATTTAATAAACTCTTATTTATAATTCATATCTAATGACAAATGAGGTGAATGAGTTTTAGTCACTTATACGCAGGTCAAGGTATGAAGTTTGGAAAGATGCCGTTGGATATTTATACATGCTTTGGTCTCTAATGATAACCTGAGGTAATTAGGAAAAAGTAGAAGTTACTTCAAAATCACCCCGTATATTTAAGTTAAAGTACTATCTAATATATTTCATACCTTGTTCGTAAAATAATAAAAGATGATAAGGACGTTAGAGGAAGAAATACCAAAGGATTGAAAAATTGGGTGTAACCACCTGACACTCCTTTCATCCTTTGCACTTATCTCGGACAGAAGAGTGTAGCTTTCTAGTCTCTGATGAGAAGCTCATTCCAATACTTTCGTCTTGCCCTCTATTAACCAATAGGTTTCATGCCACCCGATTAGTATAGAACTCGTGACCTCTGTCTTGCATCTACTTTAACCATACCCATTTATATTGTTGGCAAATATTATAATACAAATTTTTGAATCCAAAATGATTATTAGTTGTTATTTGATGGTAGGAGTTTGAATTCGTTCTTTTTTTTTTTCATTTAATAAGATGGTCACTATCCCTCATTAGCGGTGGTTTACAAAGAAATAATAACTATATCATGACTAGCTAAAAAATTTACTTAGCCACTCATCAAATCTATTTAATGAAGGAGCCCCCATCAAGTTTACAATTTCGATAGGCGACTTTCTTTGTAAGGGATTAAAACGAAATTAAATCGGTTCTGAAACAAAATACATTCCTGACTTATGGAATGTTACCTTGCGCTGGAGTTTACTTTTGAATGCCGCTGGATGATATCGTTTCACATGGAGTAAGGCACATGTTCATATACATTTTGTAATCACACTTGTCGCTTTTCACATGTCCAAGATCCTTATCTCAAGAATCCCAAAAGATACTTTAACTAACCTTTTGATTCTCTCACTTCGAAGTATGCTCCCTTGAACATTTCCTTCCATATAAACGTATTTGTCGTGGCACTTTGTTTCTTTTGCGAAGATTTCTAATTCAATATTCTCGATAGTCAAAATTGTTTAATAGCTGACGCCAATGTTAATATTCACCGCATTCCATTCTTCTACAATCATTATGAGTTAGAATCTATACTTTTTGTTTGTACCCTTTTTGATTTCAAACTCGATGACCTGGAAAGGACGTGTGTACTAAATAGAAATTTTGTGTCAAACTTTCTAATATATGATAGAACGGTAAGATATTATTTGACTCGAAAAGTCAACTAGTTTCAAAATCAGTGGAGCATTTGAGGAACAGGAGAATAAATCCATTTTCCTTTTTTTTTGTAGGTGACCAGGATAGAGACTTGGAAGGCGAATTTAGTCATCTTATGGGGGAGATCAGGGCCATTATTCCAGACGTCTTTTGCATCAAACAACTGCCAAGCTCTTCTGCGGCCACACATTTGAAATCCGAATTAGACTGGTTAGTTCTTTTGTCTATTCTGCTTTAAATCCTGCATATTTTGTGTTCACTATCAAAGTTTTGTATTAAATAGGCATATCTATCTATGCTCAACTTCACTCCACTTTATGTTTAAGAGAAGTTCCGTGTCCTGAAAATATTAATTTAAGCGTCTGAGGTCCTTAAATTAGATTTTAATTGCCTATGCGTATTCAGGGCTTGGTGGTGAGGGGGTGGGGGGGCAAATTTGCCAGTCTCGTTAGAAAAGAACAAAGCGGTTGGTAACTACAAAATTTGACAGGTTTAGGGAAGATTCGGTGGATAAGGCAAGCGTACCATGTTCAAAAAATTTTGCCCAAAATAACTTCCATTATTGTTTGTCACAGCCCCTTTCCCTGAGAAGGGTCTCAATAATTGTTTTCATTCTACTCACTAACTGGCTGGTTTCTGCACGGTTATTAAGGCCTCTCCACACCGCTAAATGCATCCATAATCAACCGGGTTAGGATCTGGGGTGGAGGCTGATGTAATAGTACAAATTGGCTGACATTTCTTACTTTTCTCTGAAGAGTGACAAGGGCCTATTATTAGCTAACCCCGTTTACCACTCGGGGCTTAACTACAATTTTCCGTACTCATTTCAATTCAACTTTAGTCCCCCTGTCAAAAAATGTGGAGGCAAATTTAGTCTGCATGACTCGAAGAGTGTTCTTTTAATTCTATACTAGCAAATCTATTCGTTATTCTGCTGGTTGTTTTTTTTTCTCAAATTGTTTGTGCTTCAGCAAGGTGTTTCACTTTAATCGGACGTTACTTCGCCTTTATCAATATTCGCGGTCGCTTATCTTTCAGAAGTTGGCCTACGGCTTTTGTATAAGCTTGAAGTGGCGAAGGGCTTCATCGAGGGCAGGCTTCGTGGTGGCGGCTGAAACTTTCAATTAACTGTAGTGACAAGTCTCGAATTCCGATTCCAGGGTGCTCCCACACTTTTAGAATATCTTTTGTACGAGCGCAATCGGGTCAGATCGTTTGTCATTTTGCTATAGTTTAGCCCCAACAACCTCGTTATCTCACTTGCGATTCCCCAGTTGCAGTGGACTCTTTACAGTGTTTGGGGAACAGTGAGCAGCTACCATAACCTTCTTACCTTGTTGGCCGGCGTTAATCATCGTGATAAGTTATTATAGGTATCCATTCTTGTTTTCAACACGTATGAAAACAACGAGGGGTTACATTTTTTAAGCAAACGTACTGTGCGTGTGCACTTTTAATATATCAGAAAAAACGGCCAGATATTTTTCTGCCAAATTTATTCTAGGCGCTGTATTTACCAAAATATAGTGAGAACGTATGTTGAACCAATTGAAATTTGAAATTCAGTAGTTCGACATTCTATCTCGCAACCTCTTTGTAAGCGTTACACTTTTTTTTCTAATTTATAGTTGTGTTCGCATATGACCATGGTCAAAGTAACATCCTAACAAGTAGTCTTTATGATAAAGTCATTTGATATTTCAATTTTTAGACTTAAGCAGTCAAACATATTGCCAACAGATTGGCGAATTAGGTATTCGCAAGTTGCTATATTAAAATTTCCTTCAAGATAAACTTCTCATTCTGTCTAATCTATGCGTTCCGTATGATGAAACATTGGAGCTGGAAAGGAAGATTCATTGGTGAATATATCGTTTTTGATCTTGCGTTGGAAGATTTTGGGCTTCTGCCGTGAAAAGTAAATATTTCTCTTTTGTGTTCCTTTTATTCTTATAAATAAATCCAGTTGGGGAGTTTAGTTTTGTGGCCCACGAGGTTTGGCATTAAACTATTTGGTGCTTAGGGGGGGGGGGGTTATATCCGTTTTATTTTTTCATTACACATTTCACAATGCGGTCTTTCTTTATCTACCTCCATTTTTGCTACTTCAACCCCATTTGGAGCCCTTTATAGTTCCTTAATTCTAAGTGTCAATTGTTTTTTTGTTCCATTCATGAAACTAGGACTTCTGTGTAATATCTCCTTTATTAAACTAAATAATAAGCTATCAAAGTTAACCGCTATTATTATCTAAGGAAGTAATCGGGAGTTCATTTATTTCCTGCTATTGACATGCGCTACATTTTTCATGCATATTTCCATCTCTTTGGGTCAGTGTGTTATTCTTATTATTATTAGAAATATTTTCAAAGAAGTCAATGAATAAATGTTCTATATAGATCAAGAAGGAGTTCATTTACGAGATTGTCTGTTTCTCATTGGCTAGTTATTGCCGGCAAAATTGAATGCGCTTAATTATCGAAATACTGTCAAGGTTGATGATCTTTGACCTTTTAGTCACGGGTATCAATGCTCCGGATGCAGCGTCACGAATGGGGCGTCCCAGTCTTTCATTTTCTTCAATCGCGACGTCTTCACTGAAGTCTCCACCCATCGACGTTCAGTACAGTCCATGGCCCGAAATGTAAGTCCCTACTGCATTCTATAAGTAGCGCTTTCATTCGCATATGCCTATTTTCACACGAGTTCGTCGTCTAACTAAGCTAAATTCTAATTGCTTATTATGTAGTTTGTTGACCCGCCATCTTTATTGAATCATTACTACTATTTTACTTAAAACGCAAAGTTGTATATTTATCGATCAATTCAGAATCTCAAACCAGGGATTTAAACTTTTATTCTATACAGATTGAGTGAAGCGATGCCTAACGTTTAAGTTTTAGAGTTTCAGAGGAGCAAGACAGTGGTATATTATTGGTGGAAAAGATGATAAACCTTATACAGGGTGTTCAAGGTGAATTTGACAGATGAATTCTTTATTTTTTCTCAGTTGTGTTAGAGCTACTTTCGCACATGTCACTTGAATAAAATTCTTAGAAAATAGCATGCTTTCTCTGTCAATTAAATTTCTGTTAAGTTTGTTGAGTTTTGCTGTCGCTGACCACATTTTTCCTAACGAGACAGTTAGCCTTCTATTCTGCGAACATTTTAATTGTAAGTTCGAATGATCCAAACCACTTTGTTTGTTATTTCATAAGTGGTATTTATTTATTTATGTTGTGTTGGATTAGAGACAAATAAGAATAGGCACAGAAGTTATGATGTCAGGAGTTTCGCCTTATTGGAATTCTGGTGCATAATAACAGTAGTAATAAATGTAATTCACAGTTGCTTTTTCGTATATCGATCCCTTTCATTCGAAGTGAGTTAATATCTTCGAATTGTGGGCTTGTTAGCATTCCACTGACTCATTTGGTCTCTAATAATCGAAATTATCATTTTCATTTTTTATCAAGGATAGTTAGGCGTTATTGCTTTAAATGCTATCCTTAGGGGAGGTAGGGGAGAGGTTTCTTTTGTTCTCAAGCAGAGGTGGAAATTTGGATTTAATCTTATCTTTAATAGCTCTTGAATAGGCAATAGAATTCGTCAATAATTTCTCGCTAAACAAGGGTGTCAGCATTTACAATTCTTTTGTCAGCAGAGCGCATGCTTAAGAGATTAGAGGTGGTATAAAGTAGAATTTGTAGCTATTGCAAATTGAATTAACTTTGATCTTCGAATTAACTAATTCCACCGTCAATGCAGACCGGCGGCTCTTTTTAATATTTGCTTTTAGACTCTGTTCTTACTTGGTGATTAATATTAATTACCAATTTTAGAGAATATATTGTTACTTCCTAACATTTAATGAGGAATGTCATACATACATTTCAACAAGTGAATTCTATCGCTATTAGTAACGGACAAGTTATTCAGAGTTCTAACTCAAAACTTGTTTACTGGCAAACCTTTGTTACTAGCAACATTTTAGTAATATTTCCGTTTATTTCTGTTTGCAGTTGGTGGAACAGAGTGCCTATCCTCAGCTGTGGCGTGACACGCTAATTGAATCACTTACACCGATCACAGGAGCTGGCGATGTCAGTAATCAAGCGCAATTACTGGTTTCAGTGTTACGTCATACCTCTACTGGGTCCATTTTACTCTTTGCCTGTCTCACAGATCGTCTTAAAAATGTAAATGGCGACATCTTCCCCTCATCAGTACTACCAGACAAAAGTAAAACCTCAAATATCTCCATTCCACATGTCGAGGGTGGTGGTGTCAGCAGTTGTACCCCAACAATTACAGTCTCTGTCGCTGGGTGTCATTCTCCCAAAAGTTTTAGCCCTGCTGATGCCATGGGTTGTGAATGGTGTCCACGGACCCTAGGTTCAAGACCCGATTTGGCTGCCATAGACGCCACAGGCTGCATGTGGGCTCTAAAGGACGTGTGGGACGAGGTTTTGGAATCAGTCAAATCTCTCGTCAATGGTGGATTCAATGGATATTCATCTGTGTCCACTATGAGATGGGTGCTTTGTGCGAATTTGGAGGCTTCGCCTACTTCACCAGTGTATCAAATCATTAGAGATGGCTATCCTTCGGATGAGAGCATCACGCGGCTAAGAGCCATGCGTAATGTTCATCTTAGGGATCACGACTTCTTTGATGCTACGGTAGGTATTCTTTCCATTGATTTCAACTTATTATTGTCAACTAGGGGTCAGTTGCGTCTTTGTCGTCGGTTGAGTTATTTGCACACAAATCAAAACTTGGGGTGCTTTTATTTTGCAATAAAATTTAAATATTAAACGTTTAATATTTGTCGATTTGAAAAAAAGAATTGTGTTCCTTTTGACACTGCTCCTGTTAAAGGTTATTCGATTTGTCTAATTACCTATCTTCATTGTAAGTTAAAATTATTTTGGTAATAGACCTATGAACATGCTAAGTTTAATTTGGTATATTTGCTTGTTATTAGTGGGTTTTGTTTAAAATTATTCGTGGTTGTCAGTATACTTTTTGCTTTATCTTTCCATATGGGTTTTCTTTGAAAAATGTTAGCGTCTTCCTTCCTCAGGTCATCTACTAAAGAGCACGCTTTTAAGCATAGGACTTACTTTATTGACGCATTTCAATCCGAAGTGCTCTCCATACTTTCCTTTAATGTGTTTAGTATTTTGTCAAGGATGCTTTGGTCTCTATTAACAGCATCTGACTAATTTGCCAATGGCTTTGAAGATACTACGCTCTTGTCTCTTTATTTTTTTCTACGGGTTTTAAGACAATTGCTGATTAGTACACCAGAAATCTTAACTTTATACCAATAAGCATGTTAGCTTAACTATCACAATTTTTCAGACGCTCTTGGATCGGCTCTGGCATGCTTTCCAGCACACCTGTACAGACGTTTGCAGTTGCTACAAATCAGTCATGGGTATTGAGCCACCTTTCACTCGCTTCAGCTCGACGACGCCCTCCACAGATGGTTCTAACAAGACAGCAACAACCACAACCGGTGTAGATCCTCGAAGGTGCGTGGACTACATCTTCTGTTCCGGATCCAGTCTCCAACCTCGTCAGGTTCTTGTCCCACCCTGTCGAGCCACCCTTAGATCGATCAACTCCAATTCATCCGCAGCTCATCATGAGGTTGTTTTTTCACTGGCCTCAAAAATTGGAATAGTTGAAATGAACCCTGAGTACTCTTCATCTGCGAATCCTTTAGTGGTATCGTCGTAGTAGAACACGGCTTTTTCATGAGCTAGTAATTCATGTGGAGTGGGATTGTGAAATGGCAAGAGAAATTGCTTAATTCCCTTCTCTTCCTAGGAGACAGGCAAACTTTGTCTTCCAGACCTCATCTGTACTGCATCCCTTCTTCATTTTTGACACTTCATCTTTTCTTTCCCATCCCATACCATTCCTTCCTTTTTCAACTTATTCTCCTGGTGTTCTATGAAGGTGCTATTTTGTCAAAATGAGATGTTCAAATTTTAATTGAAAGGTGATATTCTGTTCTACATCTGCATATCCGCTACCTACAAGTGGTTTGTGCATTCTCTTCCCTTTCCCTTCCCCATTCTTTTTGTCTTTGGGAAGCACTGCGCGTGTCTGCCAACAATTGTAATACAATTTGAAGTGTTGAATACGAAAAAAATATGTTGAAGAATAATCGTACCTTTATTTCTATTTAAATACTGGTCAATTACCATAAAGGTGTTCGAGAATGCAAACATTTGTAAAGGTCGAAGATCTTAAAAGAATTCTAATTTAGGCCTTTGCATTCCAAGAACAAGTTAAACTCGATAAGTGATTGTGTATTATCAGATATGCACCTGTGCGTACTTAAAAAGCCCTGTCATACGGGCCCATTAGGTAAATTTTCCATATTGGGATATTTTTCCGTGTGTGGTACTCACTAACCGCTAAGTTCGAGGCCGGTTTTTGATTTAAGGTTAACGTCTTCCAATAATCTGCTACTCTAGTAGGCGACCAAAACCTACCCTCCCCCCAAGTAATTGCAATAGTTATAACAGGAATCAACCAAACTCAGGTACTATCCACATATTCACCGAGCTGGATACTTATACCACTAGTAAACTTATGGGAAATAAGCAATTAAGGGGTAAAGGCAGCAATTAGTTTGAAGGGGACTGGAAGTGAGACAAAAAGTGCAATAGAATTATCTCCGATAAAAATGTCGTTGGCGGGGCTAGTAAGTGGCTGCAATTATGAATTCTTAATGGTTGTAAAGACAGAATTTCTCATAGCAATGCCTCAACGACATCTCTACTTGCAAATAATACGCTAGAATGTCAGTTTATATCACCTTTGACCTGATTCTCTTCGTGTATACATCTGTTGTGTTTTTAGAACTACCTATACATGCGAAAGGAATAAAAACGTCTAATCTCGAGCATATGATACTATATTGCGTAAATAAAAATAGTATTTGAAAGGCTACCTCGACATCCTCAATTCAATAAAAAAACATTGCAAACAGTACTGGTATTCTAAAAATAATTTAGGATCTCCCGGAGTGTAGGAACAAATTACACTCCTTCTTTCCTTTCGTCGCCAAATAAGGCAAAGATGTGCCCAGTTATCCCCATTGTGGAAAATGCAGTGTCTCCTTCATGACTCCTCTTTTCAGTTCAGTAGTGAATAGAATCATCTTGCTCGAGGGTTCCATTACTTTTCAAACACAAATCAAGACGTAGTTTATCACCTATACCCCATAAGAAACACAACCTGCCTACCAATTGCCAATCTACAGCTCCATTTACTTGCACTAACTCAAAATTTTTATCTTTTCAAACTGGCATTAATTAGTTATTACTGACCCTTTTTACGAAGACAGGTCAATTATCAATCAAATAAGCTACTGCCGAGGTCGATGCAATCATCAAACCCCAAGAAAGCCGTCGCTAGAGCAGAATTCTCACAACTCTCCTAGCTTCTTGTTCACCTTCCTCTATGTTGGTAGCCCTTGCTCACTTTTCTCACACTATAAACGACTTACTACTGGTGTCCACAACCCTTATCTACAGACCCGAACGCTAAACTCTTAGCGCAACCAATAACATCTCTTATCAAATCTACTAATATCCTTAACTAATTTCACTGTACTATGCACAACCTTCAGCAGATCTTTGTTTTGTTACGTCACGATTACAACTACTTGTTTCAGAGAACGGCGAGATTTAGCTAGCTAAGTTCTTACTCCCTCATTCGCTACATCTACTAGAAACAAAACTCGGTAAGCAAAAATACATGAGTAATAAAGTCTTTATACAATGAATCAATACAGCAGGAACAAAATCACCTATGCCTCTCCATCAAAGTCATCAGAACGAGGCTCGGTTCCATCAGCTTCGGTACCCAGACGTCTCCTTTTCGCTCGTCTGCCCTCCAGTTGCTTCTGTCTTTTCTCGCTCAATCGAAGAACCTGTAGGTAAGAGAATATGTAAGCATAGACAAAATTACGAACAAAAACACTGACAGTGATCAAGTATAGAGTGCTAGTGTGCGAAGTAGTTAATGTATTGATACGTGAAGTCAGAGATCACGACTTCGACGCTTATAAGTGCGATACCCACAGAGAAGTGGCAAACCGCACTGGAAGTGACAGAATTCGAAACTCTCACTAAGGGGGGACCACAGGAGTACTAACCCACCGAAGATAGACTTTGGCAGTGTTCTCAACGGACCAGAAATCTAAAAAGCTTCAATCCTATAAAACTGGAGAAAGATAAAACAAAGGCTGCCCTCGCCAGAACAGCAGGTGCATTGACAAGGTACAATAAAATAGTTCAGAAACAACAGGAATCCAATATCAATTATCTAATACTAAGGAGAGTACGATAATCAGACGTGAATTTTGAATTCACATATGAATATAAGGGTAAAAGTCTAACGAGAAATGCTCTCTAATACACCAATTCACAAAAATTAATTAATCGCCCTAACATCCCAAACAAGATACGAATTAGCCAATACCAACCGTGATTGAACACAAATGCATAAATCAAGAAGGTTATTCAAATTTCCTTACCATGGTTTGCATCAAGCCTTCATAATTACAAATTATACGAGTTCAACTTGAGTAAACTCTAGTGGGCCCTGTTTTGTTAGACAAATTAGGTAGTATCTGCTACATAGCAGAAGGCAAACCATTGCCTCCACAACAGCATCCCACATAGGCGATCCAAGTGTGTACGAAATGGACACAGCGGCAATCGCCGCACGTCGACATCGACGAATGAAGAGAATTGACATTGCGCAGAAAAACACTTATATGTAAAGTGACCTGTAGTGACCTGACGGGCTTGACTCATGCATTCCAAATGAACACAGTCTACATTGCCTGGATAGGATTGATGCAGCAAAAAAGGGAGGAACCTGAACCATGAATTTAAATGATGACTTTTCTCCCCAGACTCTACAATTACACGTTTTCTCTTGCCTTAACAAAATCAGCAATACATGTTCCGCTGAACAAACTTATTTCTTCTCTCTCCGGAACTAATCCAATTTCAGCCTTAAAACACCTAGCGAGCACTTAGATGATAGTGGAAGAAACTGTATTTACTGACATTGTAACAGTGCCAAAGTAGTCTTGCAAAATAAGTAAAAATGACAAATTATAGGAGTACACATAGATATGAGTAAAGCTGCACATACCGATTTAGCATGGGTAGAGGCCTCATCAATCAGTCGAATAAGTTGTGAATCAGTTCTGGTAGGATCAATCCAAGCAAATTGGGGGATCCTTGAGTTCAGAACTGACTCAATAATTCGCAAACGAGTGACAGAATAGGGTGTGACAAGGGTGATAGAACGTCCAGGTCGACCTGCCCTAGCAGTTCGACCGACACGGTGAATGTAGGACTTGGCAGCCTCACTCCATGATGTCGGATTGCTGGGAACGTCATAGTTGATAACCAACTGGACTTCTGGAATATCAAGACCCCTGAAAAGATAAAAATAAGATCAGATATAGTTACACTAAGATGGAACGTAACGAAGAGCAGCCTAGAAATGATCGAGAGATCCCTCTGGAAAATTTTGCAGCAAACTTCAAGAAAGAACTCGCCTCAAGGATAGCATGAAAAATCTCCCTAAATTTAAGCTTAATCAAAATCATAGCTAAGGCAAGTCAAGCAAGAAGCCAAATAAGTCTTCGATTTAACCAGGCTAAAAGAGCCAAAACAATTTTGGTCACGGTTTCTAAGTGCCAATTAACGAACTCCAAACCAACTTGGGCGAAGTTGCTAAATGGATGCTAGCAGAAACGAGAAAATTGCTTTCAATCTATCATCGCCACCACTGTTTCTCAGATGTAACGACAAACAAGAAATTCAAGGGTCCCAGGTCCAGTAACTTTGAAGCATGAAAAAGGGTGGTCGAAACACAACACAGCAGACCATCATCCTCAACTTTGTCATTAAATTCAATAATGAGACTCATCTAAGGATTCTTGTGGAAAAGAAAATAGCCTCTTGTAATGGATAACGAAGAGGTTAAAGTCCCGAATTCTACAAAAGTCAAGATCAACGACAGTCGATGATTCAGTAATTAGGACCATCTTAGTTTTAATTTCGCTATTAACAAAACTTCAAGAATAGAATATCCCATATATATAAGAGATTGACACAGTGTTAAAGAAAGTACAAGAGGTTTCAAATCTTATGAAAAACCGGCGTTTCAATCACCATGCCAAAGCTTTGAGAGGTTGAGAAAACACAAACGTACTTTCCAGAGGAGCATGTTAATTGCTCGACAAATGATGATTACTGCAGTTAATAAGGTAGTCTTGGTAATCATCGTTTTCAATGCAAGGTCATAACGAAACAGTTGAAACAATTCAAGGTGCATGAGTGTACTAAAATGAACGAAAAATAACCGAAGGAGATTTGAGAAAAACTGAGAGCCATTCTTGGCTTCAAGGCTTCATGAAAAACTTGGCTGATTTTAGTAGTGGCGGACAGGGCGGGAAAATAAATGATATCTTTAACACATAGTAGTATTGTTTTCAACCTCCATCTACAATTATCTAAATTTCGTTATTGATTAAATTCGTTTTTCTTTCTTTTACTCTATTCTGTGTATGATTGATCCCAAGGTATGATAATCGACATTCCGACGGTAACTAATATCTGCTTATTTTTGCACTCCAATCTGCAAATCAATCAAATAATCTCATATTTCCACTTTCGATGTTCCATCTACCCTGGATGAAGGATGATTAGTGGGTCTGCTCTCATCTAAACTTTTGTTTGTCCCTCAGAAAAGAATAAAGAAGTGTAACAGAAAGTGCTCAGCTGCTTGTCTGAACATTTAAAGACAACATGCAGTACGAAAACTCGGATAAGAATGAGAAACAGAAGGCTGGAGAGAAAGCGATGCAGCTATTCAACGATGTTAACAATACATCCAGTGAATCGAATTGTAAAATGTAAATTTCAGTGGAACACGACAATTGAATATCCCTTACAGAAAGAAATGAAAAGAAATAACATGCGTGGAACCTCTTCAGAAATAAAATCACCTCAAACATATAGAAAAGTTGAAAGCTATCAAAAAGTATAGCTGCAAAATCACAAGAAAGTTTGTTATTCAGATATGAAAAAAGGCATGCCTAGTAAAACTTGAGACCACAAAGATAATTGGCTTAACGATTATGGAGCCAAGGTAAATTTTCTTACTCTAGATCATACATACTTTGTCTTGAAAATTAGCTTTAGTTATCTTAAAACGCATTTGGAAATTTTCCTATCAATAAAAGTCGTACAACTCGGAAAAATAAATGGTAAATTTAAGGATATTACCTCGAAGCTACATCCGTAGCGACTATAATATTGGCTTCTCCTGATTTGAATTTCTCTAGAGCGCCAACTCGCTTTTCTTGCGGCATAGAACCATTCAAAATGACCACCCGATCCTTGCTGGTAATGTACCTTAGCATCTCGCCCACGAGGATGGATTCTCTAGCTGTAGCAACGAATACAATCGTTCGGGACTCACTAGTGGTCTGAAAGTTAGAATATGTCAAAATTAACAACGTCAATTATAAATGGTGATCAAAGAAAATTTATAGACATACACTCCCGCCGAGATCAACAAGCAACTTAGCAACGTAAATATCTTTTCTCTGATCAGGCAGAAACACGAATGCATGATCAAGATTTTGAACGGTTGTATACTTTGACGCGGTTTCTAACAGAACTGGCATTCGTAGGCAAGCTGATTGAATCTTCTCAAGCTAATAAATACAAATAATAATTATACAAGATTAAGGTGTTACGTTTTTTGACATTGTGGCTGAGAAAAGATAACTCTTCCGTTTTTCTGGAAGCCTAGATAAAATAACATTCAACTCAGTGTCAAAGTTTCCTCCTAGCAAGTGGTCAGCTTCATCCAGTACAAAATAATGAAGCTTGTGGAGAATAAGCTCTTTGGTATGCTCAATGTGATAAAGGATCCGACCAGGTGTTCCGACAATTATATGATGCTTGGTTTGCTTCAGAGCTCTTTGTTGGTCTTCAACATGTTGCCCACCAACCAAGCATATGACCTTAAGACCAAACTTAGATCCAAGGTCGACAAAATGCTGCCTAGTTTGCATCGCAAGTTCTCTGGTAGGAGTGAGAATCAAAGCATAATTATATCGTGGTTTGGCCAAAAGATTCTAAAACACGGATATGAATAATTAAAGAGGTAACTATGCCTGGAGTATGGGTATAGCAAAGGCCGCAGTTTTACCACTACCAGTTTCAGCAAGACCAATTACATCTTTTCCAGTTAACGCAACACGAATCACTTTTGACTGAATTTCTGTAGGCTTTTTCCAACCTAGTTCTTGGCAAACATCGCAAAGTTCTTTACACACACCCTGAAGTAGGTAAAACATAAAAAACGAATGATTACCAAATCGACAAAAGACGACATCGTTGTTTACTAAAAATTAAAAACGCATCACATTAAAACGAAGTCATACACTAAGCATAAAGTAAGGAAAAATAGTAAATTAGAATAAATACATAAACACAGCCAAAGCGTGAAAAGAATGATTTTGTAACTGGCGAAAATATTTGAATGAGCAAAACAATTAAACATTCAGAAACGTTTATTTAATTTATATTCTTGTCAAATTTATCATTATTTTATTTACCGTGTAAGTTATATCTTGTGAGCTATTTAACTTGGAGTTATCTATAATACGACATTTGGACATTTTCAACTGTCAATAATATCCAAAAATTCATTATAGTACTGAATTTTTATGATGATATACCTATATTTTTTAAATAAAACTTATAGAATTTATTAGAAACTGCTCAGCAAAAGTATCTAACTAAAATAAATATGCGAAATTTTCCACCTAATATTTTAGGACACTAGAACGAAACATTTTGACATCAGTATTTCCCAAAGTTATATATGCATTATGAAAGTGCAGCTGTCCAAATGTACAAAGAGGAAAAGTTTAAGAGAGCTAGGAGAAATTTGAGCGGATTTGAGATTCTTCTTAACTTTTTGCAGTTCCTTTCTCGAACCAAACATTAAAATATATTTATTAGGATTACAAAAATGCCTCTTCTAGTTTGATTTTATTATTCGACACTGCGGAATGACAAAATACGCTCTTTTATTTCCAAATAGGCCGTCTGGGGAAAATTCACCATCACCCTTTGATGTAAACCTTACAGTACCATACTTCTTGATTTTTTGCAATTGTTTATGTTTTGGCCAATTCAAATTATTAAGCGAACATAAATAGAAGACATCCACTTTGAAAAAATAAATGCAATTCGAAACAATTTTTATAAAAAATTAACTGAAATAAATAGGGTTTATGTATTTATAAATAATTGAGATAATGATTAAAATTGATGATTATATATTTCATTTAAAAGAAAACTAAAAACTTTCTTAGGTAAAAGGAAATAAATTATTTCGATTTTGATATACAAAATAGTCAATTGTTTATGTTGTATAAAATAAAAGTCGCTAATGCTTTCAATCGTTAGTCTTTTAGGAACGCGTTTCGTATTTTTTATCGGTTGTAATGTCATATGCGGGTAATTGTACGCCTCAGCAATCCAATCAAATGTTCGTAAATAAAATCAAAATTATCAGAACCGGAGGCAATCGAACAGTTAAAAACACTTTGGAGCCTTTTTATTTACTTGAACCAGAATGGCCGCTGACAGATAATCAAATCACTGGTGCCAAAAACCTGATTGATCATTATGGTTTAAAAAATGCCTATCAAAAGTATTTTCGTGGTAATCTAAAAGAGGAACTTTCAGGATTTTTAACTCACCTCTCCGGAAATGTAAATACTCCCTCATCGTCTGATGAAAGTGGTCTAATGCATTTGATCGAACGTCCACCCATTCAAGGCAATTCATTCCAAACATTTAATATCAGCCAGCTTGACTCTGCAGTCAGATTGCACCCAGGTCCTCTTCCTCAGGAGTTTATGTCATATTTTGTCGCTCCATCCCTTACTCCTAATACTACTAATAACGGTCCATCATCGAATGAAGTTGGCTCTATTCCTAGTATCAAAAAGCGCAGACGAGACGCTCATCGGTCGGGAGTTGGTGGCGTTGCATCTTCGGATTATGCTCCTGCGTCTTCGTTTTCTCATTTCCCCTCATCTAATCCTGCTTCGGCCATAATGCGCGGTCAGCAGCAACCGTCCGTTCATCATACGTCTAGTCAACATCATCATCCCTCTTCCGTTGCCATGGCACCGCATTCTGGGCCTCTTATGAATCCCTCAATTGCTGCATCTTTGTCTTCGGGGGTTAATAAACCGGCAACTTCTGTGGGTTACTTTGTCACTCCACCTCCAGCAGTGAAACGACCACTTGATGAGCCCTATAATTCGCTGACTCCTAGTGGAATGGCTTCATCTGTAGAGTCACCTGGTGGTGGTGGGTACGATTTCGATGACGAGATTCGGCGCAAAAGGCGACGGAAGGAAAAGAAAAGCAGCGGTAGCTCAAGCCGAAGAGATAGAATTGAATAGTTATACTTTTACCTTTGCTCTTCTGTATTTTATAAATCAATGCTATGATGCTAATTTGAATTTATTTTATTTTAAAAAAATGTATGTTGACAAGGGGATTTTTTGGTTTGATTGCACTTTGGAAGGTGTTGGGCCTTAGAGGGTGATTGGCATGATTCATAACCATTCTGTCCAGTCTTCAACTTTGATGGACTGTCCTATGTCTAATAAACTTGTTTGTATGGTTCTATTTTACTAATGGCACTTATCTTATCCCTTTAGAAAGTATTTATTGTTACGGAGGATTTACCTGTTCAAATTGAGCAACATCCTTGAGTGTGTTATCATTGCGATTTGGTGTTACTAGGTTTCTTGATACTTTAGGTTTTTCCTAACTGGACTGACGTGACATAAACGAGCTGGACAACTATGTAGCAGAGATTGTACGTTACCAGGTTCTTATTTTTTCAGTGTTAATATGAAAAGAATCAGTGATTAAAAGCCGACGTTTGTTGCTGCATGAATCTAAAAATTTTGTACAATTAGAAAGGTGAAGAGAGACGCTTTCCGTCATCGTTGGAAACCCGAGACATTTAACTATCATCTTGTAGAATGACTTTCTAGGCATATACACTAAGCTTTGGCAACTAACCGTCTCGACCTCACAATGGTGCTTGAAGTGTTTGACCTTGCTGCAACCTCAGGACTGTTAGTAAACTCACAGTGACAGTTAATCTTGCGTTGACTTCTAGTCACTCACAGAGGACAATCTTGTGTCTATTTTACTTAATGGGACAAGCTAATTAATTAGTTCTTGAATGAGCATTACTAGGGTTTATCTTCAGCAAACAGTAATGTCTGGAACCCTTTTATATAAATGTAGACACGCATTTCGTCCGGTAGTGCAGTTCTCTCCTCTTAGTCATCTTCGCCGTTTCAACCTCTCTCAACTCTCCCCTGCTCTCTTACATTTTAACTGCTGTCGATTCAACAAACTTTCAAATAAGTTTCACTGCTTATACTCCTACGTTTAATTTTTACCCACTTGCTTCGAAAATCATTCCTGAACCAAATCAATTTACATTGAATTTGAGAGTTGTCACTACTTCTAGCCACCTATGTTACCTGCGCCACAAGTTAATAAGAACTTCGTTTATTTAGAATAAAAAGCTAACTCAGTTATTCGACCAGAACGATATTCCCATCTTGACAACAGTTAGAGTATTGTTGACATCAATCTTCTCTTGAAATTAGGTGAAACATTGAATTGGAGGTAGGATAATCAGAATGCAGATAGGTGATTGGTAACTTGGCCTCTGTAAGCCAATCGTTTATCTGCCATTTGATGGCAACCTCTCTCCAAATCCTGGTAAAAAAAGCGAAGGCATCCTCGTATCACTTTTTGCCAGTTCTTCTTTGACGTCAGGTTCTATTACTAGGATTTGGAGCGAGGTTACCATCAAGTATCAGCGAGAAGAACGCAGAAGCGAAGAATGGTACACCTCTAAGCTTTAAATCCAATATTTAATATAACTGAGCAGATAAATCAAAATTAAGTTTCTTTGGGATGGAAGGACTCTTCCATGCTGGGCTATTGCTAAAAGCATTTAGGGCTTGTAGCATTGGTATATCCCCCCCCCCTCCCCTCCCCCCACTATGTTTCTCAAGACTACTGCTAACTCAGACCTAGAGAGGATGATAAGGCAGAATGCTTCTAAGCCAGGATATTTCATTGGCCAAAAATTAAAACACCACCAGGACTGGTATTGGTTTTGTCCCAAATAACAGTCAAAGCCATTGGGTACGATATTCACCAGTCTCAACAGAGATGATTGATGATTTCGAGAAAGCCGGTGGGAATTGATTATTCCTAGTTAAAACATCAGCACCGCATCCACGATATTCGCTTTATTGGCTTCCCACCGCAATTGAACTTACCAACACTGAATTTATTATACTTTTGGGGTCACGAGTTCATAGGCTGATTAAATTTTCACAGCGTTCTGGAGAAATATGTGTCGTGAAACTATTCCGGAAATTCCCCCAACAAATTTGTCCGAAAACGAAGTGTATTACGCAGTGGAGTCGTTCCTCTTTCTTCAAACCAAATCTTTCCCATGTCCGACAGAAATGTAAGGGGATATCTGTAGCCCTCGAAACTGTTAATAAGCACTATGTTTTCAACTAACCGGCTCCTAACATACCTGATAAATTTGAACTTATTGACCTTTAGTGGTTTCTAACCCTAACCCTAATTTAATCAGTTATTGATGTCATGACTTCTTAACGTCGCTTCAAATAGTATAACTTACAATATATCGGGATGCCAAGAACGGGAAATAAGGAATTAAATTTAAATACCCTACACTTCGAACAAATTTCTCCACTTACAATAGTTAGAGTGCCTTGAAGAGATCCTAAAATTGACTCTTAAAGAGGAAATTTGATATATTTGCACCGGTGAAAGGCTATAAAAGCATATCACCTCGCTTCCATTCAAGACAGTTGGCAACCCTATTGAATTGATAACCCGAAATAAGCTAATCCTCTCATCATGTAACAATGGATAAAATGTGCATTCGAGAGAGAAATCTGATCGATTAAGTTTGAAAAATTCCAAAAAGAAGATAAGATTAGAGAGTTAGATGAAGTTACTTGTCGAGATTATGTAGAGTGTAAAAAGAGCACAATTAATTAATTTAAACAAATGATATTCGCTTGACCGGCGTTCTTGTGATTTCATCAGATACTTTGAGCCAGGGTTCAATCTTGATAATTTGGGAACCATGACAGATTCAATTGGTTCTTGTTCTGAGAGTTTGCAGTTCAACGGTACGTTTGGTTCAGAATCCATAGGATTGTAAGTAGGCAGGAAATTTGAACTCTTCCCACCTGAAGCTCGAAGTAATCATCTTTTTATTTCTCAAGACAAGAGATCTGAAATAAATAAAATAATTGAAAGTTTGCTCTCAACAATTTTACGAATTTTGACATTTTAATGAGATTGGGCAAAATTCAGGTCTCAGAGCTGTTTTCTTGTGCTTTGCGCTAGAAAATAATGGTCTAATTACGAAAATTAGAAATTCTATTAATCGGAGAATAATATTGGTCGCCAACTTCAGAACTCACCGAGGCTCTCATTTGTAAAACCTATTTGTAATTATTCCGGGATTGTGAATCGGATTCCTTTGGATTCTTATTAGTTTTCCCAAGTGGATGCTTTCGTAGGTACTCAAGACTCTCAGATGGAGTTCTCCTCACCTCAATATTCTCTTCAACTAGCTGATTTGGATGCGATCTCTTCAAGTGATTCTTCATGTGGTCATTCGCTTATATCTCATTACTCTACTTACCCAGGTTAGGGTCGAAGTCACCAATGTGTATAGGAGCATGTCTGTTTAAATAGGACCTCGGTGAGAACGTCACACATCATGAACAACGAATGCATGATGTAGGGATGACAATGCAAAAGTATTGTCAGTGTGAGCAGATTAGCATCACATAGGTAGACTAAAAAATTGAGTAGAAAGCATGGAGAAGAGTTGTTCTCAAATAGGAAGAGGTATTATATGGTTAGTATCCCATTGTGAAGTAAGGATTTTGAATAAGAAGAATCAATACCAAATAAAGAAATCACGGCAAGGAAAGTCAAAAGAGTCATCAATAGAGGCTCTGTTATTAACGTAGGATTAGAAATCGAGGGAATTTGTTGAATACAGACTAACTCTTTGGACTTGATTTCTGGTGGTTGAAAATTTGATTGCTCACAATTGAAAAGTTGTGTATTAAAATTGGCTTCATCTGAAATGGCAGTGATCTGGCCCACGCCATTATTTTCATTTTCCCTTGAGAATACGATTAAGATAAAGGGAGAACTGAATGGTTTCCAAGTAGAATGAATAGATGTTTCCAACTTTTAATTGGTTGAATTCGAAGAATTTGCGACGTTCTCATCTTGTTCCACAGTTGATAAGAAACACTGAGTAGTCATATTTGAGGTTGTACAAGCTGACATATATTGTCAGATTAATTTCGTTGAACATTTTAGTACTTCGTCTCAACTGGGGTCCTTTATCTGCAGGGAATCCTGCATACTAGGCTCAATGCCAGCTTTACTGCAGTCTGAATGGGATAACGTTTGTACTTAAGGCATTGAGTTAACACTGCAATAAAATGCTGTTGGGTGTGTAATAAAGCCACCCATTTTACTTTCGTTTCATTATTTGTGAACATATTTCTTACATTGGAAATCCCAGTGACAATTTACCATATGACATTGCTGCAACCCCATTTTACGCATGCGTCTTGAAACAATTAGACGGAAGGGAAGACATTCCATCAACTCGTGGACCATCTACGTTTTGGTGAAAGTCTCTTCGATAGTGTTTTCCAATCCCCTATGCGTTTGCAGAGAATCGATGATAACCACTTTCCAAACAAACCGCTTTCATATTTCGTGGCCTTCCTGTTTATAAGTTGGGGAAAAATTTCCACTTGGAACAGTATCAAAATCGCACTCTCATCTTCGAAAAACCCCTTCCTTCCAATTGCTTCAGACAATTCTTGTGGAGAAACGCAGAATTTTCCCACTTTCGGTGGATGGAAAACCATTTCTAAATTTCTACTTATATCGCTCATTTGCTTAGGCTTGCTCGGCTTTTAAGCTTGAGCGACTGTTGTAATGGTGCTGCAGAGTTTCTCAGAGGAAATTGTGCATTCACTCACCTTCAGTTGTTTGGGCTCAGCAGCATTCACAGGCGCAGTGTTCTGAGGTAAATTTGACTTCATTATTATCCACCTTCCGATTCACAGTAGCAGGCAAACATCACTAACTGTATTTTGACTTCCGTGATACTGATTTGCACAGCATCATCAGATCAGCCTTTGCGCTCCATGAAGAGCCAAGATCAGTAAATGGACTGGAACATAAATCGTGTGCTCATCTAATTGACAACATAAATGTTCAACACTTGAATTTATTCACATTGGGATATTTTTTTCATCAGCAATTCCTATGGCATTCCTATCCAGTGTTTATTTGCATCTTCGTAAAAGCGTTTTGACATATGAGGTTGGAACCCTACGGAATGCTAAATTTTGACTTTCAACTTATTTCAGATTGCATGAACTTCCACTAATATAAGTTGTTATACTGTTTGTGAGCATGGTATCCTCCTTGGTTGGGGTTCCTCGCCATAGAGAGTACTTTATTAGAGTCTTTTGTGCGGCCTTTGGGATAAACTGGGGGTTGTCTAATGCAACTGACTACGTCCCAAGGCAACTTTACCTCAGCGTCTTGGTAAAATCGTGGGAGGCAATTGATTAATCAAAGGCCTTCCTCAAGTCAATAAAGGTAAGTACTGTTCCATAAAGCCGGAAGATGGAAATCATTTTGTTTGTGCTAAAAACTATTTATCTCCTGGATAGCTAATATTTTTTGTGGCTATCATAATCATATTTAGTATTTATGCTCAATTTTTGTCCACTCATCAGAGCATTTCTCTTAAATTTGCGCAAGAAAGTATAGATTCTAGCTTGGTTAATAAATGTGATAGGGAAATATAGAAACTACATCGTAGACCAAAAGATTGCGTTCTGCATTCCCAGCAACTGCAGCTACTACTAGTATTACGGTATCCTCCTTAAAACAATTTCTTAGAAATATGGAGAGTCTCGGTACCTCCACTGACCCCAGTATTTTTCCCCGCAAATAGAGCATCAGCGAAAAATCGCATCGCTTCAACGCGTTTGCATCGAGTAAAAAGAGGCGATTTTTCTGTCTGTGTGGTGGACCAATTATTTGCATTGTGTCCTACTCCATTGCTTCATATTTCATATTCGAAGAATCATCTATATTTATTTAAACAGGCGTAGCTAAAGCTCAATAACCTCTTTTGTTCATAGTAGAATATCATGAAACTAAAAAGAATTCAAGTAAGAACAAAGGAAATTTCTCCGAAAAATCGTAGAACGTCAGAGATTTTAGCTGATTAGTACATCATTTTAAGGGATTGGATTCAAACGAATAAGCACATGCTGAAGAATATGGTCGTCTGGTTATTTTCCCATTTAATAGCCATAGTACAATCGAAATTGACTATGCAAAATAGCTGGACAACAAAATCAAGTTAAGTGGTCGGCATACCACTGATCAGCGTAGTTGTTTGCTATAAAGCGTTAGAGATTTATTGCCCTTCCAGTAAACAGATCACTTTCTATAAGGGATGTATCTGTTGCATAATCGTCTTCAGCCGCAACGTAAATATCACCTTCATCACAATAATCCTAAAGCACGATAATTAATGCGATTTCTTTGATTTCTCATAAACATGGGCTCCATTACATGTATTCCTACTTGTTTCTTTTTGTTCTTCTTCCAAATTTCTCTTGCCTTGCTAGAAAGCTCCGACACACACATGACAAAAATGGAATGCAGTAAAAATGAGCTCAATACTGCTTAAATTATGAGAATACAAAGAAATCGGAAGAACCGTGCTCGACGATAGTAGAGAAAGGCATTTGAGGGTTCTTGTGATGGGGATAATAATTACGGGTTGGATAAAGACGACACCGCATTTTATGGCCACGAGGAAAAAGAAGCCGATTATGCAACAGAAAACGCGAGGGCTGTCACCATCAAAGCTTATTTCGCCTAGCACATGAGCCCTTGGATATATGCACGCGTATCTGATGCAGTCAACAGGTGCGTGGGTATATCAAGATTATGTGGGTTGGAACATAAACACACAAACTCGCACACAGAAAACACTGTCACACACTGTCACTCTTTCAGTGGATAGACTGTTGTGACACCGTTAGCATGCACTCTAGCATTGCTTTTGCTGTTCTGCATACGCTTGAACTACACAGCTTTAGAGTGCTGCATTGGCTGGTGGCACAAAGCATAGTGGCCAGCACCACCTACGGCTGTGCGTTTTAGTTCATTTTAACCCCTGAGTTAAATTTCGAGGCCATCTTAATGAAAAAATTTGAGATTTTGCTTACTCATGGTGGAATTTAAGAATTTACCGACTTCACCATTTTCCAACCGACTTCTTGAAAAATTAAAAACTTATTTAAGTATACCACCCTTATTTTCCCACTTAATAAAATCTGACAAGGTTTTCCACAACGAACCAAATTCAAAATATTTTAGATGTCATCAAATTATATACGGCGTTCATAATTTTCCATGACTTTCGTGCTTAGTATTTCAGTTATTCGAGTAAAATTTGAATAAAGGCGTTTGAAAGTGGAAATGCTCATTAATAGTCGCATTGCATCAAGTCCTATTTGCTTAAATCTGCATTGAAGAATGATTTGATCGCAGAAATGAGATTAAGGGCTAATCGGGTTTCGATTGGCTGACAGGTTATGGGAACGCGCTTTTATTGCACTTTTCACCAATTACCATTAACTTCACCTTAAGTCTGATTTGCTAGAAGCACAGCATTTCGTGAAAGTACCATTATCTAACTGGGAACTGAAAATAATGCAATAAAATTATATGAAATGCTTAATGCTATATTAACCATTTTAATTATGTCATTGTTACTAATTTCGGCTATAATTACGTGAATAGCATTCCATTTTACCCAATGGGTTGGTCTCATCCACATCAGAGGATGTAGTTTAGTGGGTATCAATCGGGTGGTCTGAGATATAGCAAACAACTACGCTGATCAGTGGTATGCCGACCACTTAACTTGATTTTGTTGTCCAGCTATTTTGCATAGTCAATTTCGATTGTACTATGGCTATTAAATGGGAAAATAACCAGACGACCATATTCTTCAGCATGCGCTTATTCGTTTGAATCCAATCCCTTAAAATGATGTACTAATCAGCTAAAATCTCTGACGTTCTACGATTTTTCGGAGAAATTTCCTTTGTTCTTACTTGAATTCTTTTTAGTTTCATGATATTCTACTATGAACAAAAGAGGTTATTGAGCTTTAGCTACGCCTGTTTAAATATAATCTAAAAGCTTATCCCTCATTTCAGCAATTAGGAGACAGATATAAAATTTTGAAGGATAGTTCCCAAGAATTATCCAATAAGGACTTATAAATCCCACCTTGATTAACTATTTAAAGAATAGTCCGCAGAAAATTTCAAAAGACTCAAAATCCGTATGTATAATGCTACTTTCCTAAACCATCAAAACAGCACCATTTTGCTCCAGAAACATGAAAAAAGTTTTTTAAAATATTTTGGTGTCTTCATGAAATATTTTTTTGTGATTTCGACTGATAAATTGAAAGCCTGTTAACCAATAATAGGGATGGACACCATTAATTTCAATAAAAGATTAATCCTAAGAAGTATTGAAACATAAACAAAAGACAAAATCATGACGATTAAATTATTTCAAATTAGGTTAACATGCACGCCATTTATTTCTTTACTTTATGGAATCGGATGAATCGAACGCGTAGTGAGTGGCAATCGTATTGACCCGGTATGGAGTCCAATGAAATTAGTATTATCATTGCTTGGGTCACCATTAGAATCTAACTTTGCTGTTAAGCTTAGCGTTACATTGGATGCTTGCGAGTCTATAACTTTCATTTTTGAATTCATTTCATTAGATAGTGCATGAGACCTAGGTGTTGATCTAACACGTAAGCTCGAAATAAGCCATGTATTTCGGTCTACTCACGATACTGACTTTCACAATTTGTATTTATCATTCTGTTGTCGATATTGGCAGAAGTTTACAGGTTTACTTCTTTGCTTATTCGAATCCTGATGTGAGCATTCCAAATTAAGGAGGAACAAAACGATTTAAAATTTTTTAACCATAAAACAAAAATATGAAATGTGTTTTAAGCATAACCATATTTAAACTTATTTGTGTTTCTCAAAGCAGTCTTGATCTAGTAAAGTATTCACAAAAAACGAGTTTTTTATTGGCAGATTTCCAAACAATCAAAAGCTTCACAAAACTAACTGGTAATGTAATTTGAATTAAAATATTGCTATGATAAAAATTTCCTGTCGCGCAAAAGAAAAACTACATGATTTCCTTTAGTTGATTGAGTTTGAAAAAGCCTTGTAAAGTTGATAAGCAGTTTAACTCAAAGATACTTCGTTTATTATCTAGCGGCAAATCCACGAAGAAGGCTCTACTAATGTAATAAAAGTAGACCAGCTTTTTGAAAGATGTTATTTAAAATGCAAGAAATTACACGTTAACGTTAGCGTAGATTTAATGGACAAATCTTGCCGCTATGAGTCTCCGATACTATGAAAACATTAATAAACATCAAATGACGGGATACATGTCATCATTATGCAAACGCGAATGTAAAATAAAAAGCAAGCAACTTGAATTTCAAAAATTTTTAATCGTTAATTTTTCCAACAATTTAGTCATTTCATTGGCTCGGTATTTAAGATACGTTAAAGGTCTTTAACATTAGATGAGGTAAGTATTTAGATAAAAATCAAAAAAATTTATCACTTAATATATTTTTATTTCATTTGTTATAAAAAATTCGAATTCCTTCGCTCGGTTTTCTTTGTCCGAAAATTGCAAGATAAACTTAAGCACCAATAGTGTGATCGAAGCCTTACTCATAAATAACCGCTATCCCAATATTTAATTCTTATTTGGTTCGATGTAGCCATTTTAGTACATTGTAGCTCAGTCTTTCTTCAAAATTTTGCCACCTGAACTGATAAGTATTTATTTTACTTTTTTTACTGATGATTCTTCGTTTCCGTTTTACTAAAATTTTCCTTTGCTGTTGGCCATCCATACCACTGGATGTGTATTGATAAGCATTGATCACGAGAGACCTCTCCACCAACATGTAGAACGGGACCCGTCTCCAATAATCGTTCACGGTAATACATTTCCTCACTTTGCCTTATTAACGGCTTGTAGCGGAATTTGCTACCTAACTAAGCCTGACTGTACTCAGAAACCTCAGTGGCAATTTCTCCTAGTCCGTAAGACCCCCAGAATTAGCTAAGCTAGTTGCAAAGCTAAGAAGAGACAGAGGTATCGAGAGAACGCGTTTATTCTAGGCATGCATGGCGTGGAATGTGACAAGGGAGTAAGCTTAGTCATTCAACATGGCGGATTAAGTAAAATGAGCGAAGGCTTTTGATTGGCCATTGACTGTGTGTCCTCACACTCAATCCGTACGCGAAGTTGAACGGCCGCACCTTCAAGTCACGCTGTGCGCTCATGCGATTACGTGTCCCGCAGACTAGATAATAGGCCAATGGATTACAACATCCGCGATGCATTCTAGCACATCTACCCGCGAAAGTTCTGAGATGAGCACCCTTCCTATTTATATTATTTAAGTAGCCTTAGATTTTGTATTTAATTAAGGAGATGCATTCTAGTATTTTTCAAGAGAATAACGCCATTATTCTATGAAAAATAGATTGAAGCCAATACAATTTCAGTAAAACAAAACGAATTAAGCGTTTAGTTATGTGAAATAATAATATTTTCAAAAAGCAACTGTATATGTGGACCTTGATAATGTCGTCTCTAGGAATCACCAGTACCGTTCTTTTACAAATTTAGAACCTGTCTGCATAAAGATATCTGTTGTTCGAATTCGTGTTTAGGCGATTCTGATTGAATTTGGATTAGGATATATTTTGAAACTTAGAAATCAAACCCACAATTTGTAATCGAAGCGCCTAAAAGATTAGGTGTCATCCATCCAATTTATTTGGAGAAGATACATTCCTGTTACAAGTATTCAGAACTGCGGTTTGTGGTTGCCTAATTTGATACATGTTGAAATACAGCTAGTGATTCGGAACAAAAAGGCCGAATTTTCCTGGAAAGATGTATGAGTTTACACTTCCAATAATTTATTAAAAGAAAGAATGCAAACCGATTTTGAAGAGTGAATATTTTTTTTAAATTTTGCACTGAAATTAATTTCTAAGAAATAGATTTACTTTACCCAAAAAATAAGTGTCAATAATAATCGACTTGAAGACGGGTAAACCTAGCTACCTTGAAACTAACATCATACTAATTCCTTTATTCATCAGAATTAAACTCTGATTGATCTGGCATTGATCCCTTGACTTGGGACGAACTGGCCGTCCACTTTAATCTATGCAACATTACCGGTATCTTACACTGATTCATTGCTCTCTAACCAGTAATTTGACCAACCACAAGCGCCGATTTCTATCAAGACAGATTTCACTCCCGTTCACTTACAGATATACAGTCTTCTTTTTCTGTGTCTGAGTTTCTGTATTATACTGTGGACATTCTAGGATATAATAACGGGATCGTGGCTTTATATAATTTCTGGATGTTGAAATGAATGCCTGCCGTAAATGTTTTGAGAGAGATTTTTTCACCGGTTTTAGTGGCTTTTAACCGTCACTTTACAGTAGGTACATTTATTTGTGATGTGAATACAAAGATATGATTGCGTCATTAGACGGTGTGGCATTTCTGTCTCTGACAACAGAAGTAAATACAAAAGCTCTTCAGAAATTGGTTCTTTTTTTAAAGATGAAAACAATCACAAAAGAAACAGCCCAGCACCAAAGGGCAGGGTATTCGTATATTCAGACTCCAGAGTGTAACAGAATAAATCGATGGGTTTCTATGCGCCAATCGGGGGGACATAAAGGTGACAGTGCTATACTCCAAGTGCAACGAGCGATTGACACCACAGAAATGTTAATTCACTTTTCAACAAATACAATAAAGGGTACTTACATATTTATTAAGGTTCCTAATTTTAATAAGATCAAGAACAAAAACAAATTACACGAAAAATTAACCAGTTACCAGTGAGTAAATAATAAATTCGAGGCAAAATTTTTATTTGAAGTTATGTTAATTGTTAATTAAATGGTTTGCCGCTGAAATTATTATCTTTTTTGTTATAGAGATGGCATTAAAGGACCGCAAATATGCTCAAGTCAAAAATATGAAAGCCAAAATGGCTAACTAACCATTGTGAAACTAAAAGATGAAGGTAGCATACTATGCCTCATTGAAGTTTAGAATATACGATGTTTATGCAAGTTAAAAAGAACCGAAGGGAATACAAACTTACCATTTTTGGAGATATTTCTTTGAGATGTGGTTGATCTTATTAACATCTTTATTCACTTGAATCTCTAATTTTGACACATTTTAGCCATATTTATCTCCAAAATCACGAGACCGAAAAATTGGTGCCTTTAACAAACAACAGACAATTAATGATGAATTTAATTATTAAGCTGCATTAAAAAATTGAAATGCTTGTTTTCTGCGTTAATTCAGAATTAGAAAGGTAAATAAATTTTAATTGCACAAAGGCAATGATGATAGACCTTTGGTTAAATGGCGCGCATATTGAACATTTACCGTCTAAAATGTCAGCTGGTAAGCTGTAGTCATTACGTTACTAATTTTTTTGCTCATTTTTATTTAACATTATCATTTATTTAAAAAAATGTTGTAGCTATTGAGTAGATATACAAGTTATGACAATACACGCCTCATTGCAAGTTTGAAGGTCCATAATGTTTACAGCGGGTTTATATTTAGGAAGTAATTACTTAAAAAGTTAATGCATATATATTATATCTATTTGCAATAGCTATTATCTTGATTGTATTCTCTCTATATTTATGTCTTCAGTAGTGTTCATTGAGTTATTACAGTATTGTGTATAAAATATATTTTAGAAATGTTATATCAGATTGCAAAATATCGCATTTTCAAAAATAGAAGTGGATTAATTTTAACTGTGTTTGTGTTCTGTGTGTGGATAACTGAGCGTCTGCCACTGTTTCTGCCTCCGCATATTGTGTTTGAGCCTTCATTCTTCCATTTACTGAAGCGCTTATCTGAAGACAAAAAAGCTATATATTTGAAATTTTTTCTAAAAAATAATTGTATTTTGGTCTTTTGTTTTTGTTTTACTATTTTTAAAGTCCATGTACTCTGAGAAGACTGACTCTCCATCTATTTAGTTGTTCGCAATATTAACATGCAAATCCTTATCCCGGGAGTAACTCAAGACCCATTCGAAAGCAGCTTGTCTACTCCCAACACTACACCGACAGTTAGAGGGGACATTGAACAGATTTAATTTGAATGTCTAGTGAATCGGGTCTCGTAAAATTTTAGACTATGGTTTGTTGATATTATCATCCGCTGTAAATAAAATGAGAAGTGGAAATTTTGCCTTCCAAACCGTTAAATAATTTTTGAAATGTTTGAACCATCGTTATTTTCTTTTTAGATTTAAAATGCGGAAAATGTGGTAAATCCTTCTCTAAAGCTGCCTACCTCAGAAAACATGTATTGAGTGTTCACGAAAGTAAGCATTCTATTAAATCTCCCTCAATTGTCTCATATCGTCTAAACTTAGTGCTATTTTTTAAAATTATCATCTTTATAGGTAGTTCTATCATTAATAATCCTTTTCAGAATTTTGAATATATTAAAAATAAGCTCGTTGAGGTCATATTAACCTCTAAGAATCGGTGTCGGTGGACTCTGATCGAATTACTTCTTACCTCTAAAGATCTTTCTTATGATTAGCATTCCTAAATACGAATATCAAAAAGTTAAGCTTGGACAAAATTATGTTGCACAATAGTAATGAGCCTCTTTAAGATAGAGAGGAAGTAAGAAAACGAGGCTTTTGAAACTTTTTCAATTCCTGATTTCGTAGATGTGGGGGCATTCAAATGTGGGATGTGTGAAAAGTCCTTCTCGCGAAAGGACAAACTCAACGAACACGTTAGAGCTGCCCACGAAAGTAAGTCATGTTCTTCTACTCTTTCATATCATTTCCATTTTCATCTTCACAAACTATTATGCAAGCTATTCGCTTACCTCATCACATCGAAGAAGAATTATTTTTTCTTATGTAAAATTAGAACCACATGGTGAAATTGTGCAAAATCGTAAATTCAAGGTCACACGGAAGTGTTGATAACCGAATTAAATATTTTCGGTGCAACTGTATTTAATTTACTGTCGGTATCTTTCGAACACTGATTTATCTAGTATTGGTTTTCACGTTCGTGACCAGGAACGAAATGTCGTGGTCAATACAGTAACTAGATAGATAACCTCCCTTCACTTTAGAGTGCTCCTCTGGTTCACAAGCCTTTGGCCTTATTTCAACTTTACTCGAGCACCTATATTATCAAAATGTTATCTGCTTTACTTTGTATCACGAAGTTCTGAAGTCCATTTCTTTTTTCAGATTTGGAGGCTTTTAGGTGTGAAATTTGCGACAAATTCTTCTCGCGGAAGTACGGTCTCGCCATACATATGAAAGCGATTCATGAGAGTAAGCATTGCTAGTTGTCGTTACTTCATGCATTCCTTCTCAGCCAGTAGTTTTAAGCTTCAATCATAAATCAGTTAAATCAACTACACTTCACTCGATATATTTACGCTCCCAGATTCCCATGTAGATCCCAAACGTTAATGAAGACCACATCATGCATGCACACTTAATGTGCTGATATAACTTCACTTTTAAAGAATTACGTCTAATTGGGTCAACTTTGATTCAAAGCTTTTGCCATGATTTTATTAGCAATTAATAAGTGGGGTATCAACTATGCTATCCACTAAAAGTGCTAGGTTTAGTTATCTTAATCCATTATGCCTTTGCAAGGTGCATACACGTATATCCGCTTTCCCCTTACCATAATCGTAACCACCCTTGTAATCTCTACGAGCTTCACCTTGACTCTCATCTACCTTATTATCCTGAGAATGGGGTACTTCTTCTAAAGTCGATCAAGATAGTATGGCTAGTCAAAAGTGGAGGAAGGTGTCAAAGAGCCAAGATAAAAAGTGAAAAATGATAGAAATTTCAGGAATTTGGGTATCAAAAGATTAGCATTCGACTTGACGTCGTTTTTTGATGTCTCCTTACTTCAATTTTTGTTTTAGTATAGGGTTAATGCTTTCAGTTAAGCCGTATCTCGAGAAAGTTAAGTGGTATGAAAGTTAGGTTTAATTTTGATTTACAGGTTTTCTTTCTAAGATTGCAAGAATACAGTGCAACTGGATGATGGTTCTAGGTTCCTTATCTTTAAAGCTAAATTTTCACTTATTTATATTATTAACTGATTGATAATCAATGGTCATTCTTCTAGATCTGATACTATTTCGGTGTGGAGAATGCGATTGTTCATTCAAAACCAAACGTAGTCTCCAGTTCCATATGGATGGGGTTCACAGAAGTATGTTTATACTTACATACTACTTATAAAATTTAAGTAGATTTTCTTATGTCTATTTAATTTTGGAAGCCTATTTCTCTCATACCAAAGCTTTTTAATTACTCTTTCCTTTACTTTTCCTTCTTCCACTCGTGTTGTTATGGTTTTATATTTTTTTTTACTATTTTTGAAGCGGTATGAATCATGACCACATTTTCAGAAAAGATTAAAACACTCGCTGTTAGTACAGTTCGGTTGTGTTTAAAGTGGCTTACTCCAATTTATTACAAAAAAATAACAAGTTGATTAGGTGTAGTCTGCTTTCGAATTTACAATAGAAATTACATTACAAAGCTAATATAAAATGTTAGCGCTTAGTGACATCTTGTATAAGTCTATCTAAAAAACCGCTTTCGTGGTGCGTCCTAGTCGGTTGACCTATGCCTTTCGAGGTCATAGCAGATTCGTTGAATCTTTTATCTTGATGTGTCTGTATTTTCTAAAAAAAATGGCACCTGGCTACATGCACTCAAAACTTTTAGCAAAATTGCATATTAAGTAATCTGAACTAATTTCTCAGATTTCAGGCCTTTCAAGTGCGAACAGTGTGGGAAATCTTTTTCTCGGTTAAATCATCTCAAAGAGCACGTGAAGATCATTCATGGAAGTAAGTGCTTATTGATTTGTTTTTCATTCCTACTCGTGCTACAAAATACTGCTGCTATTGCCTCTCAGACGCCAAATAATTTAGCTAATATAGTTGGGTCATTGGGAGAAGTACAAGAGTTGTTGTCTATGGCCTGTTTGTAACTGCGAGAAAAGAACTAGAGCCAACACGTCATGACGAGACCACACATCCCTATATTACGCGAGGTTACATGCATGTTGGTAGACAAACGGGATTCGTTGGACAACATATAAATCCGTAGTTTACTGAAAGTTACGAAGCCGTATCCTTGGTACTGCCTTTTTGTCAAATGAGCCTGATAAAATACTTATAGTTAAGTTGATTTTTCAGGTGTGGGTGTGGGTCATGTAAGGTTTTCTATAATAATCCCAGCACTGATAATCTCTTTACTTACGTTTTGTAAATGTCCTATCCATCTACTGTGGATCTATTACTTTGCATTTTGTATGAACTTTTTTCGATGAGCAGGTTCGAAGCCTTTCACCTGCGAAGTCTGCCTGAAGGAATTTTACCTTCGAAATAATCTCCTTCAACACATAGCTGGTGTTCATAAGGGTAACGGCTTTCCCTTTTCCATAAATACTGCAATTTTCACCCACTTTCATTGCCTATTAATTTTCAGGTGAGAGGCCTTATGTCTGCAATTATTGCGGTTTGTCCTTCAAAAGCAAGAGTTACGTTAAGAAACACATTGGTCGATTGCATAAAAGTGAGGTGTGATCTTTCTAATTGGCCGGTTTCATTTAAGTTGCCATATCCATGAATCTGAGTACGCAAAACTTAATTTTAGGCAAAGATGCAGTAGAAGCTGGAAAGGATATGAAATCTAATTTAAATGTAGTAGTTGCAGATACGAAATGTGAACCCGAATGGAGACTTTTTTAGTGGTTATTTATATATTTTTGTTCTTAATAAATGAGTTATTTGTGTAGAGTTTTTAATTGCTATCTCCAATGTTTATTATTTACATGGGATTCTGCAAGATTTTGGGAGCTTTTAGGCCATTGAAATTTAATTTCATTAGTAGTGAAAACTTCTTCCTTTTAGCTTTTCTGCTCGCAAAGTTATTCCGATATACTGCTGAAATATATATGGATACGTTTTTAGTGTTTTTTTACATACGGTTGTCGTAATCTGCCCTTCCCACAAGTTGCAAATACGATCCGACAACACCACAATGCCAAATGACCCGAATCACCGTACCGAAAAAACGGGACGCACGTTATCCTATCGATAGTGTAAAATGCATAGTATGGACCGATTTACATTACACGCGTTTATAACCGTAATGTAAATAAATCAGTTCAAATAGAAGAGAAGTAAAAGAAGGCAGATTTACAAGATGGAAAATTCAAAAGTATATCACGTATATGGTTTTCCATATAGTTTTTTATTTCGTAAAGGTAAATTGGCCGATAGATTGTGGAGAAGTGGTCGAAAAGCTAGACGAAAAATGACGAGGTTTTTGATGATGTTCTTGACCAAATAAGTTTATCCAAGTAAACTGGGTCAATCGGGCTAATCCTGTACCATGAGTTATGGGAGTTTTGGGGAAAATTAATAAAGGTTTTATTAACTGTATCGTATACATTCGCTTCAACCATTTCATTTAGTGGATATTGTCTTTAAGAACACGATTTATTGGTGCGTGACAAGTGGATCAGTTTCCTTATGTGCGCTCCATGTTCCTTTCCCATGATGCATTCCAAACCGGCATTCCCCTTACTGTTTCACTGGGAACTATGATTGAAACTCTTAACTGTCACGAAAAATGCGCTTATCACTTCCCGTTTTATTTAACGCCGCTATTATTTTTTTGAAAAATGCACCCAACTGCACTCACGCGTGCCTCACAGCAGACTGATGCCGATTTGATGTTTTTGGTGCTATTAGACGAAGGCTATAGACGTATTGAACATGTTTCAAACGGCAATAGGGACTTCTGTTGCGAGTCTAGTACCAGTGGAGCTTATTTTGAAAGAGGACCGTACGCGTTAACAATCTCAGATTTTATGTTTTATGGATATTTGTCTTCCTTTTTATCACATTAATCACATCTGGAACTATATTATAAATGAAGTCTCTCAGATGTAAAGAAAGTGGAAAGGTTTCTTACCTTGGTTCTGAACTCCCTCGGTGCATAACCGCAGTCCATAGTGGCAAATCCCAACACCTTCCTCCGTATTTCTCAAACATTGTGGGGTAAATGTTATTGAATTTTAAGTAGCAGAATAAGAATGGTCTTACGATATGTGAACATTAAAAATTAAAAATCAGTTATAACTTTACTCATGCTCTCTGCACAGTCATCAGATCAGCAAATTCATAAGCTTTACTATTTCCAAAAGCGGATCGAACACTTATCACCTGATAAGGGGAATGTGAGATTGTTTCTTCACGCGAACTTGTCAATATTTTGGCGTTTGGGAAGTGGAAGGCTTGGAGTTTTCTTCCATCCAACAATCCAAGTTTCGATCATTCTGTTGTGACTCTTGAATTATTTAGTCCGCATTCTTCCAAATGTTATCCAAAATGTACGGTAAGGACTGGCTGGTGTATGAATATTTATACTAAACTCTCCATATTTTCTGACATTTCGAATTGGAATCTCTGTTTTATCTGCTCTCGAATCAGGTTAATGGTGTGAATTGCCTGAAATACGTGACTGTGCAGATAGATGGTCAAAATCCACAATGCAATTGAATACGGCCTCTTTTTCGCGAAAACGTGTAGGAATTTCGCCGGACTGGTAATATTTACTTTAAATGTCCATGAAAAGAATTCGAAAGTTTGAAGAGAAAATTGAACCTTGCGGCTTATAAGGTGGTCGATCAATTCGAAAGGAAGTACTGAAAGGAAGGTAATGAAGCTGAAATAGACCTGGCTTTTATTGGTAAGGTGAATTGAAGTTGCTCGTAAAGGGTACTGACAAAACGAATCAGCAGTATTTGATTAAAGGAGAAGTGCCATTTTGATTTATTATTGCAGGTGAAAAAATTGAAATCAGAATTGGAAATGAATGGCGTTAGGCAAACAGAGAATTGGTTCTTTTCTTTGAACCAAAAGTGAGTGCAGTAAGTCGTTCGTAGCAAAAGCTTAAGTCGCGTAAGATGGAAATGTTTTGGTATCGGCGGAAATACTGATAGATGTAATGATGAACTTCAGGATGGTTGCAACTCGAATGCTAGGTGGTAAATACAAAATAGAATTAAGGTGGTAAAGGGTTGAAATTGAATTAATAATCTGAACACACCCTTAAAAGAGGAATACTTCGACTGGTGAGAATGTTGAACTAACTGGATGTCTTAAGCGGACCCGAGGTCGTAGTTTCATAAAGAAGCCTCGATGCCATGAGAAAATTTCGAGGAGGCATTATATGAGAAACTACTTATTTAATGTCTTCTCTTAAAAGTGAACAGTTGTATGATTTATGGGGACTCTATTCTCATTGATATAATTTATCCGATTGCTAAATTGATGGATCTGAATATCATAAATTGGAAGTGTTTAATGTCCAGTTGACTTTGTGCTTCATCTTTCTAACTTATGAGATATCGTTTCATTTCGCCGTTAGAACAGTTGAGAATTATGTTTTCTCTGATTTTATCTACATTACGATAAGTGCTTATCGGGTGAGAGTAGCGCTCTTGATTGTAATAAGATAAAATGGCTTGAAGTGGGAAGAGAAATCACAAAGATTTACTCGAATGGTGAATATTTTAACTCTCGTTATTCACTGTGCAAACATCTTGATGAGTCGGGCCATAAGTGGAAAATGTAACCACTTCACTTAGAACGAAACAAGCTCACCGCGCAACAACTATTTCGCGACTCATTTCACTGACTATATTTAGTTGTAGCATTGATTTGAATAATGTAGAAATTTGTTGAATGAGATAATATTGAGAGTGAAATAACGATACTATCAGAAAGAATGCATAAAATGTGTGCTGATACAAAGAGTTATTAAAGATACCTCAATCGGAGACGGGCGGGCAGGCATAGACATTCATAAGCAACCTGCAGTTCTCAAAGGGTTGAATGGACTATGGTTACTGAGGTGAATGTGTCCATAGAGTGACCAATAGCGAACATAGGATAGAAGCAACAACAATGATTGAATAAATGTTAATATGATGTTCTGATATAATGGAACTTCAAGTGATAAAACAAATATCATCATAGACACGGATGAGTTTAATGGAACATCATATTGTCTTGATAGGGAATAGGATCAGCAGACAAGCCCGGAAATGAGATTGGAAGGCAGCCATCCTTCACAACTGACTCAATTCTCTGCTTGTATAGTCCCACTTGGAGATAATCCGGCCGACCATTCGTTTTCATTTCCCCATGGAACGAAATCAAAACACATAAAACTAGTGTTTTAGTCTATTCAGGCAAGAAGATTGACTATTTCCAAAGATGAGAACAGGAATAAAGAAAATGGAATGAAGTTGAAAAGATAGATTGCACGTTATAAAAGCTTTGTTCTACGGGCTCAATTACAAATAGAAAAGAAGACCTTTTTAAGAAACGGAAGGCTCTGTCGCATTTTTCCTACAGTGGAATGGTTTAACGTTTACAAAATAGATTAATTGAAAATATAACTACAACCACTTGGCTCTGTTGAAATAAAACAACCAGAAAAAACGAAAACCTCTGTATATAAATGATTATGTCAAAATATATTAGAGGATAATAATTGAGTAGAATTTACAAAAGACTTTTAAGCTTTCGAGACAAAACCTACTTGAAGGCCTTAACTCTACGCCACAAAAAATGAGATCACGGTGACACTAGGGTCGCTATTCATTCGGAGATTGAATACTCGACAGATTAATACCCTCACCACACAAATAGCAGTATTTGCAGGGATTTGGGAAGTTTGTTATTTGTTCCTTAAAATTCGCGTTTATCACAATTGAAGCTCAGAGCTCGTACATTTTAATACACAAATTAAACTGTATAAAAGATTTGTTCTGAAGTACTTAAACGTCACCACCTCTCAACGACCCAGTTACATGAGCTATCCGAAATATTTACACGTGAACCCTACTGCCTGGGATGGATAAATATACCATCCAGAGGCATTGCAAAATCTTCTCAATATATCGAAAAACTGATCTAGAGGGACAAACGAATACCTTCAGCCCTAGAGAGGGCATTGATGAACATGCTTCGGGGGTCTGCTTGCCATAGTTTTAACCCAACAGAACAAGGTTAATGCGGTAAATTAAGAACAGAATGATAAGAAAAACATCAAAACCCTTCAATAACGACCGACATATTTTTAGGGCATTTTTTAACTTTTAAAGACGTCAACGAAGGAAATCTACCTACTTTTGCTCTTCTTTGCAATTAACAACTGTAAAACGTATTTAAAGACTAAAGTCATCATGGCTCTATTGAATTTGTAATATCCTTTTTAATCAGGAGGATTATTAATTGCAGTGGCTGGTTCATGATTGCAAATGAGAAGCATAAAAATGAAAGAAGAGAAACAAAACGTCAAATGCCCACTTTCATACACATGTTTCATATGCTTTTTTTAAGTTCCCGAGAAGGGTTTGTCACACACCTCAAACTTGAAAGCATCCACGTCTGCATAAATGAAGTGGAACCCAAAAGTGTTTAGCAAAGATTTAAATAGAATACTATAGTTACAGATAAACAGGTGAAGCAGAAAGGAAGCGAAAGAGTTGCAATCCACTCGAACGCTTAATTGAACCAATGTATCTAGTCAAATTAAAACTCATCAGATGAGAAGATGATAATTAAGCTCCAGACTTCGAGCAACAAGAGAGCATTACGAAAACGCTCAATTTGCAATATTGTGCACTATCCGTTATCAATATTATTAGAGGACAAAGCTTTGAATTAACTTGAGATAATTGGGGAATTTTTGGGGAATATTTTGTTGGGAAATCCTAGCTGAAAGTGCTTCTGCAACAAAAATTGTCATGTATCTGCACGTGAATGATGAAGAACCATCTACTTACAGCAGTGGGGAAATTCCATTCTAAGGCTCGAGAACACAAAATAAATGAAATGATGTGCCCAAATTAGATGTACCTAAACTACTTAAGTCGACCTTCAGAAACTCCATCAATTACAGTTGTGTAATCTTGATATGATCACATTTGAGTCTTTCACCAGCTTCTTCCCCGACAAAAAATGTTTGTAATTGCCATCGTCAAGCGGTATTGAGTAACAGTGCGCCTAACTGAAACTAGCATAACAGTTCAAGTGGAAATTTGCAACACATGTACTCATTTAAATTTGAAAAGGACTAATTATAATCGTGAAGGGGGTGTCTAAGAGCGATAAAATTGCAGTTTATTAAATATGAGAAGATAAACTTTTCATTCATCGATAGTAACAAACGATGTGAAAGATAATGGCATTGAGGTGAGGATTTGATAAAATGATCAATCTCATCATCATACAACACGCGTTTTAAGGTGTCCAAAATAAAACGAAATTAATGCTATTTATTATACACCTCTATGCGGATGGCTCACTCATCAGATCAGCAAGAAACACTCTGACCACTGTAGGAAACAATTGGCTGATCTCAATCTGGGAAGGTTAACGAAGGGAAGCTTTTATTAAACCAACTCCACAAAAATTCCATTTTAACGTCTTCGATCTATGTTACTTCTAACTCTTTAAGCCAATCATTTACCACCCTCCAAGATATCAATCCACAACAGAAAGTGACTTATTGAAGTGCAAATGCCTTTGTGACAGTTAAATCATATTTGTTGGTCATATGGATAAGTAGCGCATAACGATTACATTCTAAACAAATTCAGTTTTTTTGTCTTGCTTTATCAACAAATTGAGTAAAAATATGAAAGAGAGTGAAAATTCGAACTCAACCCGGGGGAGAGGGGGTAGGGGGTTGGAATATTGCCAGAAATTCAGCCAATTTATGACGTGTTAACAGAAATTAAGTTCATTTATATATTCTTTCAATTGGCAGCGCATTGATTGAACATGCTTCAACTTCGAAAAATATCAATCTAATGAAATAGACGAGATCTAGTTGGTGGCAACAGTGCTCAACACTTACTAGATGTAAAATTAAGAAGATCACAGAAAGTACTCTACTTACAAAAACTACACTTCAGTTGAAGAATATCGCATTGAAAAAAGGGTTCTTCGTATCATCCATACAAAATCAGTGGGCAATTTGAATCACCTCTCAAGGTACATAAACGGATGCTCTTTAGCCAACCAACACCCACCAGGTCACAACATTTCACGACGAATCTTGCCTGTATGTACTGCTAGACAACCTGATTCAGATGCTCAATGAGAGGACTGGCAAATTGGAACATCTTGTCAACTAGAAATCAGCTGAATTGACAGAATTAAATATCGGAGGGTGGAGATTCTGAGGAAAAACACCAAATGAGATAATAAGTGCCATAAATTGTCATTTCTGTATCATCCCTATTTGAGTCTACAAAATCGTCTACACATGCCTCAACGTTGATATTAATTAAGCCAAGTTCTTAAAATAGAAATCAGTCGCTTTCAGCATGAAAGCAAACAAAATAGGACTTACTCGTTTCCTTCGCTTCAGATTTAATCGCAAACACGAGATTCGATGGCACTTGGAGAGACTCAACCGGATTCCAGGGAGGTTCTTACATTATGAGAATAAATTTTACGAAAACTGAAATCATAAGACCTAAATTTTCCTCTCGTCATTATCATTCACATCTCTCTCAACCCCCAATGGGCAGGGTTATCATAGAGGGATCCCTATATAAAGTTGGTCGGGATTTTCTGAATGGTTAAGTTGTGGATTGGAAAACGGTATATCTTGATGCCCAGAATTAAAGAGAATTTACAGTTCGCTTTATTTTTATAAACACAAAGAATAATGTACTAGGATAGATAAAGAAAGGTTCTAATTTTTTCTACAATCTAAATACTCCCCAGGAAGAGTGAACACGGTCATCATTCCCATCTCTCATTATTCAGGAAAGCCATTACAACTAGCGCGATGGACAGAATGGGTTTGATTACTATCGATCAAATCCTGTTAGGGGAATAGCCAGCTGCGTTTACAGACTTTTAAATCGGACTACGTTTTCGTCCTTTTAGTCAATTTCGCCATTGGAAATGTGTCCTTGCAAATGGTAAAAGGAAAGACAGTCGGAAGTCACCTCACAAAAAATGACATGAGCTATAAATTTCCGACTCTAGGGTGAGCATCATCATCTTAAAAGAGTTCACACGCGTTTCCGATCGTGCATTTGGTCTAAATTTCTTCTCAATAGAGAGCCTAAAAGAGTAAATTTGCGTCAAAACTGGAACAAACGATGCCACTTTCTACTTGACCAATGGCAATAACAAGACTTACTCATATCGTTGGGTTTTAATATTTAAAACAAGAGATTACAAAGCCTTTAATGTTATAAAACTATATTACAGTCTGTATTAATACAGTGCAGAAACATTGTTAAAAAATCTCTTCGTTAGAAAGAATAACATCCTAAACCAAAGTATTCAGACATTATATTTTTAAAATATTTCCATAATAACGATGGGTATAAAACCTATGCTTAAAATATAAAAACATAATTTCTTATTTCCCTGATGAGTGATCAGATTGATCGCGAAGGCTTGCAGTGAGCTGACTCATTATGTTGACCTCCCATCCCAAACTCCACATACCTTAACGTAGGACGAACACGCTATGTAACTGCATCCTCTCTCATTACTCGGCACATTCAACTTATGCTCAATAAAACTAAATAACCACCCATCAGCAAAACTCAACATCCACTTGGGTAACTTGCTGGTACGCGCTCTTCCACGACGAACTACCCCAGTAGTCTGAAGTTATTAAGGAATTCAGCAAATTGAGTAACTTTACATCAATAATAATGTCTCGAGCATGACAAAAAATCAGAAAGATGAAGTTAGGGAAATGCCCGCCTTCATGCACTAATTTAAATGTCTTTTGAGGTATCAAGCTTTTGAGAAGAATCTTTTGCGCACCTCAATTCTGCAAAATAAAGTAGAATTTAAAGGTTCAAGGTTAGAAACATCATTCATATTTAAAATAACTATCTACTGGAACCTATGTAACATCACTAAATTAAAACAATAATAGGAGAAGGGAAAAACTTATTAAAAATAAGCAAAATCGTATGATGGAACCCAACGTTCGACATCATTTTTTGGCATTGGAGTTAAGTCCTATTGTGCTTGGCCTGAACGGGTTGAACTAACCCATCATCGATGTGTCAGAATAAGAATGATCAACATCTGGCCAATCAATGAGTGAAGGTCGACTTCGTCAAGACTTGACCTGGCATATATATGAAGTGATGGTGATGGGAGACGGAGTAACACAGGTATTGTACTTCCAGGAAACAGTACAGCAACGTTTCGCTTCTCTATGACATTACTACTCTAAATTTAAGAATATCAAAGCTTCTGATTAAATTTACTTGGAATTAATTGATTCAACTTTTTATCAAAGCGGAATATAATTTACTACTAGTATAAGTAGAACATACTTCATATTTCCCACATATTTCATTTCCACAATCTACCAAACATAGTTAAAAGACGACCTCTGCCGCTTCTGTGTACAATCCAGTCGAATGTCAGCACGTTTACCTAAGATATTTTGACATAGGCAATAACCGAGTTTCAGATCAGAAGAAAAGCGGCCCGATGAAGAACTATCAGAGTACACTTTAAACGATTATAGAAACTAATGTTTTACCGCAGAGATGCCTATTTTAGAAGGGAGCACTGAATTCCTATATGGTCCAGTTCACAAGCTTACTAGCATGGATTTAAGCCTATGTAAATTCTTGGTTGCATTCAATGTTTTCGACAACTTGACCTAGTTTACGAAATATTTATTTATTTGTTTTCTGTGTGAAAAAATGAGTAAACTAGGCTAATACTGAAAAGGAGGAGCGATCAGGCTACGCATGGCTCCGGGAGTTCAATTTTAATTTCAAGAGAACAACACAAGATGAATGAATTAGAATAAGATTCAGCCGAACCTAGAGACTGACGTCAAAGCAAAGATAACTTACAACGCACATGACACAAATAACTTATTAATCTAATCAAAATGAATAGTAGCGTTATTTTCAGATGAGGTTGGTGCTTTCAAATCGCATTTTATAATATGATCTAGTAAATTTTCTTGCCAACAAAATAACAAGTAAATCTCCCAACTCACCTGCATTATATAAAACCCCAAGGTAAGATCAAATGTCAAAATAACAATGTACGCCACTAGACATAAACTGCAAGTAATGGCAAGGAAACAAACGCAGAATAAAGAGGCGGACAACATCACTTTTCGTTCTCCATACGAGTCTACTCATCTGGAAGAAAAATCCTCTCCTTGAGGAAAATAGCTAACTGGACACTGACTTTAGCCTCCATTTTATACAGTCGCTTATCAGACTCGATCATCAAGACCGGGGTATTATGGTAATATTTTTAAAATACGATCACAATTATTTTCCTACATGTATCGTATGGAATATTTATATTGTAAAATGTATAATGGTAAAATAAGATGCATAAAATAATACATAAATGACATATTAAAATTTCAAAGTGAATTGGTAAGCTTTCGAGGTTTCCAATTGTAGAACAAGGACTACAAAATATATGTGGCGGTTTCAGACTGAGCGCGATCTGAAACAGAAAGGAGTTTTTTTTGATTCACTTCCTTATTCGGTACTTTCTATTGCTTTTGACAACGTCAAGAAAATCAACTTCCCATCACGTCTCATTCTGTATGCATGGAATCATCAGTTTAGCCAAATCAAGCAATTTTACTGTTACATTTTGAGTTTGAAATTTGTTCCCTGCAACTTTAGTCTTTGTATTTATTTCCAAAATATATTGTAATTTTGGCTTTTGATTACGTTTAGGCTAAACTGTTAAGGCATACTTTTCTGCCTTTGACTTGAAACTGAAGTTGGAGTTCACATTAATTTAATTCGGTTAGTTTCTACCTTATCAAGGCAGATGCAATTGGAACACTCAAAACTTTCTCTGTTTTTTCTTACTTTGGTGTTTTACATTCATCCTAATCCTTTTTAGACATTTTTTCCTCCTGGTGGATATGCAGTCTTTTATTAATTTGGTAAATAATGGAATTTCAAAGATCACGTTTCTTGGTTAGATTAGTTGGAGGAGATTCAAGTGAGTCATGACATAATTCGGTCGCTGTGTTTGGCGTATGTAAGTAGTGCACCCAACGCCTAAATAGTGCGTGCCTTGCCAAGAAATCTGACATTCACCTCTACTTGGTCAAGAGCGGCAATATTTGTCTCCATTAGACAGAGAGTGGTATCGTACAAGAGTTCTGGGCAGCATCTAGAGGTGACTGATATTCCTTTCTACGAATCGATGCTACTTAGTTTTACAGATAGGCTTTGAGCATAAAAGATGGACAATCGAATTACAGTGATTCAGAAGATTAAGTCACGGGTAAAGTAATATTTCCTAAACTCGAGGAAGACAAATGAAGTCAAAGTGGGAGAGTAGGGCCAAGGGAAAGTGGGCTAATATGCATGCAAGCATGAGAATCACGCCTCTTCACCTGTGATTTACTTAGTGTCGTTCCGTTGGGGTTAAACAGGTGGGAATTAGACTAATGTGAAAAGAGCAATTAAAACTGGTTAATCAACGTTTTAACTCTAAAGCGTTTAAAATTAGCCCAAATAAATGCAAGGTCTTTGATGTATTTTTACTCGGACCAAATGTAAATGTATATTCCTGCATAGATTTTATGTTTACACTTCCCAGTTTAACGATCCTTCGTGGAATCCGCATGAGCCAACATAATATACGAAAGCATTTAAGTAAATACACAATTTACAAAAGACATAATGCACCTTTATGCAATCTACTTCCATATTCCTTAACACAACTTTTGTCTTGAAAAATCTTATCGTAATACTTGCTACTATGCAGCCTCACATCTGAAAACCGTGAAATTGTTTTTAAAGCTAACAGTCTGTGTAATGTTTGAAAAATGTGTTGGAAAATTACAAGTGTTTTATCATTGAGAATGCTGTTTTAGGAAGACTTCGTATCAATCCACATGGTTTTTTCATTTCACACACTGTCTATTCTTGAAAGACCTGAAGTCTGCAAAATTAGAAGCTACAATAATTAGCATGCTGTGCCTATAAGCATTGCGAATGTGCTCTTTAAAGATAAGGGGGAAATGATAGACACGGAGAGGGATCTGTCTGGTGGGTATAATAGACAGAAGGAGAGTAATCAAACATTGAGATTAAAGTAACTCAAGACGGTCTACTGAAATAGCGTACGTAGCATTATCAAAATGCACACTTTCTTCCATGCACCCTATCAACGCGTGACCCAAGACCATGCTTAGAGAAAAAGGTGCTGTCTAGCATTGATAATAATGGAGTGGTTTCGATTCTAAAATGTATTTTTTTGTCGTCAAATACTAACAAATAATGCACAGGTGGGCAAATATCCCTTTAAGTACAGAGTAGAAGAAATGATCTAAAGACTTAGTAAACTCTTTGATATTCATATTTCAGAATTCCATTGGTGTCTTTACATTTTTTTAATAAAGGCGGATTAAGTACCACCCGTTAGCGACAACCACAGACTACCTAATAAGACTTCTACTAACGTCAAGGTGTTACCTAGGTGTTTGTTAAGCTTGGATCACAGGCCATAAATTTCTCAGTGCAAATCATTATGTCGAAACATTTTCACATTACGCACGGTACCTATTAGCTTTTCCTGCCAAGTTTCACCCATTGAACTCTGAAAGCACGCTCACACGCCTTCAAGAAACAGTTGTGGAAACACAAGAGCGTACTCAACCAAATAAGCATCCCAGTTAATCGACATTAAGTCTCTACTAATACACAATTTCAACTTTTATCTAAAAAATCACTCAGTATAAAATTACTGAGTGTCCAGCCACCAGACAACTCCCAAAACACAAAATTTTCTCGTCCTCTCTTGAGCGTTCTCTCTGTTCTCGATAAAGCTCGCCGATTTATGTCTTCTCCCATCTTGCCGTGTGAAGGGAATCGAAAGAGATCAGAAGATTGAAAGTTCAGCTAATTTCCTGCATCTTCTAAAATAATAACCATTCACTTATTACACCTTTTATAAATGTGCACTCCTGTCAACGTCTCCCTTTAACAATTTCTTATCTTAAGAAACATTTATCGCATTTGATTTTTTCCTTAAATAGGCTCACGTTATGGCCTGTGTTTCAGGGAGGCTATTGATAACTTTAACAAAAATAAGTGAGAAGATAAGAAAGGTTTAAAGGGGTAAATATGAGGTAACGACAAATGGCTCATGAAGACTCGTTGCAATTGTTTGTTGCTCTAAGGGATCGAATTTATCACTTTAATAAAAGGCCTATTTAATGGTATCAGATAAATCTCTTGCATGCTATGACCTTCTGAAAGTGCAATCGCGAGCACGCTGACTTTCAACCGATCAGTGGTCACTTTTATGCAACGTGGCTCAACATTGGTTGTATTTAATGACTAGGCAGGAATTTGGTGGATAAAATAATTAGCCATGGTTTGAGGATCAATTTATCAAAGATTTTCAATTCAAGAGAGCCACATCAGATGGTCGTACTTAAGTGGGGAAGTCCGAATTCTACAATGAACACAACACGATATTTTCCTGCTAGCTACAAAGAAGAGATAATTCGGCATTCAAACAAACTTATAGACTGTTTTGACTGCTTGAAATCAACGACAAACTATCCTAAATAGGGAATGGGAGAGATTCAACAAAGTGATCTCATCTGTGAATTCTCGCACATGCCTTTTGAGGCTACAAACTTATGGTAGGTCTTTGCATGTAGCATGTGCTTAAAGTCGGCAAAAAAATTTTTCCAATGAGAATTGAATAAAATAGCAAATCAGCCAACAGAAGGCCAAAGATAATTCATCAACTGGTACACCCCCATGTCAAGTATTTGTGATCTACACGAATTACATAAAAAAAGAAAGTCTCAACGCGTCAAATTTTTTCTTCCGAGGAGAAGATGGATTAAAAAAAGTATAAGTCTGAAAAAAACCATCAAATTGAAAAATAAAAGTCGACCTAATGAGTCTAGAGATCTAATGGAGTAGGACTATTCCAACTTTCGAACTCTCACTTCCAAGTCCCACTTCTTCTTTAGCAGTGCAAGCAGTTCACATCATTTCAAAATATAACGGATCTACAAATCATCAGCAGTTTTATCTCCCACCCTCTCCCATTACTTAGGGGAATAAAACAACACTGTCTAATCGTAAAGCTAGACAACGTCATTTAGTTGTCCATCGGTGAACAACAATTAAGCGAAACGGGCAAGTGGACTAACTTGATTCCTATAAAAATCGAGATTTCTACTAAGTTAGGTAGGAAGTAATGCGATGCAATAAAGCGCAGCCAGAACACAATTCTAAAAATTGTCTTAACTCAGAGTCTGTCGTGTCTACGCCTACCCTTGAATCGGGGAATTCGTTTTTACATGTTCCTACGAATACTTTAGGTTTAAATCTCATTCTCTAAGAGTTTGCAGAGTCGTGCCCGTATGCGAAAATATTGAAGTTTTTCGGGCTGGTTCATGATACAAAGTAGAGATACCGAACATTTGCTTCAATTTTACAAGTATTTCATCAGTTTCAGTTAGGGTCAAAGAAGAGTATATTTTTATGACAGTTTTAATCAGATGGCAATTAATTATTATGGTACTTTTAATTATTATTAAAAAGAACCTAAAAAATGGAGCCAGTTTTTGATAAAATTAAAACGTTTGATTTATTTGAACAAAGTGGTTCTACGACGGTGTGAATATATGCATTTTAATTTAACATGGATATACATTTTTTCCAAATCAAAATCCACAGGCATTCTATACGATCCCCACCATTTGAAAGGGCGTGAGAGAAGAATCTAATTTAATACAAGTCTCACTACGACTCTCCTCTGTTTGATGACGAGTCCTCTCCTGATTCATTTTTATACAACTACTTCAGTTCAATTTACTTAACCATTTTCACTATAAGATTGTGATTATTCATACCCTTTAAATTTAACATTATTCGTTCCACTAACAAAATAAAAATATACAAGACCATCTTGCTTATTGTTTTCTTTCTAGTAATTCAGTTTCGTATAAATCGGTCAATTTAAAAAGTAATATCCCAATTTTGCCTTCATGAGTTGTTAAGATGAAGTTGGGTTTTGAGATTGCATGTTCTACAACCAACGCTCATCTCCAAGATGAACAAAAATAACCTATCAAATAAATCCAACGGACTAGGTTCATAGACGCACATAAAGAAAGGAACATCCCACACTTCTTTTCTCCTGACTGGAATCCGTACTAAGGATCAATACTACAAAAAATTTATTTCACTTCGACTTATTTTTAAAAAATGGTCTATTCCCTCCTGCTGAGTAACCTCACCATCCTTTCTCGATTGCTTCAACATCTCATTTACGGTTCTCCAATCCTTCCAATGAAATATGAGAACAGTTGCTGATTCCTCGTAGACTACAAGACGAGAACATCTCATATCTAACTCAATAAGGATACACAATATAGATTCGCGCTGGATGAGCGTTGGGTTACAATTCAATTGATTTTACCACCTAATTTGTATTAATGCGGCAGATACCAATTCTGCAAAAGTCACTCAACCGACATTATAAAGTGTCCTCTGTCACACATCTTGCATTATTTCTGAAAGTGAACATGCATCTCAAGGTTATTTCTTAATCCAATTATTTCATGGTATTCGGAGACTTATAAAGGGCACGTTTTCAAATATAATTTAATAATTCAAATAAGAAAAGAGGAATAATAGGGAACTAGAAACCAAAAAATGTAAGACAGTTGCATTTATTGAAAATAAAATATAACATCACCAAAGTGTCTATGGGGGCTCAGGTTTTATTTCTGCGAGTGATAAATTTAAAGCGGGTTTTACGTCATTTTGAGATTCTTCAACACTCCTACCTGAAATCAAAAGATTTTTTAAATCATAGCCATTAATATCGACTAGTTAGTTGAAAGAAAACTTCATCAATGGCTACAATTCGTATTTACACAAGCCTTTCGTATGGGTCTTAGCAACAATAGCGAGTTCGAAGGGCTTACCGGAAAATAGCTATTCAAAATATCAGTAGGATAGCGAGAGTGCAGTCGCAAGGTAGAGAGGTTTCATTCTTAAGTCCATTGCAGTGGACAATTCCATGCAAAGCATTAAAATGATGAGTAGTGCAGCTGAAAAGACCAGAAGTTTCCACTTTTGCACCTTGAATTCTTCTTTGTTCACAATCCACCTGTCTTCAATGGCTTAGAGACATCCACTCAGACATACAATACACTCTCATCATTGCATAACACTTCAGCAAAATGTATTGAACAATAGTGGCTACAGTCAATTCCCCAATCACATAACAAAACTCCCTTATTTTGTAAAATAGGTCAAAAGGAATTCAGCATGACGATCAAATACAAAATACGTCCTTTTTACAAAATAGATGCTTACTCCTATGAACCACGTTCACATGGTACTGAAGACTTTGCCTGGATGGGAAGAAACTCCCGCATTTGTCACACCGAAACGACGTAGTCCCTGGAAGTTGAAAGGTAGTTTATACGTTAAATTATTAATAGTAGAAGCCATTAGATATTCTTTCAATACTACAAGTAGAAATTCGGAACAGAGGTATGATTAAATGTCAAATACTTACTTTCATGAATGCCCCTTATGTGCTGTTTGAGTGAGTCTGGTCGAGAGAAGGACTTGTCACAAATCTCACACCTGAAAGATCTGAGATCTGAAAAGTTCAATTGTAACAACACAAGTTCTGCAGCTCAACAGCTTTCAAAAGGTAAATCACAGGCCAAAAAAACCAGTAATGAAAAAGAATTCATATATAATTTACAATTTTTTACTTCAATGGCTATATCGATAATAAACGTTGATCGTAGTACATTTACACACAAATAAGCAAGTATGTGCAGTGCAGTCCGCATATAAAGATAAAACTTTAGGTATTATTTTAACAACAGAGTCAAGACAGTCGGTTGAACTTATAATCCGAAGTTACCATGAGGTGGAAGAAATCTTTGCGTTTATCATTTGACACCTGTGATATTATAGCAAGACTATTTCATGAAATACCCCCCTCCCCCCATTTCTTAAAACCCCTTAGTAATTGATCGATTACACTCCGGATCATAATGAAATTCACAGCCACCTAATCATGAAAATGGTGTTAGGAAGGAAATAGTAAAAAGTTGGAGTTTTTATTTTTAGCTTCATTTTTTCCTGAAAACTATTCAGCAGTATAATCAAATTATTCTCCTACTTCCTCAGTACTAGTTCACTGCGCACCTGTAGCTTCTCCGGGAGAAGTTCGAATTCACTTGGACTTATTGAAGTTTTCCAAAAATATTAAGATTTTCAACTCTTTACAGGCATGCGCATCCAAGAGTTACGATCCTCAAGTCGATAAATTAATTCAGATGAAAAATATAAATTCGTTTTGTTAAAGAGAAACCATATTAATAAATAGTTCGAAATAAGAAAGGCATACAAAATCTCAAACCACGTTTTGATGTTTAAGCATTCTTATCATAAGTGGGAAGAAAACGAAAATTGCATAATCAATTATGCCAAGGAAAGGACATGCAAATAAACTCCCCTCCGAAATCTTAAAAATTAGACGCAAACAGCAGGCTGAAAGCATTGTCCTCCGAAATAAAACGTTTTGAATATTTTATCACATTTAGATGAATTTCAGTGATCTCGTCGAAAGGTACTATCATTTATGTACTTAAATCATCAGAGCAGGAATAATTAATGGTAACCGCCTGCAAAACTGGATGAAATTGGGTAAGTAGTTTGCTCTTACTTCTATGAACTCCATCCACATGAAACTGGAGACTTTGTTTGGTGGAAAAGGATCTGTTGCACTCATCACATGGGAATGGTTTCAAATCTAAAGAAAAGCAAATATATCCTATAAACTGTATAGTTGCATGCCAGGAACTTGAAGCTAGAATGATGGTAATGGGTATTGATACATTTAGAATATGCGACTTTATTGGGTCGAAAAAATTGTCTGATGGAACATTCCGAAAGGTTAACAAATGATACTGAACGCACATCTATACGACTTCTCCCATATTATTAATCGATGCACTCTAACTACTCTAGGAGAGCTGACGAGTGTAGTTGGTTGTAATGACATTTTCTTACCATTCTTTAGTCGATTTCAGCAGACAATGCCATGCAAAGTATTAAAATGATGAGTAGTGCAGCTGGAAAGACCAGAAGTTTCCACTTTTGCACCTTGAATTCTTCTTTATTCACAATCCACCTTTGGCTTCGATTCCACATCTGTCTTCATTGGCTTACAGACATCCACTGAGACAGGCAATACGCTCTCATCATTACATAACACCTCAGCAAAGTGTATTAAGCAATAGTGGTTTGAGTCAATTCCCCAATCACATAACAAAATTCCCTTATTTCTCAACGCAGATTTCTACATTAACAATGATTTCCCATGAAAAGCACTAGAATAATTTCAGAAAGATCGAACACTTACTTCTATGAACCCCGTCCACGTGGTACTGAAGGTAACGTTGAGATGTGAAGGCTCTGTCACATTGGTCACACTGGAATGGTTTTAGATCTGGAAGAACAAATGTTAGTAGCAAATTTCATGTTCATGGCTATTGTACTCTTGAAAAGTTTATAAATATTAATTTGATAAAATTCTCTAAGTTTTAAGCTCTCCAGATACGATCTAATTTACTATTACAAATCTATACTACGAGAAGATTTGACATCGACTTGACTGCAAAGTCCATACTTTTATAAAATACACGTTTACTGACAATTGCCATATTATCTGAGATAGCTTGATTCACTTGGTTTGCACCTTATAATACTCAATACATCAATCCTTTATTCCTGAGATAACGAATAGGATAAACATAGTTCAATTTTACTTTGTATTAAAAGTCGTAAGAACTTAAACAGAGTATAAATGTAGCACTTCCTCCAACATCACAATTTAGACCATTTGTCTCCGAACGGGTTTCTCTAGCTGCGCCAGAAATATTGGGTAAGAAGAATTCGGTTAAAGGAGCTACTCTACAAGGCAAGCGAGTGAATATTGGATAACGACAAATGGAACACGGAGGCATAGCCACGATGAGAATTTATGTCATTAATAAAAATAAGTGCAAGATAAAATTAGTGAAATAAAATGAGAAATGCTTACTTTCATGCACCGTCTGTACGTGCCTTTTGAGGCCCCCTCTTTGTGAAAAGGATTTTTCACAAACCTCACACTTGAAAGCCCTCACGTCTACAAAGTGAAATGAGCATTAAAGACTTAAAATACAATGTTAAAAGGTACTACACTAAGGCCAGATATGCTCAGGTCGAGTAGAAAGAAAGTAAAAGACCTCTGATTGTGAGAGGAATATTCCTACTTGTCAGTTAATATACCTGCTTATGCCTGATTGACTACCTGAAGAAGTGAAATTTAATACAAGAATGCAGAAAATCAGTGCTTACTTTCATGCACCGCTTGCACGTGCCTTTTGAGGACTCCACTTTGTGAGAAGGATTTTTCACACAATTTACATTCGAATGTCCACACATCTGCAAAATAAAAGGGACATTGAGTAGGTAAGCCTACGGCAACTGCTATATTTGATTAAACTTTCCAAAAGTACATAAGTTACCGCTGTGCAACTAAAGCTCAGTTATTTTAGAAAACATCGTATAAAAATAATTGTACAAAACGGCAAGACGGAGTTACTACTAGCTGAAGCTAATATAATAATAGAATAAAATAATGAACTCATAGGCATGAGAGGGAGGAAATTATTCTCAATGTCTATCGGCAAAGTGTTCAGCCAGTCCCGTATGAAGGGAAAGATACGGAAGTTATCTCACCTTAAGAAAGGAAAGGAAAATGGAAACATTTACCCAGTCATCGGTAAGCTTTAGGCACTAGAATTCAATAGCAGATTGAGATTACAGCTAGCAGAAGAGCTTGAATGGTCCCAATGTGGATTCTGTAAAGGAATGATAGCCGATTAAGTGATGTTGGACATTCCAACACTAATTTGAAGTGCTATTGGTAGACCCCAAGACGACCTTTGATGCCCTACTCATATGGGAAATAGTAGAGCAGTTTATCTGAAGGCTTAATGGAAAAGTGTTCCCAGTTACAAGAGATTATTCTTAACACTGAGTGAAAGCGAGTACGTGCAACTTTGTCAACTGCTTGAGAATGTTTGCAGAGAGAAAACAATACCACTGCACTATCAAGACGATCACTTTCCCAGGATGAAATGATTGGCAATAACTTCAGGTATCCAATTTCCAATCGATTTAGACATTATAAAAACGCAAAAATGGGTGAAATAATAGATAGAGAAATTTTACCATCAGATTCGATGCGAGCCACTTCAAAAGCACCCTCGGATTGGCAAGTGAATTAATAAGGCACAAATCTTAGAAATAAACCTCCCTTACCTTTTCCGAATTATTCTTTTATCTACTGAATTTCCGAATAGCATATTGTATAGTATCCTAATAACCAATGGAACGACATAAATAACAACGGACTACCATGTTACAATGTGCCAGATAAAAAATAGAGGAAAATAACAAATTCTTACTTTCGTGTACCGTTATCACATGTCTTTTAAGGCGTCCGATTCCAGAGAGTGATTTTCCACAAACCTTGCACTTGAAAGCATTCACCTCTGCAAAATGAAAAGGAATTTCAAAGCTACTGATGTATTGAACATATTTCAAATGCTAATAGCGCCTTCTGTTACGAGTCTAGTACCAATGGAGGCTATTTTGAAAGAGAACCGTACAGTCCCACAGGGCGATAACGGATTAAAACAGAGTAGACCACACTTTACACATTGGACACTGCCTCAATTTCAAAAGAACCTATTGGTTACTATAAACCGCTACGGAATCCGCCTAAATATACACCACCGATCTTTCTTCGGTCTGGCATTCCCAAGGCATCAGTTCGTAACAGAAAGCGGCGTATTGTAGTGTAAACGTATTTGCGGCAGTAAAATAATTGCGGGTTCCAAATGTTCGTAGGTCATAAATAGCGAACAGAACGGACACAGCACGATTACCACCTGAGCACGTTTTGCGCTTACAATTAATTTATCATAAAGATCGAGATTAAAATATGGGTGTGAAGTGTACAACGCCGCTGAATATGACCAAAGGATTATCTGGAAAGTGCACATGTGTTACCGATCAAATGAGCAAGCACCGAATTCATCCCCAGCCAATCAAAGATCAGCATCCGTACAGCGAAGAGTTCATTGTAATCAATGACCAAGTAACTTTTTATTTCAAATTATCTCACGAAACAACTTGTGTTCCCAATACTTCAGACTTCGTCTAGATAATTTTGAAAGCAGCGTATGTTAAAGGCTCACCATACTTGTCTGAAGCTATTTAGAACTCTCGGAGAATCACTAAAGTTTAGTAAAGGACTTATTCCAATGGTAAAAATAGAAGGACAGGGTGGAAATCCGAACTCAATACCTGGAGGTCGAAATAGTGCCAGGAATTCAGCAGCGCTTCGATTGAACATGTTTCAACTTCGAAAAATATCAATCTAATGAAATAGACGAGATCTAGTTGGTGGCAATAGTGCTCAACACTTACTAAATGTAAAATTAAAAAGATCACAGAAAGTACTCTACTTACAACGACTACACTTCAGTTGAAGAATATCGCATTGAAAAAAGGGTTCTTCGTATCATCCATACAAAATCAGTGGGCAATTTGAATCACCTCTCAAGGTACATAAACGGATGCTCTTTAGCCAACCAACACCCACCAGGTCACAACATTTCACGACGAATCTTGCCTGTATGTACTGCTAGACAACCTGATTCAGATGCTCAATGAGAGGACTGGCAAATTGGACCATCTTGTCAACTAGAAATCAGCTGAATTGACAGAATTAAATATCGGAGGGTGGAGATTCTGAGGAAGGACACCAAGTGAGGTAATAAGTGCAATAAGTCGTCATTTCTTTATCATCCCTATTTGAGTCTACAAAATCGTCTACACATGTCTCAACGTTGATTTTAATTAAGCCAAGTTCTTAAAATAGAAAGCAGTCGCTTTCAGCATGAAAACAAACAAAATAGGATCTACTCGCTTCCTTCGCTTCAGATTTATTCGCAAACACGAGATTCGATGGCACTTGGAGAGACTCAGCCGGATTCCAGGGAGGCTCTAACATTATGAGAATAAATTTTACGGAAACAGAGACCACAAGAAATAAATATTCGCATCATCATTATCATTCACATCTCTCTCAACCCAAAATGGGCAGGGTAATCATAGTGGAGAACTTAGGTAGAGTTAGGATGGCCAATGTGCAGATTGCATTCGGAATATTTGGACTTCCAGAATTTGATAGAATTTACAGTTCAATATTATAAGGAAGAAATTAAAAAAAGGGAAAGCTGGAAGACACTTCGTTTAATTTTAGGACCTTACGATTAGGCATTGCTACAACCAATGGGAATGAGTTAATAGGCATGCAAGTGTAGTTTTGCGTTAATACTAATATTGATTCATTTTGACGTGGACGCCAAAAAGCACACCTGGTATTCGACTGCTTTATTAATAAAAGTAATAATCGAGTGTGTATGAGGAGGTCCAGTCGAAACGATTAAGAACTTGGAACGATAAAAATGGCTTCCCTAAACCAAAAACACTGAACGTACGATTAGTTAAACTTATATTCTTTTTAAAAGTAACAAGATAAAATTGTGTATTTCAGCATAGCTGCCCAGCAAAGAAGATGATAGTACAAAGTTCATTACAATAAAATATAAACCTAAATAGAAATATTAATAATTAGATTTAAAGGAAATTCTAAAGTAGGGAATGTCTCAATAAATTAGAAAAAGCGAATATATAATCTTAAATTATCTTTCCTTTAATACGCTGCACATATAACTAGCATTCTAAAAAAAGACGGAACCACCACATCTAATCTCGAGGTATAGTAATTTATGGAAACTTACCGAATCCAGACATTTCACAAAATAAGAATGACCTAGATGGCCTTAAAATTCGTTGGCTTTGCATGCGGTGGAGTTCTTACTTTTGCTATTTAGATACTTTTCCTTTAATTTCCAAATCAATACTACAAAAGGCAAATAAATGGAGTGGAAAATGTAGTGTCTACTAAAAATATCATTCTACGTACCTGTGAATATTTACGGAAAATTTCATATCTATTTACGTTTAATATTAACAAACTAATATTTTATTTCAGTATATTTAATTAACTAAAAATTAATAAGGCCGACAACACAATTTTCCTCTCTCGACTTTTCTTAATAAAAAGAAAACAATATTTAAGCCAATAATATCTGAAGGTTGCGAGGTGAATTCTTTATGTGGACATAGGTTGCAATAATCTTCAATAAAAATTAGAAAAACAAACGTCGAAAATTATAAACATGCATATCTCTTGACTGTACTTTTCTATCTAAGTAACAATGGTAACAAACCAAAACATAACAGGTTAGTTTTGAATTATTAGAAATTTCAAATCACACCCTGTTAAAATCTTAACTGTTAGGTTTGATCCCGTACAAGTAGACGGTGTTATCTCGTGCTAATTAATTATATTTATAAATAATCATGGTATGTTTCCTTCAAGAACTTGTAGCGGATTAGCTACCTAACTAAGCCTGACTGTACTCAGAAACCTCAGTGGCAGTTTCTCCTAGTCCGTAAGACACCCAAAATTAGCTAGGCTATTGTAAAGCTAAGAAGACAGAGGTATCCAGAGAATACGTTTATTCTAGACACGCATGGCGTAGAGCGTAACAAGGGATGAAGCCTAGTTATTCAAAATGGCGAATTAAGTAAAACGAGCGGAGGCTTTTGATTGGCCATTGGCTGTGCCCCCACACTCAATTCGTACGCGGAGTTGAAAGGCCGCACCTTCGAGTCACGCTGTGCGCTCATGCGATGACGTGTCCCACAAGCTCATCTTGTAATCATCAAAATCATTTCTAGTAATCGGCGTGCGCGATAGACTTACCTCTACGCGATGCATCCTAGGTAACGATACTCATATTTCAAAAAAGTCTATAAACCGGTAGTTGACTTTAAACAACCATGACCCGACTGTAAGTCATATTCGACCGCCTCCACAGTACTCAGAATGCTTATTTTCGTGAGCACCTAAAACGTGTTTTCTGAGGTAAGAGGTTTTGACATGGACTTTGCACACAATTAGCACCTGAAGTCTATAGGAAAAAACAGAAAATAAACTGTGATCTAATTTATATGAGAACATTCAACTCCTCTCATTCGTAATAGAATATTCACAAAAGTGCATGCGTGATAATGATCGTGTAAAAAGAAAGCGAGGCTGTGAGTAAAGACCGCCCAGCTGTCAATAGACACTCTATGATTAACATAGCTGGGCTTCATCAGTGGCACATAACCAGACTAAACGTTACTCACTCCACACGCTCCAGCTCCTCGATACTGTTGAGGCAGCTCAGCGAACTTCTGAAGCAATTTCATACCAAGGCATTTTGCTAAAGAATATTGCTCAGCTTTAGTCGACGCTTTTGTGTAGCATCCACTACACCTCTCATTTAATTGGAGGTTGAAAAAGTGCTATTTGCTCATCAAGTATGTTCGAAAATGAATGCATCAACTTAAATCCAGTTAAATTATTTTATTAGAAAAACCAAACAAACAAATATTCATTTCTCAATCTTCAGATGCAGAGAAGTTAGTAAACATCTGACGATTCAGGAGCGATCAACTCACTTTTATCAGTTAACTCCTTGCAGATCATAAATTGAACCAATGCGATGTGCAATAGGAAGAGCGAAGGTCTGTCTACATTTCACTTATCTTTCGATTGAGGCAAGTACGAATTCAATACGTAGAGACCGAAATGTTGGCTTATATCTAGCCAATTTACAGCTTACAGTCATAACAAACTTGTGGCGTACACAATCCGTACGTGCAGACCACTGCTCAGATGTTTAACCATTAACGTTCACCCAAAATATGCCAGAATTATTCGATAACTAATCATCTTTATCGATTTCATAATTTGCAATAAAACCTTCGCTTGCCAAACGTCTTCCTGCCCTCTATCTTCTCGATAGCCTTTCTAACTAGGAAGAACTGCCACAGAGATTTCTGAGCATAGTCGAGGCTAATTAGAGTAGCTAATCCTCTCCACACTCGACACTGTCGACTTGAATGTTTATTTACAATTCATCTGCTTTTAGAGTCTTACAGTGTGTTATTCAATGCCAATTATGTAGTAAATGACGCAGCTACTGAGGGTCTCATTAGCGCTTGCGTATAATGTTGATCACAGGAATTGTCATATATAGGCTACCAACTGCAAAGTTGATCGAGTATTCAAGATCAGTTCGAACTATCGTACACCAATTTTGCTGTACATAATTTTTACATGTAGGAAAAATACAAGCAAAGTTGGTTTGAATTGCTCTGTACTGTGCCGTTGTCGAATTGCACTTGTGACAGGTGCAATTCTTTGTGATCTGCCAGTCGAATACAATATTCTACAGGGCATAGCAAAGCAAAAGGAGGTAAAATGTGGTGACCCTCCAACAAACACAAGGGGAGAAGAACTTATATAACTGCTTTGCAGATTTCTATGATGGAGAGTCACTAGAGCAAAACAAGTGAGGTGCATATTGATTCAATGTGAGTTCCAAAACAATGAGAAGGATTTGAAATGCATAACGCCTTTGCTAATACCACCTCAAACAGCTCGTTTCAACGAGGAAATATGGAACTATGCACTGATATATTGCAAACATGCATTCATACTTGGTATCTGTACTTGATACGGTGTGAGAGAGATTGATATCACCTCGAGATTCTTCTCATTGCCATCTCAGAGAGAAGTGATAGACCAAGGAAAAGTTGGTTTTATTTAAGAGAATATAACAGACCAAATATAACCAGACACATTTGTGCAAATACTCGAGGCGACTGTTCAGAGACCTCTTCCACAGCAATTTCTTATCGCGATGTCTGCAACCATACCGGCCTTCCCCTGAAAGCAAACAACATTGCATCAACATGTGAATTGAAATGCAGAAAGCAAAAATAAAACAGCGAATTTAAGATTGGGACATTTGGAAGCAAACCTAAGGAGGTAACGGTGACGCTGTGTAAAATAGCACGTTCCCAACCCAGCCCATGCACATTTCACATTTTCCAAGCCTCACTTCAGCGTCTCCCTAAACTGTAGAGACAATAATAAGATTTCTCTGCTAGAGGCTATTTCACACAATTGGTTGTTCGGATGCCAAGATTCAATGAGCTCCAATTAAGATAGCACTACCTACCTCGTCTGTTAGTTGCGCTTGATAATAAGTGAACAACAACGAATAAAAGCACTCTCTATTGGATCTCTACTAGTAGCAGTGTCTTTTCCTGTTCCTATGGCTACTGTGGCCAAGGCGATTGCACATATCTCATACTAACTCGTACAAAAGAGTGCTCACCAAATACCCATTGCTGATGAGTCTCGAGCAATCCAATAAGATAATGAACACGAATGTACAAATAAAGTTTATTTTAACAAATAATATGAAGGGGGACGAACAATGCTCGTGGGGATGACCACGGTACTTTGACCACATTTGACTGACAAGCTCACATTGTGGGGCGACTTTGTATTTGCAACTCGCTTCTTCACTCAGTGTGTGTCGTTGAGTTCATTCCCTAAAATTGTGTAGTTATTTTCAGAACACATCATCACTTCGCATATTCAATTATCCTCCGTTTGGCAGCCTATTTTTGATCATATTTTGCCGCAATAACTGCTCTCTTCTGCATCTGAGACGTAGAGAAACAGCAAAATGGTTCCATCCGAACTTTAACCTGAGAGGAAGTATGTGCACGAAGTCTACGACTCTATTGATGAATTGATTGGTAATTCATGCACTTCGCACTAGCCTGGAGCCATAGCATTCCTCATAGCTCATCCTCGGAGCAGTTTTGAAAATGCCTGGTTGTTGGCAGTCGGTAATAGAGAGGAACTACACACATCTTCTCTTCTAGCTTCTGACTTCAGCATAAATTTTTCTGGAGTAGGTGAGATAGCGATGTTGCTATGTAGTTACTGGATTAACTGAATTACCTTGGGTGCCTCAGACATTCTTCTTCTTCTTCTTCTTCTTCTTCGGTGAACACATTTGTCCAACCACTGATATTAACCGTAACTCTCACCTAAGGTGATAACTAACGGTGTGTTTCATTTCACTTCCTCTCCACTCCTCTAGGCTGAGGTGGGGTGAATAATGGGATGTGGATGTTTGGGGAAGCGTCTCCTGGAGGTGAAATGGGGATTCAACACTGTCACGTCTATGGAAAAGGGGAAAGGAAGAAGTTGACTTACCTGATACCGCCCCTGTTACCTACTGAGTGCCTCTACCAACGGGAGATTGGTTAGCAAGCGTTGGAAAATTCGAGAGTAAGCAATCAATTATTCTGTGTAACTAAGGCACATAAAATGGAAGTATGATACATTACATTCTACCATAGCCATCTTGGTTGGCGATTGGGAAGAGGAATTGACTTCGACGTGCCTCGCTGCTGACTGCGATCTAAGAACTTGCGGATCCAACTGTCATGCCAATTCTAGTGCACTGAAAGGTGGGGAGATGGTAGTTGTGCAGACATTGGCAGTATAAATAATAGCATTAGTAGTCCGTAGTGATAGTGAGCAGTACCGGTGAGAAAAATCAGTGAAGTAGGAGCCCAACTACCTGACTTAGGCTAGATGGTATTCGCCTTACTGCGTTACTGATCTTCAGTAGGTCCAGCAGGAACCAACGTCCTTCTCGAAGTGAGAAGGAGAATAGAGAGAGAAGGAGAATAGTGAGAAGAGAGAGAGAAAAGTGATTGAGCGCAGTAAGAACGAGTGAGGAAGGAAGGACCGAAAGTGGAAGAAGTGAAGAGGAAATGCAGACACAGAACGGAAGGTGACGTGCAAGGAAGGCAGTGACCTTCTCAAGCACTGTTTGTTACTTCCGCCCACCATCCACTCATCGGCAGACACCTCATCTTAAAACGTGGCCTAGAAGAAAGAAATGCTCATTCATATATCATATAAGAAGGACCGAAGATGGTTGGATGGCGAGATAGAACATCTCTCGTTGGGCCACCAGTGTCAGTTGGTCAATAGCACGTGCGTTGAATTAACCAAACTTCATCACCAGTAATTCAACATGGTACTATGTTGAGGTCAGAGGAAGTAACCATAGGACCCACCTGTGTGTTGACTTACGTGTATGTTAACTTACCTGAAGGTTGACTTACCTGTGAGTTGACTTGCATAATGTAGATCCACTGCGACTGATGTCCCATTGTTGAGCTTAATTCAATACTCTTACACATTGTTCCTGTCGGTTTCTCGCCACCACCACTATCTCCTTCAGCTCGCATCTCCGCCATCACCTTTACGAAGCATAAGTATTCTCGTCAAATGTTCTCTCCAATACTGTTCGCGAACTTCGGGTCCTAATCCAGGACAGTAAGTAGCCCACAAGTTTTGCCACCTCAGATGCGCCAATTGTAACTCAGCGAAAGCCACCAAATCCGAAACACGATAGTGATTCCACGGCCAGAGTCTGACTTCCCAAGTCCAATTGTCGAAAGCGACTATTTCATTGAATTGTACCCTCTTCGTCGTCCTGGTCTTCTTGGTATTACTCGTATCCATCCCTGTATCCATCTGCAACTTGGTGTACCCCAATTCTACCTCCTTCTCTTCAACCGCTTCACTTCCTCCTCCTCCTCCTCCTTCTTCTTCAGCCTCTTCTTCAAGTTCTCGCTCTACCTCACCTTCTCTTTCGACTTCTTCATACGCTTCTTCTTTGACCTCTTCCTCCACTTCTTCGTCTCCTCCTCCTCCTCCTCCTCCTCCTACCCCTCCTAGTTCTTTCTCTTCTTGGGCTTCTTCTTCTTCTCCTTCGTCTTCTTCTCTTATATCTTTGGCTTCTCCACCTCTTTCTTCATCTTCCTCCTCCTCCGTCTCCTCTCCTCCTCCCTCCTCTTCTTCTTTTTCTTCGTCATCTTCTTCTTCCTCCTCTTCCTCCTCCTCCTTTTCATCATCTTCTTCTTCTACTTCTTCTTCTTCATCTCCTATTGCCGCGTCTCCTGCCACTGCCTCCACTGTCTCCACTCCCTCTGTATTTACCACGTTGGCTGAAGTTGGCTGAATGCGCAGAAAGACCTGTACCAATGGCTCCCTCCTTAATCGCTCGTAATCTCCCAGCTCCAATTTGTGCCTGTGTTCTGTCACAAGCTGCCACTTAAGATACGCCAATAGTAACTCTGCTACTAATCCCAAATCCGATTCGCTGCAACTATGACTGCAGAATCGTGCCAAGGCGTTGAAATATCGCACTTCATTAAAACTTGACCACGTATGAGGAACCTCACCATCTTCTTCTACTTCCGCTACCTCTGTTTCACTCTCCTCTCCACTTTCCGAATCGACTCGAGCGACATCCTTCTCTCTTCTTCCTATCCTTCTCCACTTCCACCACTTCATCCACTCCCTCCACCTTCTTCCTCTTCCTGCCGCCTCTCCCTCTCCTGCGTCAGTTCGTCCTCTGCCGCCTCTCCCTCGCAATCCACAGAAATTCACAAAATTCACCACCAACCTTCTCAATCTCATTTTTCGCCAAACACAAATATGCATGAACGACAAGCTTGCAGTGAGCGATGAAATTGCAAAAGTGAGATTTACAGTAATTGGATCGATGAGATCAATCGATCAGCCTAAGTGGCAGATCAATACAAATTGACGTAGGTTATTGCAGTGAAGTAATTTTGCAAAGCGCGGGTAAATTGAGAAATATGTAATGAAGTTAAATGATTGGGAGCTCACTTTTAATCAGATCACTTCCATTATTAACACTTGGTGAAAGAATGCTGATGCGTTTGATCTGAAAATGTTATCACCCAGCACAAGCACTTAATGAAAATAATTAATAGTTACGTTACAATGTCCTTTTGCGACTGGATGTTATAGCTACTAATTTTACTATGTTAAATTTGAACAGGTTTGTGGTAGCGGAAGAACCTGAGTAGAGTATTGCATCATTGGATCTCGCGACGATGTAGTCATCTACAAGTCCAATATATGCATATGGAGAAATACACAAACTCAAGAGACCGCATAGGGCTCGTAAAATCGTGTTTTAAACGGTCGAAATCCACGAGACATTTGCTCCCATTGATAAAGGAGATAGTGACTAAAAAAGCCCTGCATTGATTTATCCGAATCGGGAATAATTGCTCCTCGGGTTCGGGTCTAATCTCTTCACCCAACACACCGGATTCGGATCAGGTCTCTCACCACTCCGAGAGTCTACACCAATGCCACCTACAAAGAGGCGACAAATAATAAAGCAAAAGGCACAAACTCACTTCGTCATCTTCTTCTTCTCCCCGAAATAACCAGCAAATTAATCTATTACAACTGCAATGTGCCAAAACACACACTGTCAACGAAACGAAGATCATCTACGAACGAACTAGCTCCCTGCAATGCATATTTGTAAGGTTGCAAACACAAAATTCCCGATAAAGGAACCATTTAGACACAGTCAACTCAATGCTAGCTGCTAAAGCAGTCTGCTTCACTAAACATTAATTGAGAACAAATTGCAAAAAATCGTTATTCCCACACATTAGTGCCGTTGGTGTTGTCGTTGTAAGTAGTAAGGAGTTGTCATTCCGGAGAAATTCTATTCATAATCACATTCAACAAGTTTCTTTCAACTACGCTGTACATTTCTACTGATGCATTAAATTGATTAGACGTTGTCTTGTAGTATAGTGGAGTAAAGCACTCTTTTCACTTATTCCCTGCTGTTATTGGGTCCTTAAACACGAACACATGATTCGAGAGGCTACTAATAAGTCGCAACTCCCATCTCCTCTTGAATAGTTTCGTTTCCCAACACGGACTACAGTTCCCATTGTTAAGATAAAGACTGGAAATAGCCCACCCTCCACAATAATCCCTCTGCTATCGGTGGAATGATAAGCCAACAAAAGTGCTCACTACGTGGTGCTTTTACCAGGCATCAGTTTACGAGTAACACAAGTTGCTGCTCTTACAATGTGCAATACAAATTGCTCTACTGTCCTAACGGGAGATGAGAAAAGCACGCTTTCATTAACGACCTGCATGTGATTGTTGAGTGAGTTGCTGGGCTTTAATAGACAAATGCGAGTAGAAATAGACACACCATGTCATTTACCCTTATGCACCCTTCCATGGACCCACTTCATATGACATTGAAGGTGGTTCGCACCATAGCAAATGGCAGGTACAACAACCTGATCGTTTCTCATGCGTCGTAGCACAATATCGGATGATCATATGATGTTTAAGGAATAGAAAGTATTAATAGCTTCAAAACTGTTTAAAGTGTGATATCTTCCCCAATTCTATCAATCAAATCCCTTCATTCCGAGTGGAGAACTGTTCAAGAGTGGAAAGAACTTCGTAATATACGAAGAAGGAATGGACAAAACAAGGCCTTGCCATTATGAACCACGGTTAGGTGTGTCGAAGGAGATCGTGACGAGAATGAAAACCGTTTCCGCAAATTTCGCAACTGCAAGGGTTCAAGCACACTCGTCGGGAAAGCAATACATTCAAGATCACACAAATTAGTGTATTCATAGATGGTAACTTGTATTTTCTAATTCAAGGTCGGAATGAACCAATACCATCGAGAAACTAAATGGACAATGTCCTAGTAGAATTTGAAGGAGAGATTTGCCGTTTTCGTCATGTTAATCCGAAATAGCAGAACTGTATCCTTGAGGGGCAAGCTAGTCAGAAAATGTCACAAACCTCCCAACCTTAGGGAGAAAATTCAGCGATTGTAAAATAAACCTCAAGGGCAGTATTAAGCGTAATGGACATTAAGAAGTTAATAAAGTAGTCTCCGCTAGAATCCATTTGGATGCTGTTATGGACAGCAGATAATAGACGAAACCAGGAGATCCACTACCGAATGAAGCACCTAGGTAGTGTTTACGTATTTGTCTATATATACCCCTAGAGACATTTAAAAACTCTTCAGTACTTTCAGTAAGACCTTTCAGAAAAGAGAGAATATATTGAAAGTTGAAATATGTGGCGTACGCAACCCGCACGCGAGAAGATGCACACTCGAACATTTTGGAGTGTGCGGGCGTACATGTAGAGCACTGCTCAGATATTTAACCATTAACATTCACTCAAAATATCCTACAATTATTTGATAACTATCCATCTTTCTAGATTTCAGAAGTTGTAATAAACGCTTCGCTTGCCAAACGTCTTCCTGCTCTCTATCTTCTCGATAGCCACAGAGATTTCTGAGCATAGTCGAGGCTTATTAGTAGAGCAGCTAATCCGCTACAAACTCTCCTCTGAATAAAATGACAATTATGTTTTCGTTTCAACTGCCAGTGTTTTAAGAGTAAAAATAAACCTCATTTCTCAGATGGAACTTAGAGTAATTGACAATCGTTTCGATGTTGGATGAAATGGAATATTTTTTCCCCAAAAAGGATTTAAGGAAACAATTTTAAATAACTTTGGAACTGCACTAAAATTACGAGTCCTCGTTGGTCGTAATTGAGAAAAAAATAGAAAACTTCACTTAACCCCAAGTACGCTGTCTAATTCAGGAAATATGGACATTTGAAAGCCTTCAGAGGCTATAACATTATGCCGCATTCTCACTGCCATTCATCAAGAATCTGATTCTTTTTCAACCTCTCTCTTGAATTTCCATTTTGCATAAGACGTCGTGATTAGGAAAATTGGCTTCTCTATTTTGGAAACTTCGGCAATAAAGAAACCCTTACCACCGCTTCAATGATAACAGCAATTCAATCTCGTTTACATGGAGGAAAACAATCTCTTCTGAATTGAAGGGAGGTTTGCCATAGAAACCCATCACATGACAAGAAATAGAGAATGAGTATTTCCTACTTTAGACGAAACTAGTGAAATTCATGAGGTGCGGAGGTCATTAACAAGTAATTGAAAATCAAATGACATAATTATGACACTAAAAGCAAGAACATGAAACATTTCATTTTTGATCCATTAACATCTTAAAACCATCCGTAACGTTGACATTGTTTCAAATATGCAATTCTTGAAATAGCATATATAATTTACATTAAACACAACCACAATACTGCGGCAATGTATTGAGAGATGAGTAAAGCAGAAATATATTCTTCTGATGTGATAACATTTACATGATTCGCTTTTATAACAAAATTAATTTAGTTAAAATTGAACAATAGACAATAGCACTCGCATATGTAGCTGCTCTAAAGCATTTCCCGGAACAAATCTACAATCAAATTAAAACAAGCATTAATGATCATTTTTAACGACTTACTAAACTGACACCACGTCGATTAACAGGAGGGTTTGTGACTTATGGCCCCAATCACACGCAACATACGGTCAGTTAGACCAGTGGCAATTTAGCAAGCTAAATAAACGGAGCTAGTCTTCAAACGCACGCTGTCTTGTCACGTCAATGTCGCATCCGACACTATGATAGCCTCATCCTCGTGCACTACTTTAATTTAACCCATAATGTCCCGCCACCCTCTATGAGACGTAATTGGAATGAAACTTCCTCTCTCAGCTGGGCCGGCCTTATGTTAAGGGGGAACACGGCTACATTTCAAAATGTTCGGATCATGGATGAAGGTCTGAACCGATTACTTTCTTGTAATTTTCTCGTCATTTACTCGCGATTTTCCAGGTGACAAAACTTAATTTTTACTGCTACAATTATCTAAAGATAACAAATAACCCGAAATAATTCAGCCAAATATGGCGTTCCATTGACCCAGTTTTTGAAGAATCCGACATTACATCACAACTACAAAAAATAAGCAAAAAAACCGTTTTCAATTAACATTGTGACATCATACACATGACAATTTACCTCCCAAAACCAGCTAATTGTCAATTACTTTTCTGTCATTATAAAGCACATCGCAACGAAATTGTGGCAATCGCCACTAAGCAAAATGAAATACTGAAGACCATAGTAACGAACACACTTCGCCATATACAAAATCTTTTATTTTGGCCGGACCAGATTAACAAGCATTGAACAAGATATATAGGATAAAAGGTCATTTAATTCAGCCAATACACTTCTACCATTAGATATATACAGAGTGGATCTCCATTATGGAAAGGTTAAGCTTCATCAGGAATTCCAAACTCACCAATGTAAGCAAACAGTGCCATACGTAATTCCCTTTATCAATATTCCACATTTTTCAACTCATTTCGATTTGCAGAGTATTCCAAATTCTCCTCATTCCATCCTAATTTGAGAAGCTGCCCAACAGATGAAATACATGCAGGGAAGCGGTTGATTCACAAATAGGTCTTTTGCTCCACTAACGGCATCTAATAATTCCGGAATTTATTCATCAATGTCAAGGATTTCTCCTTACAATACAAGCCTCGGACATTGAAGACAAAAAACTGTGCGCATAAGAAGTAAATTTCGCATAGTGGGCTGAAATAGACAGCACTTGACCTTAAACATAGACTATTCAGTCGTTATTTTAGAATTCAAGCAAATTTCCTCTCCTAGTGATTATTCTAAAGCAATTTTGAATTAATATAGAAAAAATCAGAACCTTTTTTGTTTTTCGTTAAACTCGTAACATAATTATATATGCTATTAAAAACAAATGTTAGCGACTTAAAAATCTTTATTTATGATGATTAAGCTTTTCATTTAATTTAATCTGACAAAACAAAGTCTTTCGACACTGCATACCACAGCGAATAATTATTCGAACTCAAATTAACTAAAGATGTTCGCGAAAGAGCACAATCTTCATTTAGAAGAAGTGTCCGACCCTCACAAATGCAAATGATGTAATATGCTCAATGCATAATTTTAATTCTTTATCAGAACTTATCATTGTCAGATTTAAAGTACTTCCTCACAACAAAGGTAGCACCATTTTGGTCTTACTTTGATCACGATATGGGAGCATCATAATAAAATTTCATACGTACTTAATCTACTTAAACCTCCTTCTACAACTAAAATCGTATTAGATTACGCAATTTTGAAAAAAAATGGAATTCTACATTTTAACAGGAAAATTATTTATTACCTACAGAGGCTAGCTATGCAATATGCATATGTAATATATGTGAAATTAACCTAATTATATTAAATATCACCACATTTATGCAGCAAATACGAGGATTTGAGATGACTCAAGAGATAATATACCACCTCTTCGGGTAGGTGTTTGCTTGGAGAACCTCCGATATAAATTCTGTGACACCACTTCATTTTCTATCCTCGATAACAGTCTCACATCTTGATTTTGCAAAAGACAAGCTAAAACTCCAGTTTTTTCCCAATAGAAGGATGTGACGTCTCTAAGTGGATTTGAATGAATTTCCTTGCAAGATTGAAGGTGTTCTGTATACATCTATGTGTATACATAGATGTATGCATACATAATATATGTTTGGAATTAGGCTTCCAACTTGTACGAGGACTTCCTTAACTATTGGCCCAAAGCACCTTAAAATTGGTGATTGTAAAAAGTTACACAGTTGGCCAATGCGAACAGACTCGCAAAATTTATAAATACCGGCAAATATATGTAAAAAATGAAATACTACTTTACAGGAGGAAATATTCCTTATTAATGCCATTTTAACCTTCAATCACGACCTCCCACATTTCGTGACTTAAAAAGTGCATTTAGATGAACAAGCAATGTTTCAGCTTTTTGCATTGATAAATTGAGCAAATAGTAACGCTGAGCGTCTGTCTTTTTAATTCTTCGAAGATTAGGAGTTGCATCACCTTTCAAATTTGACTGCTCAAAAATTGGAAATATCTAGGGTTATTAATCCAAAGTCTACACCTGCATCTTTTAACATTGACTTTAGAATAAATAACGTTATTAACTTTGTAGATAACAATAATAATAATAATAGATCGAAAGTGTTCTATTATGATTAAAGGAGCACTATACGTCTGTTTGTTGTTTTATTGGAAGTAGGCGTGCTAATGAAACAGGAAGTGCGTGCCGGAATGGAATTATTACGCCGAATTATTATTACGAATAATTGTTGTATAACATAGAGAAAAAGTGGGAGTCTGTGCAATCCTGACAAATCTAAGCATCCATGATTTTCCTCGATTAAAATCAGCATTTCTCAAACACCGAGGCAATGAAAGTAACTCCAGATACCAAAATGCCTAGATGCATTTGTAATACCACTTCCAACTACTTTTACTGTGGTATTGGTTTTACAATTTTCCTGGAAAGATAACTATAATTACCTTAGTTGTAAATACGTTATTTCTATTTTGAACTCAAATTTTACACCAATTTTGCTATTTTAAGACCACATTTCAAAGGAAATTAATAAACTTTCGCGTCTATGTTGGTAATTTACAATTTTCGTTGAAATTATTGCATGTGTTTTGCATTTGTGTCAGTGCCATTTTGAAACAGTTTGCTTCTTGTACTAGGATGCTGGCAGTATTTAGGTAGTGAACCATTTCTAACAAGTCCGAAATCCACGCTTTGTTCATGTTCATGTTGATTGAAGTTGACTTCGTGATGGTTGAATCCAAATTGTAGTCCAATACAGACACCTCCAAATTAATAGTATACTGAGTTTTATTCAATAAAATTGAAGTCGTCTTCTAACAATTAGTCACTTTTCAATTCCACTCTTCTGGTGGGGCTCACTGTTAGTGCCTAAATATTGCCAGAAAAGCACCTTCATCACCCGCCATGATTACTGAACTTCAAATTGAGAACAATCGAAGGCCACTTTTTCAAGTTGTAAAGATGGGAAAAATATCTCCTCCATTTACATTTCACGAAATCAAGAAATCAATGAGATTGTGTTCTATTAAAATTGTCAATTTGCAATGTATGCAGAACTGCCCACATTAGGTGGTCAATCTATGCCTTGGTGTGTGCAATTGGAAATTTGGATTTATGGTTTGAAATTTGAATAAATATTGCAATAGTTTAAACAGCAAAAATGTGAGTGTTCGAAATATTTGAATCAAGTAATTGGCAATCGATGTAAAGTGATAGTGTGAAATTGTAAAGTTAAATGGCTTACCGAGGCCAAAAATGCAAGGGAATTGAAAAGTAGCAAATAGATTCTGTAATATTTCAAACACTAAAATTGTGGGAAAATGGGCACGAACATCACAATATTCATTCATAAATTAAACTAAAAATAGTCATTATCAAATAACACAATTTTAGTGAAAAAAGGGACTTGTAAATATTGATGAGTCACTTTGTTTATCTAAAGTTGAGGCGGGGCTTGAATGGAAATTAGTGAATCATGCCTCTTGGGAACAGTGGTGTTGCAACGGGGTCATTCGGAAAAATTGTAAGTATATAAAATTTTTTATTACATTTTCTGGACATATTGGGTGTAAATTTTAAAAAGTATTGTTTGCAATAGAGTCAGGCTAATTACAACTCTAGTGATTAGACAGTGAATAGACAGGAGACAAAATTATAGATATTTGGGTATTTGAGTTTAAGCTTGGCCACTTGTTCATTGGAATGCATAGGTTTGCCGAAAGTTACACTCAAAAAGAATGAGATATATGTCTTTTGCATATTTGCTCAAATATTTCCAACTTTGTGGTTACTAGTTTTCTCCGTGTTGTTTGTCCCGTGTGAAATTGGCCAGATGCTATGTTCAGGGTTCTGTAATTGTGCTGTGGCTTTGTTCGGAGGAAGGCCTACTGAATCCATAAGTAACTCAAGGCGATTTTTCGACATTTGACCTTTCTTCTACACACTTGTCTACTGGTAGTTTGCATCGCAGTCCGACGTCTTCAGCTTCTACACTTGGAATTAGTCATGAGGCATATACTGTCTGCATAGTTCAAACGCACCAATGACTAATGTCATAATGCAGAACTCAGGCGCCTCTTCTCTTAATTCCTCGCGGAATACATTCACGTCTTCCAATACTAACTCTAATTCCACAAAATAGAGCATGGAAACGAGATTGAGTGCACCTCTAAGTTCACTCTAAGTGGATTAGGTTCGGTTAGTGTGACGAGACCTGATGCTGAGGAGCAGCAGATATAAATAGTGGTCCTTCAAATAATGTGCGAAGAGCTTGATGCCAGCACCAACTTGTTGAGTCTTCACTTGATCTGTCGGGTTAGGATGACCAATGCCAATGCACCTTCTTCATGCAGAGCAAGGAGGTGGGAAGGGGGTGGCGGTGGGGGGGGGGGGGTTGAGGAAGGGGGAAATTGAGGAGGTTTGACTCTAGAACTGTGTAAGGAGTAGCGGCAATAAATGACCCACCGTAATGGTACCCGATTTCAAAAGGAATACCTTTCGAGTGAAAGCCATTTATACCTTAGCAAATTTGTGATGTTTTGTTAACCTCACTCATTCTTTACGTGTCTTAGCTGCCAAGGTCCAAGAGCTGCATGAACTTGCAAATTCGACCACGAAGAAGTCTCCAACTGGTGGTGAGCCATTCCCATGAACCACAGTGGTTTGGAATGCAGGAATGGAAAGCAGTGAATGACAGTGGATTGTGTTCTTTCCATTCGCTCTTAGAGTTCAATGCAATCGAGAAGTGGGATGGAAAGAGAGATATTTGCACCGAAGACATGAGAGATGCCACTTCTCTAAAACCACCAGAGAGGAAGGAGAAGACGAAGGGGAAAGAGTTGTATGTAGAAAGTGGAGAATGTTATTCTTCTCATGCCACACAGGAGATCACAAGCACAGACACTGCATACGAGTTCGGCCGAGACGCTCACTGCAGCAATCGCAACTCGAGATCATTTCGATTGTTCGATGAATACTACAGGCAAGAGTATTACATAGGCTGCGGCGTCTCCTGCGAAGCGTACAAGGGCATTGCTAAGGCGGTGGGAGGTGGGGAAAGGGCAGGTGGTGTTGGAGGAGGAGAGGTGGAAACAAAAGACAGGAAAGAAAGGTACGTCACTCTCAAGTGGCTGTATGGAAAAGCCACCGATGGCAAATTACTTCGTGACACCCGCTTGAGAGAGGTGGAAATTCTCTCCAAACTCAGTCATCCCAATATAATTGAGTACATTGAGACAGTGGTTTCTCGCCAAAAGCAAATTTGTTTTGTCTTCGAATACGTGGAGCACTCATTCGAAGACATAATTTCTTCCTCCAGAGATTATCCTCACACCTTCAGTGATTCCAGAGTGCACTTCTTCACGAGGCAACTTCTCTCTGGCGTCGCCTGTCTTCATGCTCATCGAATCATACATCGGGACTTGAAGACTAGTAATTTGCTAGTCACCGATACCGGCATCCTAAAGATTTGCGATTTCGGTCACGCAATTGAATGCACTTCCACGCAGATGCACAACACAAATGATTTCGGCTCTCTGTGGTACTCAAGCATCGAACAACTACTCGGTAAGCTCACTTATCCATATTACGCCTAGTGGAAGTGGAGTTCCTTTGCTGCAGCCACCGAACTGACTGTGCGTTCTTTCACAGGTTGCGAGGAGTACACATCTGCAATCGACCTGTGGTCGTCTGGGTGTATACTTGCGGAGATGATGATGCAAAGACGCCTGTTTCAATTTGCCACTGAGAGCGAGATGATAAGGGGCATTTTGAGGATTTGTGGGAGGCCGACGGAGAGTGCGTGGCCGGGTGTGAGTGGATTGCGCGGTATGCAATTGGAAGAATTACCCGATGAGCACACTAGCCTACTGAGAAGTAGCCTTGATCGCGCAGTCCCTGATGCCGCATATCATCTACTAGAACGGTGAGTTTGGCTTTCTTTCCACTGCCTCATCTCACAGTTACCGCCAACTCAGCCAAATCATTAACACGCACCAAATTGTCTCTTTAGGTTACTGACTCTCTGCCCAACTGCAAGGATAACTGCAGAGGATGCCTTACAACTCGACTACTTCGCTGCCAACTCCGATGAAGATGACTGCAGTCCCGACCAAATGAAGAAATGGCTCATCACTTTGTCATATGGCGAGGACTTCCTAGATGACAACTCTCACTCCTAAGCTTTCCATATCCACCCACTTGATCTCCTTCCCATTCAATCTTCCACTTCTTCTGCAGTTATTTTCTACTCATTCTACTGACCCATCCTTCTTTTCACTAATTTTGCTACCAATAACTTATTTGCATTTAGTCAATAGTGCTTTATTTTATACATATTCTTACTCCCCATTTCATCTGCGCACATTCTATCCCTCCTACACTTCTAACTGATATCTCATGCAGATGTATTTTTGAATAAACCATTTTATTATTAAACATTCATCATCATTACTTTCTACGCCTCTACACCATCTCCAAATTTCCCCTTACGACTCTCATCTCATGCTGCAATAAGTGGGCCCTCAATCGGCACGTCCACTTCTGTTTTCCGTTCCAGCCCAGTAGGGAGCAATCATGTTTCGTGGATGGTGGCACCAATGTAGAGAGATGAGGGTTTGAGAGGTGAAGATGGGGGTCTGGGCCACGCCAGTTGAGATGTAGAGTGAGTCATTGAGAACCCATTCTCTGCTGAAAAAGACCATTTCGACGATCTCTCTCCGAGTGAGAGACCAATCAATAAGCAGTAGTCATTACAGTTCTTGCTTACCCAAAACGGTATTTATTGCCTAAGTTCTGTTCCAATCTCTCTTATAGGGGAAGAATATTACAGAATCAACACAAACCTTATAAACGTGCTCCACGTTCTACGTCTATTTCCTCCAAATCATGAGGCAGCTTAGCTAATTTCAGGAGCCATTAAATTCTGGGAGGACCCTTTGTCATAGAGTTTACTGAGGATAAACCAAGGCTTATTCGTGTAACAATCCTCTACAGAGTCCTCCATTTATCACTTCCGCATCATCATCATCATCATGGTAGGTCATGGAGTAGCGGACTCAACTGGCATTCATCATTTGGTCTGTCACTCAGTAATTCACATTCTCCCACATTGTGCATGCAAGTCCAGCATCACCGGTTTGCTCAATCTACTCCAATCAACCTGGACGTAGTCCAGTAGAGTGGATGATTTAATTCTGTCAATAAGTTTCCGGTCTGACCTTTGACTCAAAATACTTCCCTCTTTCCACTCTGACATGGTTTCCTTAAAGCAGATATCAAATTGAACAATTTTGGTGCACCTGAATGATTTTCATGGACTTTCGTTTTGATGGCATATAAAAATGAAGTTGATGCAAGGCCCCTCGTGACAATCACAATTATTGGCCTAACAGGCAAGTAACCATGGCATTTTACTCCAGCTTACCATTGGCAACTGTTGCAAATTTGAACGAGATTTATTCTCCCTTCCTTTTTCTAGATCCCAGGAACTGTAGTTATGCACCAACCCCAATGACCACCTCATATTGTCACTAAATGACTTATTAGCGATAACATGGTTTTATCCAAGTAACACTTATTTGAAGTAAATCCGTGCACAATTTTGTGCAAATTTACTAATATCTCTTGAGTAGTAAGTCATGTGGGATATTAAATGGTAATCATTCGGAAATTAGCACACGCTTGTTAACTTATATAAAATACCAATATCGATTCGGATAGCATTTCATGGGCGTTACTAGTTCTGCAGGATTTGTCGCTCCTGTTGATGTAAATACACATTTTCAGAGTTTTGGTTTTTTTCCAAATTTTTAAATTGACTAGCAATGAATGCTAATCAAAAGTTGAAATTGAATTGACTAATCATTAATTCGCCTTGAAATATGCGACCAACCGTGTTGACGAAACAGCAAGCGAGTGATAATTATTTGTTCAATGTTCATATTCAAATGCAATTTTTTGTGAATAACAACATATCTTCACTTCAGGTATAAAATCTCTCCTTGGTGAGCTGCGAAACCGCTTCACACAAGAGTGTAGTGGTGATGTGAGACTGTAGTGTGTTTCTGTAGATTCTATTCAATAGAATACTCGAACCCGGCCCCAGGTACTATAGTGATAATTCATCATCTCTTTCTTAGTCCTGCAACTTCGATTGGTAAAATGTTTGTTATTTGCAGATTGAGACTATTTATCAAAAACCATTGATCCTATGGGACTGTGAGGGTTAAAAACCACAACATCTCATTTAACTTTTAGAACATGCAATTTTCATTCACTTGAATTGAAGGCTGATTACGCGTTCCTTCTAATCGATATGAAGTGGCAGATGAAATCACTCTTCATTAATTTAATTTTCAATTGAAGAAAAGTCGCCGGCACTATCAGCTTATTTCAGGTAATATCGTCATGTTGCTTATTTCCTTTTTGTGTGACTAGTCTAGTACCAATGGAGGCTATTTTGAAAGAGAACCGTACAGTCCCATAGGGCGATAACGGGTTAAAACAGAGTAGACCACACTTCACACATTGGACACTGCCTCAATTTCAAAGGACCTATTGGTTACTATAAACCGCTACGGAATCTGCCTAAATATACACCGCCGATCTTTCTTCGGTCTGGCATTCCCATCTCATCTCTCTCAACTCCCAATGGGCAGGGTAATCATAGTGGAGAACTTAGGTAGAGTTAGGATGGCCAATGTGCAGATTGCATTCGGAATATTTGGACTTCCAGAATTTGATAGAATTTACAGTTCAATATTATAAGGAAGAAATTAAAAAAGGGAAAGCTGGAAGGCACTTCGTTTAATTTTAGGATCTTACAATGTACCATTGCTATACTTCTCAAACGGATCAAATGCCGTCACCAATTAAATCCTCATTCGATTGTAATGAAATTGGCAAAACTAAAATTTTTGTTACCTAATTAAACAATTTTGTATAATTACCACATGATGGAGGATACGACGTACCTGCAGGTTATATCATAAAATGTCATCTCTGTAAATGACCTCAAGGGTAATGACTAGAATAAAGTTGGAAAATTAATAGCAGAATGCCTTAATGAGGACGGTTTGTACCTATTTAGAATTTGGAACCAAATAGGTACTAACAAGGGACATATATGATCGAAATTCCCAGATTTTAAAAATTCTACTTTCAGTTATGTCGATGAATGTTAACATAAATATATATGTTTTTTATAATTATTAAATATTTTTGCTTGATTAGATGTATGCTTCATTTTATTAATTCGTAAAATTTTTGTGGAAATATCGATTGGCACATATCTTTTTCATGCAGTCTCTCTTTTCACTATAAAACGCGAAATTCTGTTTTCATCGTCACTGAGGTAGCAAAATAAACATTTCCAAACGAATTTTGCTTTGTACTCATTAGAAGGGTAAAATATCGCGAGTTGCTAGACCAACTCTGGTTACTAAAGCCTAGGCCAACAAGCATTTACCACAGTCCACTAAACGCATCCTGATACTTGAATTTTAGAACTTCAATTATTTGCTGGGTGAAATCTCGTACAATTCAAGTCGATAAGTAAGACGAATTAGTTTCTCTGATAACTTTTAATCTCTCCTCAGCACCCTTTCCATTCCGATTCATTAACCATTTGTTCATGTTTCTGCCAACCTATTTAATCTGTCTGCTTGCTTCACCTCCTCTACGATATATTCTGAGGTTGCCTTGTCAGAATGGACAGAACAAATTCAAGGAACAGAGCCACAACAAACTTTTGACGTCACAAAGGAGTAATAGCGCATTTATTAAAATCTGGTAAGAAACACCATGGTCGATCAAATGAGAAAGTAGCTCTACCTTTGATTTTGGAATAATAAGCAGTGCCTTCGTGGTGCGGGGTGCGGGGTGACTGAGTATCGCATGAGAGTATAGATATTTCATTGTTACATGATGACCTCTAGATGGTCAGAGTTCTAGCTAACAATTTCGCCATTCTTTCTATGAAAATTCACAAGTGTGGAATGAAAGTATCCTGGAGGAGATTCCATGAGAAGCTAGCATTTTATCGCACCCTATGCATATCCGCATTGAACAGGACGGTTGAACAGCAACACAACTGGATGTGCACGGATGAGCATTTATAAGTTTTAGAAATGGACACTTATTACTGAGCTTATGGATTTATAACAGTTGGGATATTGCAATGAACCAACTCTTGGCTTACAGCCAAGCCTAGAGCAATAACAAGTAGCGTTCTATTAGAACCACTTAATTTGGAGATCTTAAATTGCATTGTGCATATAGATAGCATAAATGAATGACAGTGAGGTCAGTCATTTGTATTATTTAACCGCCTATGAGATAATGATTTCCACAACTACACAGCCTTGCAAAGCACTATGCGCCACAGATATCTTGCTAGGTATTTCCGTGGAATTATAATCTCTTTCAGCATTTTTATCTTGGTAAGTTAATAAATTTCGCAATAAATATATTGTGGACATTTTTTTCCGGGCCTTCGCTCTCCTTTTTTGCATTATTGGTGGACGTATTGTTCGGCTCGCTGATGTGGAGGAAATTAAGACTAAGGTCTACTTAAATCCTGCCGCAACACTTATTTTGGGCGCCTTAATCTTGCTTATTGGAATAACAGGATTAACAGGATCCGTGGCAAAGAATAAGTGTACTTTACTAATTGTGAGTATTTGTGTATTTTAACTCCTGAATCTCCCCAGTTTGCAGCCTTATTGTTATTGTTGGTGGTTGGAGAAGCTATTATCGGGATAATGCTAATGACAAACAGAGACAAGGTGAGATCCGAATTATGATTTCTAAGACACTGTGTATTATTGCAGATAAAAGAATCATAAAAGATCATGTATTAGATGCTCAAGCTAGACTCGAGGGAAGAGAAAATTCTTTCTTTTGGAACTGGATTTGCGATATCGCTGACAGGGCAAGTCAATATATTTACCATTACTTTTGTGTCCACCAAAACTGCTCAGTTAAAAGTCATTCATACCTTCATTTTCTTCCATCCCCAACTCAATTCTAGATAATCTTCGAAGTTATCTTCGACTATATCACCTCCAATTTCTTGAAGTCGGGAACTGCTCTCGTTGAAATTTGCTTCTTCCAGATTTACGTTATACAGGTGGCTATTATATTCCACGCACTGATTGGAAAAAATGCAATATTATCTCCCTAACATTTGAGTTCTCCGCATGGAATTAAGATATACAATTTCTCCAATTTTGAGCAATTTGTTCTGTCTATAGTTCTGATTATTGTCAAATTGTTTCTATTCTCATGCATAAATGATCGATGACGATCTTAATTTATTTCTCCCAATGAATCATCTCTTTGTTTGCATCGGTGATAGAAATTCGGGTCACATGTTACTGTACCATTCAAAAATGACACCATTTGAGTAAGGTGCTTTAAATTAGGTCTTTCTAAAAGTTATCATGCTTAAACATAAAACATAGTTTAATTGTTATTTAACGAATCACATGACTAATTTTTGCACTTGTCAAATAATCATATTTCGCTTCTCTTCAAATTATTACAAATTGCTGACTAATTTTTCATGCAAATTTAAAATATATATGTGTGTGTGCAGAAGTTTTATCTACCTTCTTACTAGTCCTTATTGGATTATCAGAAAAACCGTAGTTCACATATTAATTAAATTAAGAATTTAAATGACCTAATGTTCAGTGTTTCGGTCGACGGTGAAGCCGAAGACTTCAAAAATTGTAGATTTCTACAACTCATAAATACAATTATGTCTACAATTAGCACTAAAATATATAGATTATGAAGGGTAAAATTGATTAAACCAAAATTTTATTTTTTATTAATTATTAAATATTCGTTTGCTTATTTTGGCCATAAAGAAATTAGGAAATTGAATATTGGTTGCACACTTGTAGCAGATGTCAGAACTATTTAGATATTGAATGAACTATGAAACCTTGTATGTCCAAATCGGTTAAGAGCTTAAACTTATTAAAGACACATTCAGTTGTAATGAATTTGGACACTCAGTCAAAATAATTTCGTGAAAAATAATAATTGAGGAAGCAAGAAGCAGATAAATGAATATTGATAAATTCAATATCTTTGGTGAAAATATTTATGGCCTAAATGTATATTTAAATGTGAATAACTGGTTAGCTGTTAACTGGTTCGAATATTATGAGATGATCTTGCTAATATATCACAGATGCCGTAAAAGGAGGACCGTTTTAAAGGATGGGAATGTTTCAAATGCGTCACCCTGCAAGAAGCATTGTCAGGTATTGTCTCCGCTCCAAGCCCCATTTGTTAGATAAAATTCTTCCAAATTATGAACATGCTTTGCAATTATTATTCTCCATGAAAAACACAATAGCGTCACAATGACCTATTCTAGTTTACAAATGGCATGTTCGCACTTTGTGAATTTTCAGACATTTCAAAGAGTCATTTCACACATCTATTGTATTTTTATGGTTCTTGTGAATTTTGTCAAACGGCTGACTGCTGCCAAAATTATAAGTAGTGCGTCAATTTTAAGAATTGAGGTTTTTGAGGAAAAAAATTGTTAAAATTATTAAACATTTTATTGAAATTTAATGGGATTCACTATGCTTCATTTTATTCATTATTGACGTTAATTTTTCGCGAGCTAAATTGTTTCGATAAGACTCTACGAATCACGCTAAATATAAATAGTTCGAATTGAAACCAAATATTTGTTTCATTAAAACAACGAAAGTTGCATTTCATTTTCTCTCTTCCTTAACTTTTGTAACTCAGTTAGTACAAATTTGATTATAAATGCCATTTTCAGTGAACTAAGTCTACCTTCCTACCTACCAACCTACCAATCTATCGGAAATGCTTCAAAGCCACTTTCAATACACTTAGCAATATCCGTTTGAAGTGAATTTGTAAACTTTATGGTTTCTAGGTGCCTTGAAGATTAGAGACCGATCACAAGGGCCACAAAAACGGTCTGTCAACTATTAAAATCATTTTTCTAGCCGATGTGTGCTGTAAGAATAATTTGAGAAGGGGATGGCTGCGAAACCACATGAACACTTGTAACCCGCATTTTTCCAATGAAGCACTTGTTGATGAAAATAAAGAAGTCCGAAGGAGCCTCAGTTTGAAATGCCAATTATCCTGATATTTTCAGAGCTCTCATTTTCTCATAAAATGTGAACGTTTCCTTTCCTTGTCAATATTTCCTGCCTGCCGTCGATAAAAATATGCCCCCTATCAACCTCTCCTTTTCCTCTCCCATGCGCCCAGCTATGAATTTGAGCAGCGTGCCTCATCTAGGTAGTCTCTAATCCACAACTCCGTATACACGAGCTTCGCAAGCCATCAAATCCCATACAACCAACTCGTCCAATTCAGCCTCGTAACTCCTCACCTCCTTCTCCATCTCATTCCCTCACTTTTGCTGTTGTTACGTCAATACTCTCATCCACACATTTTTCGCCCACCATATTCAAATGTCGTCACCTCAATTTACACAATGAGCGCTAAGAAATACAATAAGGATCTATAGATAAGATAATTTTGTTTAACTAATGGAGAACTGAAGTCCCTACTAGTCCCTTTAAGAAATAATGTACTTTAGAAGTAGATCCGCAACCTACCTAACAAGACGCAAGCACAAAAAACCTGCTTGCAGAGTGAACCAATGTGGAAGCCGAACCTGACTGGCCAGTATAATCATCAGGGAGAGTAGGAGGCATGCACATCTTCATGGCACTCGTTCTCGGTAAGGAATTGTATTCTCCTCCTGCTTTCTGATTCACATTTCTACCTCTTACATACACGACAGATCTTTCCTTTTTTACTTACCCAAGCGTTAAGATGTACTAATTGAAACTGTGCTTGTATGATGAGAGCTTAGTTGCATAAAGCCAAACTCCAGACCATTAAATGGATGGATTCAGCATTATTTAACCAAAACACTATCTTCCACGTATTCTACTAATAAGATTTAGGGAAAAAAGTAGTTATTAATTGCTCTCTCTTTCAATTGATAATCTCATTTTACAGTAAAAAGCTCACAACATGAGTTTGTCAATTTGAGAATAAATTTTTGAATGCACCCACGTAGAACTGTCCCATTGATTAGATTAGATCAGTAAGATTAGCAGGAATATACAGATTGAAGATATTGTTTTAATTAATTGGGAAAACTATCTAAACCAAACATAGCAAGCTTTCAGATATTTCCTAATTGGCTGCACTCCTAGTTGTTCGCACTCTCAATAACCAATGTTTGGCATTCATTTCCACAACTACCGATGTTGAATGCGGATGTTAGTAAGTTAGGTTTGAACCTATTTAAAAGGTATAATTTGGGTAAACATGTAGTACTTCCTAAAATGAAGTGCTGTGTTGAATCACTGACCAGAGGTACTTCGCAGAAATAACCTTGGCACAAGTGACACATGACTAGAATGGGATAATAAATTATACCGAAGTGGTTTCGATGGCAAAGAAAATTGAATAATTATAATATGTCAAAACGTCCTTGTTCTAAATCAGAACACTTTTGTCGCGTAACATTAGCGCCCCCTCCTACTACTTACAGCTAGCAAGCTTTCAAACTAAGATGGAAAGAAGTCGATAGAAGAAATGAGTAGTACTGGATTAATACAGACAAAGACGGTGCCTTGGAGATTGATTTGAAATGAATTTTGAAGGCTATTTTATCCTGAAAGTTGGAGAGGGAAACGTTTTCAAACTTGAAAAAGTAAGGTAGAGCATGCTCTGCGCTGTGTACAGGGTATAGTGGGTATGGTGGAGTTGAAGAAATGCAATTGATCAGTAGTTTTCAATAGTGTCGCCGCCACATCATTCTTATTTTATTTATAAAAAAAATGTGTTTGGGTCAAGTAACAGCAGAAGCAATTTTAATTCTACGAAAATTTTCGGTGTGTAGGGCGGGAGGGGGAGGGAGAGGGCATGAGAAAGCACAAATCGAAAGAAATCAGGTAAGTAGGTACTCGATACCCCGAAGATAATGAAAATGAGCCACTTATTATTCATTGTTTCAAATGACCATATTATGAACCTTAAAGCACAATTTAACCAAATTTTGATTTTGCTTGGGCGTTTCAGCCAAGATTCATGTTAAGTTTTTTTAAGGCAGACAAACTATAATGGGATTTTCTAAAGCATCAGTCTAACTTTGTTGCTACAAAGTGTCGTAAGGTCGTAAGCAGTTATTTCTATCATCTCAAATTCAATGAAAAGCGTTATTTCCACTTGATTTCCACGCATGTTAATATCATTATAAGAATTTGTGGCGTTACGAAGTCCTATTTCGAAATCCACAGGCAACACCCTCTGTTGGCACAATGGCGTCATTCAAGATTCAAAAATCAATTAATAAACACTTTACTTCAGTGCTTACAAAAGGAGTGAAGATTGTCCATTTCATGAAATGAACAACAAGTTTCGAACCATGACACTGTCTAAAACAACAGGGCATATTGCAGTCGATTATGCTAAAAGTAGGCAAGTATTAGAAACCAGATTACAGTTAACATAAAATCAATACCATTCCCATGATTCATTAATTACTTATTAACGGGTTTGGACGTGTTGCCAATGTCATATTTACAAATTGTTTGGAGAGCCGTGTAGTTTATCGGTTTCCAGTCGATTTAAAGCTCTTGAAGCCTTGTTAGATAATTCTTCAAAAATTTAACTAGGGTCTCCAAGAGTCGCTCTAACAAGAAATTACCCACTTTACCATGCGTCTTCGCGACCAAATAAACATTGATCACTTAGCAACTACCCTAAAGACGTTCACTTTGATCACTGCACAATTGATTCAAATCAAGAACGCTTATCATACATTTTTACACTTAAGTTAGGATGCAAACCAATGCAAGATCCACAACAAATAGAATAAATCCACAAACCATAACATTTACTCAAACTATTAATATTCCAAAATGCTTAAAGTCGCCTGTCGACTTCTAATTTGAGTAAATTTCCCTTCTATATTGAGTTGACACATGCAAATCATTAAATAGCCTTCTCACTTCACACTGCGAAACCGAAACAAAACTCACGGAGGTCAGATTGCGTCTTTTAGTTACGAGACCATAACCAGGCGAAAGAGATCCAAGAAATCGAGTTAATCAGTTCACAAACCTCGAATTTTCTTCAACGAATAGAGTGCAAGGTTTGTGGACCATGTCTCATTAAATTGCAACAAAACATCACAAATCACTCAAAATTGAAGCAAGATATTTCACTCAAATTCCATCGACTAACTAATTAATTAATTGAAATGATTAAAGGCATTAATCAAATTACTGGAAAATGTGCATTAATTAATGTGTTTTGTTTAGAGTTTCATTCACATTAAGCTTATCCACTTAAAAAAGTGGTAACGATTGACCTCGGGTTTAGAATCTCGTAAAGAATGCCAAACTCTCGAAGAATGCGGCCATAGGTGCATAGGGAATTATCACTTCCCTAAGAACCAAACAGAGAACGCGATTGGTTCACAATTTCTTCCAAGCATTAGACCTATATCATTAGGAACAACTTGTCGGGCATGACATCTATTGATACATTTATTTGATTAATGCAAAAACTGCAAATCAGCGGCAGAACTCTCGAGCTTCGTCATTGCCTCAAGATAATCCGACGATTTAATTAAGATAATACAATGGATATAATTTTATTACATTGAGAAAACCAAGTTGCTTACTGGAACCTCAAAACAGCTATTATGACCATACTCCTCATTGACCTCTTTAAGACTAAGTGATACATTAACTTGCTTGTGATTCAACCCAGTCGTAAACCTCTTTCAGTTTATTCTGTTTGATTCAACCCACACTCGTCATTGTGTTTTTCTCCATTTCAGCACTCGCATTATTGATCCCTATCCTCCCAATTGGTCTTCTTCCTATAACAGTATTTCCAAGACTTTCTCTTATTTTATTCAAGTCACTCTTATTTTTATCCTCTGGATGTGTGATGGGGAGATGCTTGTGCAGCTTAAAAGGCTACACCTTTTGACGTTTTTCCCCTCTAGTATTAATGATCGCCAAGTTTGCGCTTCTTCACTTGAACAACATCCGATTCGGCAGTTGCTTTTACTTGATACCAGTGGGAGCAGTATATTAAAAGACTTTTGATGAGGATATAAAAATGGTATTTTCTGAATACTCACTAATAGGCAAGGGAGAAGTATACAAGTGGAAGAAATGTTATGAAGTGGTGGAATTGGTGAAATCAAATTTGCTCTGATAAAGAGGCCATCATTTCGGCTGTTAAGCTCTTTACTTCCAGAGCGCATTTATGTTGTTCCTGCATGTAGATATGCAAATCTGACAAACGCTAAAATCAAAAAAAAATTATTACTATTTCCAATAGAATTAATATATCAAGCAATTATTCGGTAAATAAGTAGCCGATAACGGGGTGGGGGTCAAAGTGCGGGAAGGCGGTGGACAGGTTGAGGTAGAACCATCACTAGTGGTAACGCTAAGGACATTATTGACACTATTAATTTTGTTTTCTAGTAAGTTTGACTGGTAATTGGCACATTGATATCAAGAAGGCAGTAAAATAGGTTTTCTTGGGAAAGCTTACTGCACAAATAAATTAATTAATAGGCGTTGGGCAAGTATTCTCATGATTGGGTATACATTGAACATCCAATTAAAGGTCGCAAAATCTAAAGTTTCTCGCACAAGAAGCTGTCTTAGACGACTTTAATTCCACTTGATCCAGGTATTTGTTGAGATCTGAATATCGGACCCTAGTTCTCGAAAGCACCAACCAAAATTGAAAGATGTAAGAGACAATGAAGTTGAGTATATGCATGTTCGATATCAGTGGTTCTTCACAACTACGTTTAGGCTATGAAGCTAGGTCTTTGGAAGATTGCTTTAAAAATTGTGCGAAATGTGAGCTTGCGAAATCATAGGACTTCCCGCTATCTGACAAATAGGTAATTGCCAAATACGTTATTAAACAAAATTAAATGTATAGACAATTGAATAACTTCGGAACGAAAATGCAAATAGGCTTTGATTCTTGATTTCTTGTCATTACACCTTCAGACTTTCCTAGAACAACGTCTACTATCATTGTTACATTGTTATCAAGATTAAAACTATTCGATTTTTCTTCATCAATGTGCAAACTTATAATAATCGTCGTGCTAATCGCTATAATTCCACTTCTTGTTGCCACTTGTTAATTATAACAATCCACTCTTACCTCTTTAGGTACTTCAGTTTCAGAGTTGGATAAAACGTCAGTATCCCGTTTTCTCGGGATAACTTTGAGCGTAGTAGAGATTCGACTAGGTGGGAATTGGCTGTTGTCAAGATCACGATATCTTCGGACCTGAACCTGAAAAATTGAGCGCAAAAGTTGTCAATGAAGATAAGACTTTCTTAAATTCATTTAGGGATGAGGAGTGGAGTAGTACCATATAAGTCAGCATATCCTCACAAAAAGAAGTAATTAGAATTATAGATTAATGCCCGGCCTTGCTTCCTTCTTGGGCAATTGTGATAAAGTAATTTCCGATCTTATTTAAAAGCGCCAGTATGGAATGTGCCTTCATATATACCTTCCAATTTTGCGCACTTACTTCCACCTTTTTGATGAATGCTTATTATTACTCAATTCTCTTCCTCCGACCCATGACAGATTAGTCCTTGACGTTGATGTGATTTTGAGACCTAGTACTGTCCGATCGTGACACGTGCTCCACCATTAAGCTAGGGCCATTACAATAAGCCTCTTTAGGAATTGAAAGTAATTTGACATCTCTGATTTGGAGGCCAATGAAATACAATTGGAATCGGTTTCTATATTCAGATAGTAAATAAATAGAAGTATTGAGGCTTCGAGCTTCTTAATTGCTTATTGTGTGTTCAGCTGGAGATAGCAGTTTAGGTAATAAACGCATTGGGGTAAAAAGAACCGAGGTCACCAATTTAGTAGTTACAAATGTGTGGGAACTAATGAACACAAAACCAAATTTTAGAAGCTAACAATGCGACTGACAGCTAACAACAGAAAACAACATTTTCAAAGCTTAGAACGCAGAGAGTTGTGTAGATCAAAGGGTTTTGAGCAAATTTTGAATAGCATTGGAGGAGGTGAGGGAGAGAGGAGGGAGGGAGAGATGAGGGGCAAGCCTGAGAGCAGAAAAACGACAAGCGTGTGTCTGCTTTTGTGTTTTGTGGTCGGAAATACAAAAGGTGTTCAAGCGATTCACTTGAGCAAACACGCGCGAGGTATGAGTGCAGTGTAGGTGGACTTTCAAGTGAAACAGGAGAGTTATTGAAAAATGAGGACCGATGTACTCGTTTAGATACGAAAGAATCATTACAGAGAATGGAAAATGCAGTCTCTTTCAACCGACCATCGCAAAATACCCCAAACAAAGTCGTGAAGCCTCTTAAATATTAATTTCCCTTAGTATTACTCCCTTACGAATCGATCGAGAGGAGCAATGAATGAAAAATCTCAGACTAATACATGCGATTATTCATAATAGCCTTAACACAGACGTTTGCATCAGACAATAATATAATGTTTGTTAAGAAGTAAACACGTACCTCTGCGATATTCCTTGAAAGAAATCTTCTAAAGATACAATAACATTCATGTTAGCACTCGTGTATTTTAAATCGAATAGGTTCACTTTTAAGAAAATTGAGTTGTTTACTTTATATTCGAATTAGGAGGTGAAGTGGACACTTCTGGAAAGAAGAGCAAATTTTCCGGGAGCGAAGATAGGGCGTACATCAGAAACATCTTCAGTTGTGGGTGTCTTCTAATCACTTGCTTCGTAAAAGAACCTAAAGTGAGGTGCAATCGTAAATATATTCGTGTAAAAGAACGTATTTCACAGCTTGCAAGACCATTGAGCGAGAGGTGCTTACCATTGGCTTCATTGAGTAGATGGCACATAAACTAGAAACTAACATTCAATCACTACATCTATTTTTTATCTGCACTGATCACTTTTAAATTAACATCTACCCTTTGACATCTACAGTAAGCGCAATAACTACTACTTGTGTTAATAAGCACTAAAAATTAACTACCTCGGAAAGCTTTAAGTTAGCATCCATTTTTAGTTAAAATAGACCCTCACCTCTCCAGAACCATCAAGATCTATACACCTAAAAAAATGATGCTTTAAAAGGTGCATAGAGATAAAGTAGAAACAATCAGCTGAAATATAGAATAGCTGATAGACCCCAGGACCCTTAATATTAATCACCTTTAGCTTATTAAAGTGAGATGTAGAGGTCATGTTGGATTGGTCATGCATGACCACCATTATCCGTTGTTTGATTAAAGTCCACGTCGTGGAAAATCAAGTGAGATAACATGTTGAAAAATTTTTCCTACACTATCCTTAGCGCTGTTGACTGTAGGTAGAAGGAAGCAAATAGAGATGCCGTAGCCAACCTTACAATTCAATCAAACAGTCAATGAGATCTGAAAACTGTGAAGTTGAACGGCAGGGCATTGCAAAGTGAAGAATAAAATAAGATCGTTGTTCCCAATATTCGCATGCTCTCTCATGAATAAAACTTGCACACCCTTATGAACATTTTTGGTTAGCCATGATTTCCTGACACGTCGTAGTTCCCACTCTCTTGTACTTAAATATAAAGGCAATAAAAAATGTGGCATTAGCAAAACTTACCCTCTGGCACTACATTACGAAGAGACCAGAGCGCCCAAAGCTTCACCTCCAGACTGGACTTGGGGTTGGAAATGAAATTTTCGAGGAGACTCAAGCTGGGAACATGTTGGGGAGGTATTTCGAAAGGTGGTCTCCAATGGCGAATCCGCGTTCCCTAATAATACAACACTCCGATGTCAATTTAAATTATACACCAAAACAGACCATTAAACTGCCTCATCAAAATATCAGTATTCTGAAAGTAGAAAAGTTGTTATTTTACTTTTCACCTACGTCTACCTTTATATAGCCGAATAAGTATAATTTAGCTTTAATCGTAAATTAATTCTAACGCCCTCCAGTGGTAGCAAGCACATATCATACAACTAGTTATTAACCTGCGGAAAAATAGAAAATGCTTCAGCATTGTAACAGAGACCGAAATACCGTTTGTTAGTTTGCATAAACCGCCTATAGTGTGCTTATGGTGAATAAGGCACAACAAGCCTTGACTAAACCTCAGTAGTTTTCTTTGTTAAAATCCCTTAGTTTAAGCTTGATCCCGAAATTAGCTCACATTAGACGGGGTCTATGATGTGGAATAGTTTGTTGTATGTGTTGACAAACCATCCACATGATTAACCATTAACTACAATCAGTATTTTTCTACTCCCCATAAAGCCATTTCTAATTAGTTGAGGTTTCTGCACGTCCGGAATCACATTGCCGAGTTTTCTATATAGTGAATGAGATAGGGTTGAGCACTACGCAGTTTTACCCGGATGGCCTAGATCTTATAAAACACGAATGTGGTAAAAGTGTTGCCTAAGTTAACTACAGGAACATATATTAACAAGTAGTCGGATTTTGCTATTTCTTTTAAATGGAGACAAAGCGGGTTCAATTTCGTTTGTTTCCATGGTCTTATCATTCCTTCACCTAAGTCTCTCACTTGACTCAGCCCACATTCTGAGTGAAATAAGTGCCTATGAGTTAACCTCTTGTGCTGACGTGTTCTATTCACATTTATATTGGCTTTCAAGCTCTCTCTCACATTAAGAAGCATGTGAATTCCTGCGAGATTGCCTGAAAATGTGCACCACTATTTCATTGCTCTATGTTCTCTTATTCAATAAATTGTTCGTGTCATTTACTTCCCTGGAATTCGTTTCCATTGTGCAAGTGGGGTGATGCTGTAAATGGCCCAAATCAAGTTAAAACCCTAACCATCACCTTTCCATAAAATTACCAGCATAATCTAACAATTCATCCATAATATGCCAGCCACAGTAAGAGCTTCATTGGAGTTTTTTGTTAATTTGTCCTATTCACGGCTTGCAGTAACAAATTCAACAACAATTTTCAGTCTTTAGATATTTTAAAAAATCACGACCACTGGTCTTTTTCAGTGTTATTCTCTACATCTCCTCCTATTATTTTCAAATGCACATTCGTGAGTGCTCAATTCTTTTCTCTTACTTATCCAACAAGTTCACCCATCTTGATAATTGGTTTATCTGTAATCAGATTTCTACCCCCGTGCCTAGGAGTAAAATTCGGCCTCTTATGAAAACAGTCAGCCAATCACATTTAATGAATCCTAGGCTATACAAGATCATTCAATTTCTTGGTAAAGGGAAACTACCCTTTAGGCTACAGTTCCTCTCATTTAATATTTTTGGGTATGTGATCAAATTGTAACTATTCCAACTAAACCGCTTTGGTTTTTGCTGGGTTTCGCTATTATCCAAACATAAATGTAGGCTTTTATTACTCAATTCCATCTAAACTGGGATCAATGTGGGAAAACCAGTCAGGTGGATCGTTCAAATTAATGACTCACCAAGCACTCGAGTACATCATCCATATCCACAAAGTTCCAATTGGAGCGTCTTCTGTTGTGGATAACTGTGATAGTGCATAGAAGTTTTGCGGCAAGATAAGACATTTCAAATGATGGACTATACAATCTTAAGCTGAAATTGAAAGAACAAACATAAATGACAAAGTTGTACAAATTTTTCTTGGTAAGTTTTTAAAATATTTAACTTGTGAAGGAAAGTAGTCTGTAGTCGCTATTAAGGGAATATTGTATGCAACAATCTTTTTTTTAAACGAGGATTAACCATGTGATTGCACAACCATATCACTGAATGTGCACCTATTATCATTGACCACGCAGACTATGACATTGGCCTAAACATCGTCGTTCAAATGTAGCCCACATTCTGGGCATGATTTATCACTTTATATTAGGAAAATCGCGTTCCATTATTAACCAATAGATCGTATTTACCAACATAAGTTCCAACCGCTGCTGTGTCCCAAAACAAGTGATTCTGACCTGGGCTCTCCTGACATGCGTGAACATCTTCCCTTGGATTCCTCGTATCAAGACAAGGATTCGTATTAATGCTCATTAGGTCGCGATAAGGATCAATAGAAACGAATCCCTTTTTATCAAACCATCAATTTCCGAGGATATCTTGTCATTCTTACGCGAATTTACATCGGTAATATTTTGTTTAAAATTTAAATAAGCATATTTAAGATGGCGCTTCCCTTTAGTTGACTTAGAGTTATTGTGGTAATGATCACTATATTAGAGTGCACCAAGAGCCGACTCCTTGTAACAATTATTTGATCTTCAATGTTCCTCTTGGGTGGACATGACATGCTGTGAAATAGCACACACTCCATAGGAGAATAGAGTAACTCAATGCTCCGAAAAGTTAAAAAAACTTGGATTTGTAATGCTCGTCGGTTTTTTTCACTTATTTGACGTTCCTCTGCTCTCTCTATTCACAGAAACAGATTTTCTGCTTTGCAATAAGCGTAATATTGAGACAAAACAGTCGAGGCTTACCACAGGTAATGTAGCCAGGAATCACGCGTCATAAAACTGATGTTTTTACCCGATTGAGAATATACATCCTATTACATAAGACAAAAATAGACAAATTAAGTCGACTGACATTTCTGTCAGTAATTTATAAATAACAACATACGAAAATTCGTAAAATCGGAATCGAGAAGTGGGAATACCGTGCAGGATCCAAACTAGCGGAATCCACCTAAAAATTAATAGTTCCTTGAAAAACGATTTAATTTATATTTTTTGAGAAAAAAAATTAAAGTTTAAAATTACTTTTGTAGCGGATTGCTACACTAACAAGCCTTGATTATACTCAGAAACCTCTAATGGCAATTCCTCAATGTTCCTAAGTCTCCCGGGAGAAACAGACGTATTACAGAAACACATTCTAGACACGCATGGCGCGGGATCTGACACAGGAAGTTTAGTCACAATCAGGATGCCGGATTTGATAGAACAATCGGGGGCTTTTGATTGGCTGTGTGTTCTCCGCGCTCAATTCGTACGCGAAGTTGCACGGCGCACCTTCAAGCCTGTCTGTGTGCGCTTGTGATGACGTGTCCAACACTTTCAAGACTTTATCGTCTTAACTTGGTTTTCTTAAAATTTATTGAGTTTTCAGTACTGTAAAGTGAGAGCAAACTTATATCCAAATATTATTGATTTCAAACATCAAAATATGAATAAACCATTTCAACGCTATATTGTATCCTTCAATTCAAGCAAAATTTCCACTAATGGTGTGGTAAAATTGCGTGGAAAGCCGGTAATGAGTTAATCTACGAAATCAGAGGTCACGGGTTTGCCAATCAAGATGGTAAAATGAAAGAGGTGATGATAGAATCCAAATTCTCACCATCTCTGAATTGTCATATTTCCGATCACCTTCCGAATATCACACATTTTTTCACCACTTTCCCTTACGCCTTTCACATTCTATACTACTTATTAGCCTTAGTTGGCTGCAATATTGTGACTACGTCGCGTGGCTGATTTAGTTGACCTTAACACAAACTCAGGATTATGAAAAATAATTCTATCACAAATGTGCGAGGAAATAAACGAAGTTAAGTAAACTCAACTTACACATTCGATGAGCTCTAAAGTGCGCCATCCCCTTAAAGTTTCGAAAACATGGAGGGCCCCTGAGCTTCTTGCAAGGCTTTGCGAAAGTATTGCAAGTACCTGGGGATTTTTATCCATTTGTGTTCTGCTTAACCACATATCTTCTATGTATCTCATCAAATTGAGTATGTAAGGTAATTTTGATTCGACGTTCCGATAGGTTCCGTCTGGCATCTAAAAATGAATAAGTTAACTGCAGTTGTAAAAGTAAAAAAAAACTTTGAGACATACTCAGTGCAGGCAATTTACTCCCTGGGCCCTTCTTCATGCTCTAAACGCATCTACATTTTCGATAATTGATTTCCATTGGCCGCATTTCAATTACAATTACCTAGACTATTCCAGATTTCCTACACACCATGGAGTCGCTTAATCAGTTTGCTCTGAAAATGGCTTTGTTTAGCCAGTGGGAAAAAATTCCCACAATAAACTCACACTGACTCACATTCATATCGCTTCATGATGACGAAACAAGACAGCAAACTCAGTCCCACTCTTCTCATTGTACCTCGTTATGCACTTACAACTTCCTGCCTAAGCTCTCTTCTCCGACGTGTATCATCTACTCTTCCACTATACTTCCTTACCTTTTTACTTTTTTCCATATTCACCAATGAATGGTGGTCAAACTCAACTTTTGAACTTCTGATGGGAGTATAGTTGTCGAACCTTAGCATTTAGTGAAACCATAAGTTTTGTAACGAAATACCCCTAAATTTAGTGCTACTTCATTGATGAGCACGGCTTCTCCTGAACTAACCCCAATCATCATTACTACTGCTTATCCCGGCCCACTTCACCATCAAACACAGTATCACCTACAATTTGACATTGGGCAATTGATTTCCTAGGAGGTCTTCACCAAGAGATGGTCAAAATGTGTCATGAGTGTCGACGTAACAACAGCCAATCAAGACAAAAATCATGCATTTCTTTAAGCCATTTTAGATACTGTTATAATCACCCATTTCATGGCATTTGATTCTACAATTGTCTCCTTGTTAATACCACCAAGCCGTCAAGCACTCTTCCAGAACCCAATTCCAAATTTGTCTTTCGAATGGGTAAGAAAATAGTAAAATCTCAAACGTAACTTACCACCTTGTACTTATCCATTAAGATGCGCAGGAGTGAATAGCGTGCATGGTTTTGATACATTGCATCCAGAGTAAATTTCATCACTCGATTAAGTAGATTATTCGATAAATCGTCCAGTTGCAGACGTTTCAACAAGTAAAACACAGTAGTCAGGTAAATGGATTTATAAGTTTTGGTAGTTATAATTTCCTCAGTTGCATCTAGAACGGCCTAAATAAATGAGCAAAAATGTGTTTTTTTTAATGGACGCAGGTCGGTTAGCGCAAAATTGTTGACTGGCTAACTGACTTACTTCTAGAATATTGACGCTGAATATATGACCGCGGCTCATTAGTCCAACGATTTTTCTCAATGTCGCTTCAAGATAACGACATCTCTTCCAGTAACGACGTAAGGCTTCTATTAGCATACTTTCACAGAGATCACCAGCCATCTACAAAATATATTTCCCATAAAAAAATTCAATTAAGAGTTTGATCACAAAAGTAAAAATTGATCTCAAGTTGTTATTTTAAGCACTTTCCTCAAGGTAACCAAACTGTTAAGCTGAGAGTATCAATAAAAGAAGGAGGGAGGAGATCATTTGGGTGAAACTTATTTACGAACATCTGTCATCATACGATCACTTCAAAATCGTCAATAGTCCTAATAATAAGCAACTGTAGATTGCACTCCTTAAGTAAAATCCAATTACGTCTTCTACTATACCAACCAACAATGATAGTTAATTGGCCAATAAGCGAAGATGAATACACATAGGAAAAAACGGGGAAATGCTTATTTGCCTGAAACGTCAAATTTGAGAATTGTTTTCCTCTTACAAGATTTCACCGATATGCCTCACATTGGCTGATCTTTCAAACATTCACTGGAGACTGTTCCCTTTCATCTCATTAATCACCACATCTTTACTCTTGCTTTTTCAGTCGGATATCAACCCTACTATAGTCATTTCAGCTACCTAAATCTCTGTTTATGTGAACGCAGGTGAAATTCGTCCGCCTAGCTGTGCCGCATCAATATTTCTAGTCCACGTCCAATTGCTCGCCTTCAAGTCCTGCCGATAAACTTCAACCAACTTCTTTTTTTTTCACCGCACTGTTTCAGGCTTTAGATTTTGTGAAATGTGTATAAATCCTAGAAATGGAATTCTTCGCTCCTATTCCAAAGTCCACATTTTAAGATATTCTTTACTAACTGCAGTTTACTTTTGTTTATCAACTATCTTCTCTTTAATCAAATTAAACAGCATCATTGTTCCGCTTGCCCAGATGCTTTCTCAAGATGAAAATTGCCCATTTTTTTGCTTTGCAGTATCTAAAGTATTACCGGTGTCATTGTTTTATTTTTACTAACACCTTCTTCCCTTTATAAATGAGAACAAATTTATCAAACGAGCATTCTGAAATATTTAAAAAATTTACACCACCTAAAATATTTAGCCAATGAGAGCTTAGCCAAGGATAAATCTATATTGTACGGAATGAAATCATCAAATAGCGTTCACTACCCAGGCCAATAGGTGTTTTAAAGAGTTTACAGTCTTCGAGTTGAAACTTGTCGAAGTCAAATCTTATAACCTGGACAATTGCAGGTCGATCAAGAGGAGGAACTTTGAAATTACGAAGGAAAATGATGGCCAAAATTTTTCCATTTTTCCGTTTTACTAATTCTCTGCATAAAAGGCTGCATCTCTACGCCTATGCCAAATTAATAGCTATTAATTAATAAAATGAAATTAATAGATAAATCTTACCTTATTACATTGTCAAGCTGTTTCACATTTTATTAACAGAAAAATTTAAAATTTAATTTACGGTTAATCGTATTGATTACTATAGTCTGCAATAACAAAAGACTAACTTCATAATAATAAATACAATATGTGCTTACCGTAATATAAGGATATTCAAGAGATATATCATATGCTGTTCGACTTTCAGGCCAATGTGCCAACCCAAGAAACTTGAGATTCGGATGATTTTCAATAAATGTCCTTTGAAATAGAAGAAGAAGAGAGAATTCCAATTTACTTATATGTACAGCACATTTTTGATAAAAGTGGGAAGTTGCAATGTGAATTATTCAAGTTCTTATTGTGTGAATCATCTACCTGGGCAGTGAACTATTGATTGCATCATGTGGTCCACCAAAGATGTGCTCTCCTCACCCGCATCACCACCCTCCTCCCCCCCCCCCCCCAAGGGTCTTCTGGAACATTTGTACAAGCTTACCAAGAAGTTACGGTAGTAATTTTTTGGGCTTCAATCTTTACCTTTAAAGTTTTAATTCCCCTACCTATCTTCTCTCAGACAACTTTACGGCCGTTCAATGTCCATAAGACTTTAGGAATAGACTTCCTGGATGATAACCAGTCAAATTTAGTTTGGTTCCTAAAATAGACTTATTGACGGAAGTAGCACCATTCGTAGGTAAATTACGTTGTAGCAACCAAACACTTTGCCTAAACCATGCGCTATGTAACCATAATCTTGAAATGGACAAAGCTACAAAATTCTCTGAACTAATATGGCCCAAACTATGCAAGTTCTTTTAATACTGGGCGGTTTCAAGTAGCTTGGAGGGGTAAATTTTAATATTAATGTTGGGTTAAGAAAAATGGGCACAACAATAAACTCGACATTTGGAATCTCAGGCCTAACTAATTCGAGAGCTTGATCAGAATTTCAAGCATGAACTATTATATATGTAATAAATTGAACAACAAATTTAAGGTTCAGCGCACACAAATATTAAGCGATGGTCAGCGAAATGAATGAATCAACTGAATTGATAACACACATATAAGAAAATGCATCGTTTAGGTCAGGTCAGCAAACTATGACTTGATTGCACTAATTTGGCCTTTTCGGGTTCATTGATATTCTGACATCACATAGACCTCAAAAGTTATCAGTGCACTCCTTAGACCGATTTAGTACAAGACGACGCTGTTTTAAGAGCTTGGATGTATTAAAAGCACTCCTAACTGACGGCTTTAGGTAGCTTTGAGAGTTAAAGCATATAAATAAAGGCACTTGAAATGTACTTTTTATTTGAAAGATTTTTTAACTGCTGTTTACAAACTACTATTGTGTAACACAAATTGTTAATTAATCTGCAATAAGATGCTCAGCACTCTAAGGTTCTAGGACTTACCGTAGTTCAGCTGAGTTGAGATTAAGCGGATTGCCGCTAACATCGAAATGCTGTAGGTGAATAAAAGTTCCTGGTGAAAGCAACGTTTTCACAGTTGAAAGGTGATAACGCTGTTGTTCAAAGGTCGACAATTCTAGTTCTTGCAATTTTTCCAACTGCAGAATAGTCGATACTGCTTCTCTGAATATACCTTCCTCTGGTATCCGGGGAAAATGCAAGATCAGTCCCTCTAATTTGTCTTTCAATTTGAGAAGGCAACTTATGTCCTCAACTTGATTATCTGAAATGTCGAGATATTCCAAGTTTGGACATTTTTCAACCACAATGGCCAGTTCTGACGAACGAAGACCTGTGTCGCTAATATTCAGAGAGCGCAGATTGCTTAGCCGACCGAGTTCACCAACCGCCGGAACAATCTGAGATGAAGGCATCTTATCTTTAAATATATGAACACCCGAAATGTCCAGACTTTCGAGAACTTCGCAGGCATGATCGTTTAAGCTAGCGATGAGGTCCTCCAAGGTGGCCCCGTATATATGACTGAGAGTTAATTCATAAGGCGTAAAATCTTGCAGAAAATGGGCAGTTGAGGAGGTGATTGGGAAGTTGCGAATTTCCAAAGTGCCCATATTCACGTAGTCCTTTGAGAAGAGTTTCATTCTTTCCATGTTAAATAGTCCGTATAATCTCATTCTTGCTAGCAATTTTTTCCCTACTGAGGTAGGAATTTGCCTGTTGGGTGGAAAATATCGCCAAACGCACTTGGACTTTCCATTTGGCTCTGGAATCTTAACGACTAATAATTTAAAATTCTTCAGTATGTAATCGTAACACAACTCTTGAAGTGAAGATACTTGTCCTGTATTCGAAACAATCAAAACTGTTCACCTTGTCACAATTTTAGCATTTAAATGTTAAATATATAACATTTTCATTTAAATTAAAATTTCGTAAAATAAATAAACTTTCACGAACCTTCCATGTTCAGAGTGCAAACAAAAGCAATAATAGATTTGAGAGTTTAACAAAGTTATGGTCTTTTATTACACAGTCTGGTGCCCCCAAGAAGGTCGAACTAGCAAAGTTGACGATTATTGGCTGCCTCAAGTAATCGGCTGTCTATTGGTAGATTACTAATGATTAAAGTGATGCAAATTCAAAATTTGCCGGAGCATGATTTACCAACAAAGTGCTCCTCTTTAGGCTGAAACTCTTTTGAAATCAATCGCTTTCATTAAAGACGTGTCACAAAAAGTGTTTGTTCACGTTATTGCATTCATTGAACAATCGTTAAAAAATCTTACTTTGACTTCATTAATAGCAGTTAAAAATTTTTCCCTACTACTTGAAGTGATTGCTGGGGGAATTTGGAACAAAAAATAATGATTATAAATTTTATTGTTCCAAAACCGCTCATTGGAAAATCATACTATACTTTAATTAAATGCTAACCACAAATGTAAATGGTGAACTCCCATCGCAATCTGCGACATCGTATTGGCGTGCTCGCTTATATATACCTCCGTCTCCTACTTCAAAATACAATGCTTATAGGGCTTCTCATAATCGGGTTCACTTTGAGCCTCCATTAGCCATTGGTACTCAAGGCACCTTTATGACATAACAGTTGCAACCCTTAGTGTCTACTACAATTATCCGATGTGATAGAACATTCACATCATCGGATTTACATTGATGAATATCAATCTAATGAGCTTCAAAATTACAGAAGAACGTGCTGGCCATTGAACCTTTAATAAAATGCGTTTAAATTGTATGCAAATTAATTAGTGCTACTGAGTTGACAATTTCAGACAATGGTTATGATGAGTACTGATCATGTAGTCTCCGACTGATATGTTACGACACTCACTCTATGACACTCTAACTTTATTCAGCTTTTTCGATATTATACAGTGCTTGAAATGTGAGCTTTAATTATTAGGAGTTGTGGACATAGAGTTGACCATTTGGAGCACCCACGGTTAGATTGTGTACCACGAATAAGGTTCCTCAACTGTATTGCAATAGTACTAACAAATGAATGGCAAATGGTACTGGATGGTTCTACACTTTCTTCGCTTGAACCACGAATAGCAGCACAATTTGTTCTGAATATGAATGAATTTATCTACTAGAAAGCATATAATTCGATTAAGGCAGCAAACCCTTTAAATTGTTTCAAATTAATTTTTTATGTGTTAGAATTAATTCTTGATACTCAACTGCAGTTTACGGGTCCTCAATGTCATCATCATCGCTTGGAAAATGAAAATTCGATGAGAAAACACTTGCTAAATGATCAGCAGGCCAGTAAATTCCTTCGCCGACTAGGAGGAAATTGCAATATTTATTGGAAAAATGGCTGCAAAATCAACTGAAAGATTCTGAGCCAAATTACGAAAAGAGTGTACGCTTTTGGTCGAATGCCAAATTATGAAATCAAAAGAAATCAGATGGACTTTTAATTCTAATGTCTAAAAGCCCTCCCTTTACTCACTAAAGATGAACATGCTACACTTGGTAAATGAAAATTAAGGAAAGGCCCATATAGATTTGAGATTAGAGTAACAATATATATTCAGACCATCACTAATCTCTGAAACTTAATTATCCCGACCACAAGGTGGTGCTTACTAATATGGTGCCCTCACATTTCGCGTCCGTCCATCTTGTGTCCTCAATTGGCTTATTTTAATTAGTAGAAAAGTAAGTGTAGCTTAGCCTAGAGACTGATGAAGTCCATCATTAAAATCGACATTATTAATAAAATCGCCAGTATATCTCATTTGCTTCAAACAGCAGATCATGATAATTATTAAAGTCACGCTGTGGTAGACTAAGAGGGAGGTTTAATAAACGTAGGTCAATCCAACAAATAAATATCATTCATGGAGGTCAACAGGGGTGGAGAGGGGGGTTAGGTATATGCACAAGATATCGATGTGCGATGAGGTCAGTTATGTAAGTTACGCCAACAATGACCCTGCCTTGGTAGCGAAATTGATAAAATACTCAAGCCGCGACAAAATCAAATCAGGTTATATTTTCACAATTTTGATTAACAAATATTCAACTACAATTGTATTTTTTATTTTGATATGACTAAGAAATGTAAAGGACTGGATAGTAGTGCCAATATTATAGCTATCATGAGTTTGTCTGTATTAAGCTAAGAAGTTGCGGGTGTTACAAGCCAAATTCCGATCGCTTCAACCAATTCAATCCAAAATTGAGTTTATTTTGACTACCGTAGCTCCTTAAACTAACAACTCAAATCTGCCTCCCAGAATGCTGTCAAATGTTTTACACTTTTACCATTCCTATCTAATTTAAGCGATCCGCTCAATTGTAGCACATCTGTTCGCTGGCTTTATCATTTCCCATATAAAAAAACGATATGCCGTCTCTCCGATTGCGTAATGAAGACGGATCGCAAACTCAAACATCGAAACAATGAAAAAGTACAATAAATTCGGAATTTCAAATGCGTTGCATTAAAAGTGTGTTGATGCGAAATTGAATATCTACTTCTACTTCTTCCTATTTCGTAAATTCCGGCAAAATTCTACTCAGAGATAAGTTCGCGCTGGAAAATATATAAACCCCTTCAATCATTAAAGCATCAAAAGAGGCGAATGATATTTATCAGTTGTCTTTGAATTATCCGCATATAGAAGAGAGTTCCCATTTCTATAAAAGGTTGATTTTTTTAGTCACACTGTGCCATATATCGATTTATATTTTGATGTTTAAATGTAAAAGAGCTTCTGGTATTATATGAATATTATTTCTATTTTTAATTTCATTTAATGAAACTAGCGTTTTGAGAATTGATGATCAAATCCAAATCACTATTTAAACATACAAAGGCGAAGCCACAAATTTAAGAAAAGGGGAGAATTCTTTGTGATGTCCAGCACCTAGACTCTTGACAGTAAACATTTGCCTTGCTGTGCTATAATAAAGTCACCGTGAAACACTCAGAATACACACACTGTTAAGCCTTGAGTTTACCTTTTCAGTGGTTTTGTTAGAAAGATACCTAGCAACTATCATATTTGGTTTGAGGAATGAATCGATACGTCACCTCCAGGATACCTCTTTTCCTACAGGCTATATGAGAATACCTTGGTTTATCGTCCAGTGGCCTTCTCAGCATGCTGCTGGAAGGTAAGTCTAACTTCACTGATTGAGCTAAGTTGATGCAGCCACGTTCCTTATTATCCCAAACAAATCTAATTTATTGGGAGGAAATTTTATTCGTTTTGAAGCGCCATTCCATTACTACTGCCTTTATTGCTATTTAAAACAAGGCGAGTGTTTGAGTTGTTAAACCCCTGAACACGAGTCAAGCAGGAGCAGTAGAAATTTAGAATACCATTCTTTTCGTTTAAGCGTAAGATAACAGACATCTAGCTTAGCAGATCTCACTGAAGTGCCTGGCAAAATTTTAACTCCATCTCCTACTATCGCACATCTCCCAAGTGTTGTTTCATTGTTTCAGCAATGAAAGACAACGTGAAAGTGGAAGTGGGGGGTGGCGGTGAGGAGTGGGGGGTTGCGAAAAGGGAGGACGACTCTCTACGGATTGTTGATCGATAAAATTTTTACCTAATAAGAAAAAATAGAACCGTTTTAACTTGCACACTGCGCTCAGTTATCTGCTTATAATCTCGCAATTTCTATTTTGATTTGCTCTCATTGCTTCACTATTTTATTTTGGATGTCCGGCGATGTCAATAAGAGTTTATTGGTGAAAAAAATAAGGCATTATGGGAGGGGAGACCATTTTGGTACCAAGATGATAATGCACCTCGTTTGCGCTTTGCGTATTCAAAAATTAGCTGGTCCGCAAATTCTCGAAGTAAATCACCCAAGTGGTTTGTGAGAACTTGGTTGTTTTATTATCAAATCATTCAAAATATGCCTAACAGTCATGTTTCTGGTGCCTAGTTATTTTTCAAACTACAACTTCTTCGCTAGGCAAATAGAAAGTGAAATGGTTCATTATCAGAAGTCTATAAGTACTAAAAAGGTCTAGCTGATAAGTGAGAAGATTATCTGGGTGATTGATGAATGTCTTGAGTGCTGAGGCTAATTTGCAATGCGGCGGAACGCAGATGCTTTTGAGAACTTGGAGACGAGGAGGTATCTAAGATGACTCAGAAATTGATGCGTAAGTAGATACAAGATGTGTTGCCTTGAAGTAGTGGGTGTATATAGTTGGAAGTTAAGACAAAATGGTTGAATCAAGCTGATTGCAAGTGGTCCGCACAACAGGTTAAATGGATTCGGTGCGTTGGCAGAACCGAGATGATTTCAACAGTCCATTATGATTTGATCAAATAGATCTGAAGGGTTGAACTTTAAATTATACATAACATAATATGTATGTATATATATATATATATATATTGTATAATGATATATAATATATAATATAACTAGGTCGGGCTGACTCACAGACAAAGAATTGAAAAATATGGACGTGAATTTTAGCGAATAAAAAAGTTAGCAAAAGTAGTCCACTTAGAATCTTCTTCTTGCTTTTTTCTGTATGCCGTTCTAGATTTGGTGGATGAAGTTCCAAATTCCGAAATAACGAGCGAGTATCACCATGAAGCTGTGCTTTACTTGGTGGAACATTTGGATCCAGACGATTTAACAGGTACACTTGGCCAACGAATAATGGAATATGCGTTGAATTGCATAATTCCATTCGAAGATGGTTATCCATTTCTGCGCTTGTTGATGAATAAGCACAGTATAGTGAGTGGCTGTTGCATGAAATTAAGTATTTTTCGCCTCAGTAACAAAATTATTTTTTGTACTTTTAGATGCCAGATGGAACCTACAGAAATATTGAATCAAATTCTCTCAATGTAAAATTCTTGACAAGATACATCGAAGAAATGTACCCTTTTGGTGATAGGCCTCTTCGATTTCGATGTACGACAATGGACTTTTCTTTTACTGAACGACTCCAAAAAATTCCGTAGTCGTTTCGACCTTGTTTAAAAGTCTTGCGAGAAGCCAAGTTGCTCGCGCTGTATTCCATACAACCGGGAGTTTGACAACATTGGGAAGAATTGAGAAATTAAGTTTGGTTCATTTAGTCATTTACATAAGTACTACTTTCCATTTATAATGACATCATTTAGACCAATTGAATTTGTTAATTGGTGCCTTAAGTGATGTTTTTCAAATATACGAAAAGTATGTAACTATATGAGTTTCATAATAAAGGGGCTTAAATGAGGAATGATGGTTGATAGAAGGTGTTAAGATGGAAAGAGCCTTTAATTTGAAAATTTGGGGAGAAACAGTAAAGGAAGTAATGATAGCAACTGCACACTCAGATAACGGTGCAATGGCCAACTAAATGGGTAAAGTTTGCGGAATTGAAGTTTCACCACAGCTCCATAACTCTACTCCTCCTATCGTGAAAAGGGATGAAAAAAGCCCTCCAAAATGGACTCAGGAGTTATTATAGCTACGGATTTTACCCCATTGGTAATGATAGCTGTTAGCTTTGCTCAAAGCAATGTTTGTCAATTTGTTGTTTGAAGAGGTTTACCTTACACAGAAAGAAAGTTTAAATAGGGTTGCAAGAGAGACTGGAGATTTTTGTGGAGATATGATTGTGCATGTGCAGATGAGTATTTAAAAAGATGGACAGTCTTGTACCAAAGGAATTAATGTGCATGAGGCAGCAGTGGCGTTCTCAGCGGATTGTCGTAAAGCCAGCCAGGATAAGTTGATTGAGAGCTTGGTTTGAGTTTTGATGACAGTACTCTTCTCCCAACGCGTTGCGTGGAAGTCAGCCGTTTAAGTTGGTTTGGTATCGTTCACTTCGTTAGTATCTGGTCAAAACAAATCGATTTTTTCAAATGCATGTAAAAATTAAATAATCAATAAACCACTATAATAGGGCCGAAACGTATGAATTTAATTCAAATGCGCCAAGATTTGGCACAAAATATATTAAGGAAGAAGGGGACCATGTGGTTGGTAATCTTAAAAGCATCTCAATTGCTCTCATAACTCACGTGTCAGGAAATCGGCTGATCGGTTAATCATACACCCAACTATGCGAAGAAACAATAGGTAAAACCACTTATTGAATTACGATAACGGTTAAATATACTGTACTTTGCTTTAAACAAAGTATTGAAGAACCTAAACTATGCGTTTTTAATGAAGCCTTACTTAAGACCATCGTATTTGAACATCATTCAATTTTACTAAAAAAATTTGGAAATAAAATGTTTTTAAACGCAAAATATTTTCAGATCTGGCACTGATCCAACGCAATATTCGCCATTATCGGGCGCAATTGTCCGAATTCCGTTGAGGTTTTTCTAATAAAATCTTTAAAGTGGTATTCAGAGTTATTGATTTTTAATAAAAAATTGATATTATCTTCTATTATATTTTAACATTTTTATTCGAAAGAGGAGGGAACTGGAAGATCCCAGTTGAATCCATGTTAGACGAATTACCTTTGGTGAGTGTATTTTCTACAGATCTTCAGTAGTGTTTCACAAAACAGCTGCATAAATTTTTCCAAGATGAAAAGCGAAGAAATGGCAGTTTCGAATCCCATGTGCAATATATAAGAACTCCTTAATCCCACTTACTGCTAGATGATTAGATTTGTTCGATTAGTAGTAAGGTGTATTGTCGATTTTTAATGGACACCCATAAAGATATGGACATTTGTAATTGCTGTTTTGTTTTCTACTTGCAGCCTAATTCTTTTTGGTCCCTCGTTTTGAAAGGAGGTACTTCGCGTCAAAAATTATCTGCAGCCTTGTTTCTTTTGCTCCGGAAGTCTGGAGCACCCTAGTATATTTTAACAAGAATGATCTACTTGAGACTTTTGAGTTAACTCAAACATACCTTCTACTTAGTTATTTTTGATACGAGCGTAAGCGGATTAAGGTAAATATTATACTTTACTGAAACACACAAGAGACCAGGCCATTGTGTGAAGTGATCAATTTTTCATCACGAACTCAAAACCCAAAAAATTTGATTCCGTATTCTCAAACTGTAGAAACTGATCTCAATGCAACAGGCTTCGGGAAATTGAAATTTAGTGCTTTTTCATTGATTATTGACCTAGAACATCCATCTAAATAAATAACACTGGTAGAATTCGAAAAATTAATACCAATATTTTGATCTCTTCAGCTTACGTAAGGAACTTCTTTCTTTACGGCAAACAAACAATAGCAATACATTCCTAAATAGAAATATTATACATTTATTATAAGACATCACGTTAGCATTACAGGAGGATTTCATTCACTTCTGACGAATTATTACATATTTTTGTATCAAAATTAAGGATAACATTGGCATCTTCGTTTTTATGAGAAAGCCATTACCAGTGGAAACCACCATTCAACGTATCAGCTGAAGATATTCCCTCATTGGCTCGCTTGGAAAAGCTCCTCTTTGTACCAAATTCTCGCCTGGAAGTAAAACTGTGAGTCCTCTGAACCATTCGCCATATACTCTTTAAGGGTATGATTTCCTACTAGTTTAGTCTGCTTGATAGAATTCTCCACTTTCAGAATTAACTTGATCCCTAAGTTATTAGTGTGAATTAATTATTGTGAATAATCCGTTGAATCGTAAATGGAATTTTCAGGTTTGGTCAAGGGGTGAGGGAATCAGAGTGGATCCACTATATTTAGACACCCTATTCCCTTGGATTTCTAATAATCGCTGGAATACATTGCGAAGTCCAGCTTAAAACTCTTACAAATCAGTTTGTATAGGTGTTGACAGCACTTCCAATGGTATGTAGAGAGACAGCATCAACATCGGGTAACTCGACTGTCATTTACAATAAACAGTCAAAAGTCAAGAAGATAATCAAATATATACCATTGAAGGCTAAGTCCCTTCAGGACAATCGTGTGTTTCCAGGATCATCATTTGCTAGTACGCGCGGACGTACATGCGGAGACCTTTTCAGCAAACCGTCTATTAACATTAATTTCAAGAAGCGTTTACTGTATTGAATTATTGATAATCTTTTCCAATTTTCATGAAAACATCACCAAGGCCCTTCCATTTTAATTGTTCTCTGAGTTATTTTTATGGTCTATGTTGTTCCACAAAGCTCCAGATACCATCTTAGAGCGTTGAAACCTTTATACTCAATTAAAAATAAGAAGACCTCAGTAAGAAAACAACGATTTTTCCATTAGGACAATTAATTTGCTCACTTATTGGATATAACGCTAATGATTGGCTGTACGTTTAGACAACATTTGCAGTGATACAAAGGGGAGTAAAGCTAATGGTTTTCGCTCGAGCCCAAAGGATAAATGCCTTCAGTTTCCTGAGACGAAGATAATCACTATTTTATTCTTGAATTACACAAATCGAGTTAAAAAAGTACTTGATAAGTCATGGAACTGACTGCAATGTTAATCGAGCATAGATCATAAACTATCAATTTTATCGATAAATGGGGTTGGAAGTGCTCAATGGGCAATGTTCACAATGCTTTCAAGTAAAGATTTACTCATAATTGGAATGGGCATCCATTCAGATGAATACTGATCAGGGAGATATTCAGTAGAACGCGAATTTTACTTCAAAGTGGCTCCTTACTTGAAGACCTTTACCGAATGTGCAAGGAATTAATCTTTTTAGGTCATTTTAATAAAGTGATTCTTTCCCAACACCTGAATTTAAAGGAGTTTCTGAATGACGTTGTATCCTCACCTCAGGAAAAATTTGTCTACCATCCCAAGGTGCCAAGTTTGGAGAGCTAAGAGGCTAAAATGGAAGCATTTTTCTTTAATATGATGTCTTATTGGTCCGAAAAGTCGGATTTCGGAAACAATGTTTTTATTTTAGGTTTGAAAGATACCTTACAATGACCATCGCAGTGGTAGGAACACGAAGGTATACGTAAAGCATGATGTTTAAAGAGAGGAGTGCTTACATCAGAGACTGTGATAGGCAGAGGATATTCCGAATCATATAGGATTGCATCCCCGAAAAATAGTCACCTGGTTTGATGACAATGAAGCGGAAGGCTTCTTCAACGTAACTTTCATTTTAAAGTGTTGGGAAACTTCTTTTTGCTCGTTTTGGCATTAAATTCTCAATTGACTTCATTTTCATTTGACTGGAAGGCTTTAAGTACTTATTAAGAGGAGGAGTAAAATAAATTGAAAATTTCATTCTTGAAACCGAATATCTTCAGATAGTTCCAGTTGGAGTTTGATTTTTAATGAAAGTGGGAAAATTTGTTGTGAAAAATTTAGTTTTCAAATGGTAAAGCTTAAGTGCACTGAGCACTAATTGAATAGAGTCTGTCTGGTCTAGTTGATATAATTTTACACTTTTATCCGATACATCTGATTGGATAGACAAGCTGGACATGTTTAAGGATTGGACGATATCAACCACACTCAAGTCATTGGGTCTCAAAGTGAGTTCATGTGAGAGGACATTGAGAGCTCTAATATCACATCTACAGTGAATTTTCATCTGGCTGCAGAAGATTGTGTACCCTTGAATGAACCAAATTCAAATGATTGTGGGGTAATGCCACAACTATATTCTACCATTCGAAGGTGTAAATTAGTGAATGCTCATCAATTGTCTACTGTTTCTTACAAAAGGCGCATTTTTATATTTCCGAGAATGGTTTCTGAAACCAAAACTGCTAATATTTTCTTGAAGTACGATTTTGGATTAATGGACTGGGAGTTCCCGACTTTATACAATGCAAGAATGTTTCTGTATACTTACATGCTATAGTTCAAATTTCGCCATAACTTATTGGTTTCGCCAATAGAAATTAATATGATAGTGATAAATATTCAATGGGGAAATTGAATTAATGCTTTAAAGGTGGGGGTGGCCCCGGGAATGCCATTTCTTTGTTCAGACTAAACTCTCGAAATCACTTTCATTCAGCAAAATTATTAATTAATAGTTATTTATTAACGCGGAGTGAGTCAAAATTTCACAACTTATGGATGGCGTTTGCTTATGGTATATTTAAAGAATAATGAAGGGTGCGGAGTGGGAGGTGAGATTAAAGGGATGCTAAGTGCAGCGCGGAAGGCATGAAAAGGTTTTATCTCATCCATGCTTCAAAACTAAAACTGTATGGTCTGTGACCCTAGTTAGTGGGCAATTTCTTATCCCGATAACAAATGCCTATTGACTAGGTTGCTTTATCATGACGTCTAAGCTCACAAAAACGTAATTCGATGGTTATGAAAGCAGAATTAGGGCAATATTTAATATTAAACGGCTTAGAAGAATTCAGTAGACCATGTTTACTTGAAATGCACCCCAAGATTGTTAAGGTTCAGCTAATGACAATGGACTATCGTGCTGGAGCCTCCAAGACACACCACTATCCATATCTATTTTCAAGGGCAACTGCTTGGCATTTAATATGTTCATTTTGATGATCTCTAAGCTTATCTGAGTGCATTTTGTCTACTACTTCATTAACTACAGTTTACTTGCAGAATACTTACTCTTGATTAAGTGCCTAAAACTATTTATATACACATATTGACACTTATATGACCTGGACTACCTTTTCCATATTTTCAGATGCTCCAACTGCAAAGGAATGGGGAAAAACTCAAATCTCTTTGGTGGTTCACTTATTAAGGAAGCAAATTTACTATTATCTTAGATATTTGGAAAGTGATCTATTGACTGGTTAACCTTAATTACTTCAGTGATGCGAATGTAGAACTTCAAGAATGGCCCATCGCAGCATGAGTGATGAAGTCTTTCCTTTGTTTATTTAAGCAATCCTTATCTTCGGAAATCTACATGCAAGCTCAGAGGGGGTTCACTCTGAATTTGAAGGAAACTGCAACTGAATTACTAACAACTGATTAAGAATGAACTGTATTTCTCCTTTAAACAATGTTGTATATATTTCTTGATAAATAAAACAGCTTCGTATTTGCAGTTCTCATTTCCTGTTGGTTTAATAATACATTAATAGGGTGGAACTTAAATTTAAGCTAACATCAGTACTGACGACATAATTTGAATATTTACTCTCCCAACAGCACTCTTCTTCTATAAGACCTACGGCAACCGGAAACCATGGATCAAAACTCACTGGGTCTTAGAAACAGTGATTCGGTCGAAATTGCATAAAATTGTACTTTTTCTCTACTTAATTTCTCCTACAATTTAAGAAAATAAATAAAACAGGAATTTTCTAGTTTTAAATACTCAATTTTAGGCACAAAATCCTATTCTCTGTTGTTTAATTGAACCTTCTTGAGAGCATGGTAATAATGCAACATTTTCAATCATATAAAAAAGGTGTACAAGTTTTGAAGGTAAAAAAAAATTAAATGAAATTCATTGCATGCCAAATTGAATTATTAAGTAAATGGGTACAACCTAATTTACAAGCATAACTGCTTTAAAAACACACTTGGACAGGGGTCGAAATTGTAACCTTTAGGACAGTTGCAATAACTACCGCACGTTTCGAATTCTCTCTAATGGAAATCTGAAATTTCGCCGTCTCATGTAACAAGTATATACAACACCATTGTTCTTTTCACTCATAGAAAATGGGTCGTTGACCCTGGAAGCATCGACTCCACTTCTCACGCGGAGTATAAAGGACGAACAGTTGGCACTGAGCCGTTAATGATAGTAGTTTCCAAAAGGTTGGAATATCTTAACGTGACTGCGAAATACTGATCGCATCTCCAATGCTTCACTATAAAAGCAAAAAGCACAACAGGGCTACCAGCTGCCTATATGGTATAATATAAGCATCTCAATTCAGTTGAGAGATCGTTTTAGGCGGAGATAAGGCATTTCCATAAAATTTGTCGAGTTTTCCATTGCCCTCTATCAATGCTAACACAATATGCAAAAAAGCGGTTTGAAGGTGGTGAGACATAAATGAACACCGAGGAACTTCCTTGCTAAAGAATAATAAACCGCTCATCTACGATGAAATGATGGCTTGAAAATGACAGCATAATGAACCATAGAATTAGAAGTACCGTGGAATCGATCACTCATTGGTCGAATAATAAATGTGCTCACCACCCTGAATGTGTTAATAGCCACGGGCGAATTATAGTCGTAAGTTTACGAAATGCAACTTGGATAAAGATAGGTTGTCCGTATTTCACCCATAAATATGAAGAAATAATACCTACTAAATAAACTTAAGTACAATTCTGAATTCTAAAAGTTGTGAAATAAGAAATATAAATCAAACGTTATTTTACGATACTAGAGGGTTCCCAGACCCCAAACGGTATATAATTCTGGTAGTTTCTGAAGTCCAGTAAGGCATTTCGACCCAGTAGGCATTAATACCATGACAATTTGGAACGTAACCCTTGAGTAACACTGAGTCCAATGTATGCAGATGTTATGACAGTTGACGTCTACATTCGGATAATCTCACTTAGAGATTGCAATGTCAGTTACTCCAAACCATATTAATTTCAGTTCAAAAAAATATATTTTTAAATAGATGACTATTATTTTCTCAAATTTGCTACCACTGAAAAAAATAGAAGGTATTAATGATGTGTTGGCCCGATTTCTATTGATTTCTGCTTTACGTCTTCTAAATCCAAATTTAAGATGCCACAGATCTGAACGTATCAAATGTAATATTCTGAATAATTTTCCAAACTCCATTTTATCTGTCGCACTATAAGCATGACATCTTCAATCTGCAAAATGACTGATACTTCTCTGAAAGTCGATTTGGTTTCAGTCTCACTCTATACTAAAGACAGCGGATGATTTCCCGGCCAAATTTATCAATGCGATTCACGTCCAAGGTTTACAAGTGCTTTATTTTTTATTCTGTCTCTCTACTAAACTTAAGGTAGACACAAGTCAATTTATGCATCTCTCTCTCAATCTTGGTTTATTAAACTCTTGCACGTACACTTGAGATGGATGATTCCAAAAGCACATTCACATTTCCACTACATCCTACCGATACTTCCAGCCGCCCTTACTAATTAAGAGTCAATTCAAGTGGAGTATTTGGACAAAGTCCACTATACCATCAAATCTAAAAACAGCCGAAGTTTATACACGAATACACTGAGCAATGTTGCCTCGAACGAAAGCCCTTCGTGGTTATCCTTTAGAAGGAAGAATTCTCTCGTATGCTCTGGACATTTTCATGGACCACTGCTTTTGAACGTATGCAGTGGGATGACTTATTAACATGCCATTTCGGCTTAACAATCATAGATCCACTTATAAAATTGATGTAAAATCCTACCTTTGTGGTTGTGATATCCGATATATCATTCACATCTATTTGCTTGCAAGTGAAACAAATCGTAGCAAAAGCAAATCAATGCGAAATGGGAAGATTTACCATTCCTCTCCTGCACTCCTCAAGGTTGATAGATGTTGGTGTCTTACAATGGAGAGTGACGTCTGCTCTCAAAAGGCATTCAATAAACATCCACTGACTTCATTGTATTTAAATCACTTGGTTTTTTGGATGGAATTGATTTGGTAAACCACTCATACCCGATTTCACCTAATCTTGCCAATAGGATTTGCGCTTTCAACACCAGACATTTTACACCTGTTCAAAAAGCGTTCCTATATTTCTAGAACTACTTCGCCAGGGTGCTACGATTTTCTACATCTTGCTGGAAATTGTTGATTTTGAGAGAGCTTGTTTGCCATTGACTACGAACTGCTAATGCCTGAATAGATACACAATGAAACATTTTCTCCATCAGTGACCCCATTGGATTTACTTGAGGCTTGTTTTTTGGAGAGATTGAAACTGTTCGAATGTGATAGGCAGTCGTTTTGAGTTCGTAATAGACGGTATCGGCATTTTCCTATCCTCCTCAGTTGATCGCTCTTTGCAGCTGCTATCCCTCAGCCTCGAGGACGAAATATGCCTAAATAGAATTGGATATGGGGTAAGTAACTGGCTGACCGATGGACTACTATTGACAGCAATGGATTTTCACCAGTGGTCTTACGTATCCAAGCCTGATCCTCGTAGAATCAGATCAGGTATTAGATCAAGGTCGCCGAAAATGTTCAATTAAATGTAAATTAAATATTCCTTTATATATGTATGTATTTCGATGCCGACCGGTTCATAATCATCAATTAAACTACTTAAAAACATTTCAATAACGGCATAATCAAACAAAAGTCAAATAAGAGAGAAGTTGACGTCGAATATTATGCCGCAAAAATCTAGATACAGTGTGAAATGAGGTGTACCAAGGGCTACTTTTCATTCCTCCTCCTTCTCAATGCCACCACACGAAAAAGTCTTTTACAAGAATCTCGTTTTGTTCCAACGGAGTTCCAACAGCAATTGATTCATCAAAAAGGAACGAGTGCCGAAGTTGGCACCTTTCCTCATTCGAATTTTCCGCCTGTGGAATAGCATCAAGAGAAATGTTTCTATGTGGATTCATTCCGACAATGCGTTGACACGACTGTTGGGCAAACCGAGAGCCTGTTCTTGCCAGCCGGCACTTCCTTTCTGATTGATCATGTATCGATATCGAAGAACGGCACTACACTTGCCGAAAACAATGCTACGAAAGCACTTCTTGATCCCAGCATTGCTCATATGACAATAGGCAATCAAGACTGAGTATGATATTAAAGTTGACGTACACAAGTCATCACAGGATATTTAAATTCGGAATGAATAAGCAATCAAGAATTGAGCAGGATTTCAATTCATTTAAATATGTTTCAATTCACACAAAGCAGTAGGTACAGAATGGGCGGGACCCTCTTCAAGAGACTTGCAGTCTAATCATCAAAGCAATATATCTCAACAGGTTGATAGTTCTTCAAGAAGAACAAAACGCCAAAATTTACATCTTATATAAGTATAATTATAAGAATTTGTGGCGTTACGAAGTCCTATTTCGAAATCCACAGGCAACACCCTCTGTTGGCACAATGGCGTCATTCAAGATTCAAAAATCAATTAATAAACACTTTACTTCAGTGCTTACAAAAGGAGTGAAGATTGTCCATTTCATGAAATGAACAACAAGTTTCGAACCATGACACTGTCTAAAACAACAGGGCATATTGCAGTCGATTATGCTAAAAGTAGGCAAGTATTAGAAACCAGATTACAGTTAACATAAAATCAATACCATTCCCATGATTCATTAATTACTTATTAACGGGTTTGGACGTGTTGCCAATGTCATATTTACAAATTGTTTGGAGAGCCGTGTAGTTTATCGGTTTCCAGTCGATTTAAAGCTCTTGAAGCCTTGTTAGATAATTCTTCAAAAATTTAACTAGGGTCTCCAAGAGTCGCTCTAACAAGAAACTACCCACTTTACCATGCGTCTTCGCGACCAAATAAACATTGATCACTTAGCAACTACCCTAAAGACGTTCACTTTGATCACTGCACAATTGATTCAAATCAAGAACGCTTATCATACATTTTTACACTTAAGTTAGGATGCAAACCAATGCAAGATCCACAACAAATAGAATAAATCCACAAACCATAACATTTACTCAAACTATTAATATTCCAAAATGCTTAAAGTCGCCTGTCGACTTCTAATTTGAGTAAATTTCCCTTCTATATTGAGTTGACACATGCAAATCATTAAATAGCCTTCTCACTTCACACTGCGAAACCGAAACAAAACTCACGGAGGTCAGATTGCGTCTTTTAGTTACGAGACCATAACCAGGCGAAAGAGATCCAAGAAATCGAGTTAATCAGTTCACAAACCTCGAATTTTCTTCAACGAATAGAGTGCAAGGTTTGTGGACCATGTCTCATTAAATTGCAACAAAACATCACAAATCACTCAAAATTGAAGCAAGATATTTCACTCAAATTCCATCGACTAACTAATTAATTAATTGAAATGATTAAAGGCATTAATCAAATTACTGGAAAATGTGCATTAATTAATGTGTTTTGTTTAGAGTTTCATTCACATTAAGCTTATCCACTTAAAAAAGTGGTAACGATTGACCTCGGGTTTAGAATCTCGTAAAGAATGCCAAACTCTCGAAGAATGCGGCCATAGGTGCATAGGGAATTATCACTTCCCTAAGAACCAAACAGAGAACGCGATTGGTTCACAATTTCTTCCAAGCATTAGACCTATATCATTAGGAACAACTTGTCGGGCATGACATCTATTGATACATTTATTTGATTAATGCAAAAACTGCAAATCAGCGGCAGAACTCTCGAGCTTCGTCATTGCCTCAAGATAATCCGACGATTTAATTAAGATAATACAATGGATATAATTTTATTACATTGAGAAAACCAAGTTGCTTACTGGAACCTCAAAACAGCTATTATGACCATACTCCTCATTGACCTCTTTAAGACTAAGTGATACATTAACTTGCTTGTGATTCAACCCAGTCGTAAACCTCTTTCAGTTTATTCTGTTTGATTCAACCCACACTCGTCATTGTGTTTTTCTCCATTTCAGCACTCGCATTATTGATCCCTATCCTCCCAATTGGTCTTCTTCCTATAACAGTATTTCCAAGTCAGGGTGTGCTAAAGCTGCCAGTCAGTACCAGAAGTTAACATATTTTAACTGGATAAATTGCATCTACTTACCTACCTGTCTATCTACCTGTACCTTGAAAATGCATCAAATCCACTTTCGAAGCACTTGGTAATATATTTGAACTAAACTTTTAAACTACATGATTTCTCGGTGCAGCTGGTGGACTCCATTGCCGAGCCGAGGTGTGCTGCAAGAAAAATTTGAGAAGAGGATAGAAATTACTAACACTTTTGGCGACTACTTATGTCATCTTTGAATGTTTGGGGTTAAACAAAAATATTGATTTTATGACTTCATTTATATTCAAACCGCCATTAAATTATTTTTTTGTTCTTGTCATTGAGAGTGAAGTATGATCTGCTTAACTATGCTTCATTTGCGACAAATTTGTTTGTATGACATAAATTTTGGTGAATATAGCTAACTTGGGATTATTCATTATGCATCTGCGCGTTCTGGTTCATTTCTATTAATAATGAGGAAATTCATAATCACTACTACGATGCTGCTAGTAGTACGCTTATTTAGGGAGAACTATTTCAAACCTGTTTAACCATTGACTAGATTTACTAATTTATTCCTGAATACTAAATGCTGAATTGTGAGCAGGGCTTCACTCACAACTTAAACTTAAAAAGCGAAATTTAGACACGACCAAATTAAATAAAACTAACTCGCTAAATGACTTCAATTAGGTGGGACGCGAATCTCCCTGACGACTCAATTCCTTTAGCTCATTCACCATCTAACTAAATAATTGTCTTCACGATGGCACGCAGTGGTTCAAGATCGTCCCACAAAAGCGCCTACTTGGTTGCTTTGGAAATATTTCCACTTGGACGCCCAAACTAATTCTGCGCTGCATCTCTATGCATATGCATTGGATAAAGTTATTAAATTGTATTATTTGACATGCCATTTATCAAACACTTGCATAAACATTTATTTTATAAACGAGTACAAGTGCATTGCGAACAATTTAATTCTTGTCAATCCAAAGGTCGTCAGGCTGTGGCAAGGCATTCCTTATTATTCAATACTTGTGGCATACGCAACCCGCACACGAGAAAATGCGCACTCGAACATTATGGAGTGTGCGGCCGTACATACAGAGCACCACTCAGATGTATCGCTATTAACTTTCACGCAAAATATGGTAGAATTATTTTATTACTAATCATCTTTCTAGATTTCATAAGTTGTAATAAAAGCTTCGCTTGCTCTCTATCTTCTCGATAGCCATTCTGACTAGGAAGAACTGCCACAAAGATTTCTGGGCATAGTTGGGACTTATTAGAATAGCTATTCCTCTTCATACTCGATATTTATTATATCTGCAGAAGAACATTGACTTGAATGTTTATTGACAATTCATTTACTTTTAGAGTCTTACAGGAAGTTATCCAATGCCAACTTTGCAGTAAATGAGGCAGCTACTGAGGGTCTCATCAACGTGTACTTATTATGTTGATCACAGGAGTTGTCATATATAGGCTACCAACTGCAAATTTGATCGAGTATTCAAGATCAGTTCGAATTATCGTGCACCAATTTTGCAGTACATAATCTCTAAATGTAGGAAAAATTGTCTTCCAATACAAATGCGTGTGTTCTGCTTCGCCAAATTATTTTGAATCGTTCTGTACTGTACCGTTGTCGAATTGCACTTGTGACAGGTGCAATTCTTTGTGATCTGCCAGTCGAATACAATATTCTACAGGGCATAGAAAAAGCATAGCAAAGCAAAAGGAGGCAAAATGTGGTGACCCTCCAACAAACACAAGGGGAGAAGAACTTATATAACTGCTTTGCAGATTTCTATGATGGAGAGTCTCTGGAGCAAAACAAGTGAGGTGCATATTGACTCAATGTGAGTTCCAAAACAATGAGAAGGATTTGAAATGCATAACGCCTTTGCTAATACCACCTCAAACAGCTCGTTTCAACGAGGAAATATGGAACTATGCACTGATATATTGCAAACATGCATTCATACTTGGTATCTGTACTTGATACGGTGTGAGAGAGATTGATATCACCTCGAGATTCTTCTCATTGCCATCTCAGAGAGAAGTGATAGACCAAGGAAAAGTTGGTTTTATTTAAGAGAATATAAGAGACCAAATATAACCAGATACACTTGTGCAAATACTCGAGGCGACTGTTCAGAGACCTCTTCCTCAGCAATTTCTTATCGCGATGTCTGCAACCATACCGGCCTTCCCCTGAAAGCAAACAACATTGCATCAACATGTGAATTGAAATGCAGAAAGCAAAAATAAAACAGCGAAGTTAAGATTGGGACATTTGGAAGCAAACCTGTAAAATAGCACGTTCCCAACCCAGCCCATGCACATTTCACATTTACCAAGCCTCACTTCAGCATCTCCCTAAACTGTAGAGACAACAATGAGATTTCTCTGCTAGAAGCTATTTCACACAATTGGTTGTTCTGATGCCAAGATTCAATGAGCTCCAATTAAGATAGCACTACCTACCTCGTCTGTTAATTGCGCTTGATGATAAGTGAACAACGACGAATAAAAGCACTCTCTATTGGATCTCTACTAGTAGCAGTGTCTTTTCCTGTTCCTATGGCTACTGTGGCCAAGGCGATTGCACATATCTCATACTAACTCGTACAAAAGAGGGCTCACCAAATACCCATTGCTGATAAGTCTCGAGCAATCCAATAAGATAATGAACACGAATGTACCAATAAAGTTTATTTTAACAAATAATATGAAGGGGGACAAACAATGCTCGTGGGGATGACCACGGTACTTTGACCACATTTGACTGCCAAGCTCACATTGTGGGGCGACTTTGTATTTGCAACTCGCTTCTTCACTCAGTGTGTGTCGTTGAGTTCATTCCCTAAAATTGTGTAGTTATTTTCAGAACACATCATCACTTCGCATATTCAATTATCCTCCGTTTGGCAGCCTATTTTTGCTCATATTTTGCCTCAATAACTGCTCTCTTCTGTATCTGAAACGTCGGGAAACAACAAAATGGTTCCATCCGAACTTTAACCTGAGAGGAAGTATGTGCACGAAGTCTACGACTCTATTAATGAATTGATAGGTAATTCATGCACTTCGCACTAGCCTGGAGCCATAGCATTCCTCATAGCTCATCCTCGGAGCAGTTTTGAAAATGCCTGGTTGTTGGCAGTCGGTAATAGAGAGGAACTACACACATCTTCTCTTCTAGCTTCTGACTTCAGCATAAATTTTTCTGGAGTAGGTGAGATAGCGATGTTGCTATGTTGTTACTGGATTAACTGAATTACCTTGGGTGCCTCAGACATTCTTCTTCTTCTTCTTCTTCTTCGGTGAACACATTTGTCCAACCACTGATATTAACCGTAACTCTCACCTAAGGTGATAACTAACGGTGTGTTTCATTTCACTTCCTCTCCACTCCTCTAGGCTGAGGTGGGGTGAATAATGGGATGTGGATGTTTGGGGAAGCGTCTCCTGGAGGTGACGTCTATGGAAAAGGGGAAAGGAAGAAGTTGACTTACCTGATACCGCCCCTGTTACCTACTGAGTGCCTCTACCAACGGGAGATTGGTTAGCAAGCGTTGGAAAATTCGAGAGTAAGCAATCAATTATTCTGTGTAACTAAGGCACATAAAATGGAAGTATGATACATTACATTCTACCATAGCCATCTTGGTTGGCGATTGGGAAGAGGAATTGACTTCGACGTGCCTTGCTGCTGACTGCGATCTAAGAACTTGCTGATCCAACTGTCATGCCAATTCTAGTGCACTGAAAGGTGGGGAGATGGTAGTTGTGCAGACATTGGCAGTATAAATAATAGCATTAGTAGTCCGTAGTGATAGTGAGCAGTACCGGTGAGAAAAATCAGTGAAGTAGGAGCCCAACTACCTGACTTAGGCTAGATGGTATTCGCCTTACTGCGCTACTGATCTTCAGTAGGGCCAGCAGGAACCAACGTCCTTCTCGAAGTGAGAAGGAGAATAGAGAGAGAAGGAGAATAGTGAGAAGAGAGAGAGAAAAGTGATTGAGCGCAGTGAGAACGAGTGAGGAAGGAAGGACCGAAAGTGGAAGAAGTGAAGAGGAAACGCAGACACAGAACGGAAGGTGACGTGCAAGGAAGGCAGTGACCTTCTCAAGCACTGTTTGTAACTTCCGCCCACCATCCACTCATCGGCAGACACCTCATCTTAAAACGTGGCCTAGAAGAAAGAAATGCTCATTCATATATCATATAAGAAGGACCGACGATGGTTGGATGGCGAGATAGAACCTCTCTCGTTGGGCCACCGGTGTCAGTTGGTCAATAGCACGTGCGTTGAATTAACCAAACTTCATCACCAGTAATTCAACATGGTACTATGTTGAGGTCAGAGGAAGTAACCATAGGACCCACCTGTGTGTTGACTTACCTGTGAGTTGACTTGCATAATGTAGATCCACTGCGACTGATGTCCCATTGTTGAGCTTAATTCAATACTCTTACACATTGTTCCTGTCGGTTTCTCGCCACCACCACTATCTCCTTTAGTTCGCATCTCCGCCATCACCTTTACGAAGCATAAGTATTCCCGTCAAATGTTCTCTCCAATACTGTTCGCGAACTTCGGGTCCTAATACAGGACAGTAAGTAGCCCACAAGTTTTGCCACCTCAGATGCGCCAATTGTAACTCAGCGAAAGCCACCAAATCCGAAACACGATAGTGATTCCACGGCCAGAGTCTGACTTCCCAAGTCCAATTGTCGAAAGCGACTATTTCATTGAATTGTACCCTCTTCGTCGTCCTGGTCTTCTTGGTACTACTCGTATCCATCCCTGTATCCATCTGCAACTTGGTGTACCCCAATTCTACCTCCTTCTCTTCAACCGCTTCACTTCCTCCTCCTCCTCCTCCTTCTTCTTCAGCCTCTTCTTCAAGTTCTCGCTCTACCTCACCTTCTCTTTCGACTTCTTCATACGCTTCTTCTTTGACCTCTTCCTCCACTTCTTCGTCTCCTCCTCCTCCTCCTCCTCCTCCTACCCCTCCTAGTTCTTTCTCTTCTTGGGCTTCTTCTTCTTCTCCTTCGTCTTCTTCTCTTATATCTTTGGCTTCTCCACCTCTTTCTTCATCTTCCTCCTCCTCCGTCTCCTCTCCTCCTCCCTCCTCTTCTTCTTTTTCTTCGTCATCTTCTTCTTCCTCCTCTTCCTCCTCCTCCTTTTCATCATCTTCTTCTTCTACTTCTTCTTCTTCATCTCCTATTGCCGCGTCTCCTGCCACTGCCTCCACTGTCTCCACTCCCTCTGTATTTACCACGTTGGCTGAAGTTGGCTGAATGCGCAGAAAGACCTGTACCAATGGCTCCCTCCTTAATCGCTCGTAATCTCCCAGCTCCAATTTGTGCCTGTGTTCTGTCACAAGCTGCCACTTAAGATACGCCAATAGTAACTCTGCTACTAATCCCAAATCCGATTCGCTGCAACTATGACTGCAGAATCGTGCCAAGGCGTTGAAATATCGCACTTCATTAAAACTTGACCACGTATGAGGAACCTCACCATCTTCTTCTTCTTCTGCTACCTCTGTTTCACTCTCCTCTCCACTTTCCGAATCGACTCGAGCGACATCCTTCTCTCTTCTTCCTATCCTTCTCCACTCCCACCACTTCATCCACTCCCTCCACCTTCTTCCTCTTCCTGCCGCCTCTCCCTCTCCTGCGTCAGTTCGTCCTCTGCCGCCTCTCCCTCGCAATCCACAGAAATTCACAAAATTCACCACCAACCTTCTCAATCTCATTTTTCGCCAAACACAAATATGCATGAACGACAAGCTTGCAGTGAGCGATGAAATTGCAAAAGTGAGATTTACAGTAATTGGATCGATGAGATCAATCGATCAGCCTAAGTGGCAGATCAATACAAATTGACGTAGGTTATTGCAGTGAAGTAATTTTGCAAAGCGCGGGTAAATTGAGAAATATGTAATGAAGTTAAATGATTGGGAGCTCACTTTTAATCAGATCACTTCCATTATTAACACTTGGTGAAAGAATGCTGATGCGTTTGATCTGAAAATGTTATCACCCAGCACAAGCACTTAATGAAAATAATTAATAGTTACGTTACAATGTCCTTTTGCGACTGGATGTTATAGCTACTAATTTTACTATGTTAAATTTGAACAGGTTTGTGGTAGCGGAAGAACCTGAGTAGAGTATTGCATCATTGGATCTCGCGACGATGTAGTCATCTACAAGTCCAATATATGCATATGGAGAAATACACAAACTCAAGAGACCGCATAGGGCTCGTAAAATCGTGTTTTAAACGGTCGAAATCCACGAGACATTTGCTCCCATTGATAAAGGAGATAGTGACTAAAAAAGCCCTGCATTGATTTATCCGAATCGGGAATAATTGCTCCTCGGGTTCGGGTCTAATCTCTTCACCCAACACACCGGATTCGGATCAGGTCTCTCACCACTCCGAGAGTCTACACCAATGCCACCTACAAAGAGGCGACAAATAATAAAGCAAAAGGCACAAACTCACTTCGTCATCTTCTTCTTCTCCCCGAAATAACCAGCAAATTAATCTATTACAACTGCAATGTGCCAAAACACACACTGTCAACGAAACGAAGATCATCTACGAACGAACTAGCTCCCTGCAATGCATATTTGTAAGGTTGCAAACACAAAATTCCCGATAAAGGAACCATTTAGACACAGTCAACTCAATGCTAGCTGCTAAAGCAGTCTGCTTCACTAAACATTAATTGAGAACAAATTGCAAAAAATCGTTATTCCCACACATTAGTGCCGTTGGTGTTGTCGTTGTAAGTAGTAAGGAGTTGTCATTCCGGAGAAATTCTATTCATAATCACATTCAACAAGTTTCTTTCAACTACGCTGTACATTTCTACTGATGCATTAAATTGATTAGACGTTGTCTTGTAGTATAGTGGAGTAAAGCACTCTTTTCACTTATTCCCTGCTGTTATTGGGTCCTTAAACACGAACACATGATTCGAGAGGCTACTAATAAGTCGCAACTCCCATCTCCTCTTGAATAGTTTCGTTTCCCAACACGGACTACAGTTCCCATTGTTAAGATAAAGACTGGAAATAGCCCACCCTCCACAATAATCCCTCTGCTATCGGTGGAATGATAAGCCAACAAAAGTGCTCACTACGTGGTGCTTTTACCAGGCATCAGTTTACGAGTAACACAAGTTTCTGCTCTTACAATGTGCAATACAAATTGCTCTACTGTCCTAACGGGAGATGAGAAAAGCACGCCTTCATTAACGACCTGCATGTGATTTTTAAGTGAGTTGCTGGGCTTTAATAGACAAATGCGATTAGAAATAGACACACTATGTCATTTACCTTTATACACCCTTCCATGGACCCACTTCATATGACATTGAAGGTGGTTCGCACCATAGCAAATGGCAGGTACAACAACCTGATCGTTTCTCATGCGTCGTAGCACAATATCGGATGATCATATGATGTTTAAGGAATAGAAAATATTAATAGCTTCAAAACTGTTTAAAGTGTGATTTCTTCCCCAATTCTATCAATCAAATCCCTTCATTCCGAGTGGAGAACTGTTCAAGAGTGGAAAGAACTTCGTAATATACGGAGAAGGAATGGACAAAACAAGGCCTTGCCATTATGAACCGCGGTTAGGTGTGTCGAAGGAGATCGTGACGAGAATGAAAACCGTTTCCGCAAATTTCGCAACTGCAAGGGTTCAAGCACACTCGTCGGGAAAGCAATACATTCAAGATCACACAAATTAGTGTATTCATAGATGGCAACTTGTATTTTCTAATTCAAGGTCGGAATGAACCAATACCATCGAGAAACTAAATGGACAATGTCCTAGTAGAATTTGAAGGAGAGATTTGCCGTTTTCGTCATGTTAATCCGAAATAGCAGAACTGTATCCTTGAGGGGCAAGCTAGTCAGAAAATGTCACAAACCTCCCAACCTTAGGGAGAAAATTTAGCGATTGTAAAATAAACCTCAAGAGCAGTATTAAGCGTAATGGACATTAAGAAGTTAATAAAGTAGTCTCCGCTAGAATCCATTTCGATGCTGTTATAGACAGCAGATAATAGACGAAACCAGGAGATCCACTACCGAATGAAGCACCTAGGTAGTGTTTACGTATTTGTCTATATATACCCCTAGAGACATTTAAAAATTCTTCAGTACTTTCAGTAAGACCTTTCAGAAAAGAGAGAATATATTGAAAGTTGAAATATGTGGCGTACGCAACCCGCACGCGAGAAGATGCACACTCGAACATTTTGGAGTGTGCGGGCGTACATGTAGAGCACTGCTCAGGTATTTAACCATTAACATTCACTCAAAATATCCTACAATTATTTGATAACTATCCATCTTTCTAGATTTCAGAAGTTGTAATAAACGCTTCGCTTGCCAAACGTCTTCCTGCTCTCTATCTTCTCGATAGCCACAGAGATTTCTGAGCATAGTCGAGGCTTATTAGTAGAGCAGCTAATCCGCTACAAACTCTCCTCTGAATAAAATGATAATTATGTTTTCGTTTCAACTGCCAGTGTTTTAAGAGTAAAAATAAACCTCATTTCTCAGATGGAACTTAGAGTAATTGACAATCGTTTCGATGTTGGATGAAATGGAATATTTTTTCCCCAAAAAGGATTTAAGGAAACAATTTTAAATAACTTTGGAACTGCACTAAAATTACGAGTCCTCGTTGGTCGTAATTGAGAAAAAATAGAAAACTTCACTTAACCCCAAGTACGCTGTCTAATTCAGGAAATATGGACATTTGAAAGCCTTCAGAGGCTATAACATTATGCCGCATTCTCACTGCCATTCATAAAGAATCTGATTCTTTTTCAACCTCCCTCTTGAATTTCCATTTTGCATAAGACGTCGTGATTAGGAAAATTGGCTTCTCTATTTTGGAAACTTCGGCAATAAAGAAACCCTTACCACCGCTTCAATGATAACAGCAATTCAATCTCGTTTACATGGGGGAAAACAATCTCTTCTGAATTGAAGGGAGGTTTGCCATAGAAACACATCACATGACAAGAAATAGAGAATGAGTATTTCCTACTTTAGACGAAACTAGTGAAATTCATGAGGTGCGGAGGTCATTAACAAGTAATTGAAAATCAAATGACATAATTATGACACTAAAAGCAAGAACATGAAACATTTCATTTTTGATCCATTAACATCTTAAAACCATCCGTAACGTTGACATTGTTTCAAATATGCAATTCTTGAAATAGCATATATAATTTACATTAAACACAACCACAATACTGCGGCAATGTATTGAGAGATGAGTAAAGCAGAAATATATTCTTCTGATGTGATAACATTTACATGATTCGCTTTTATAACAAAATTAATTTAGTTAAAATTGAACAATAGACAATAGCACTCGCATATGCAGCTGCTCTAAAGCATTTCTCGGAACAAATCTACAATCAAATTAAAACAAGCATTAATGATCATTTTTAACGACTTACTAAACTGACACCACGTCGATTAACAGGAGGGTTTGTGACTTATGGCCCCAATCACACGCAACATACGGTCAATTAGACCAGTGGCAACTTAGCAAGCTAAATAAACGGAGCTAATCTTCAAACGCACGCTGTCTTGTCACGTCAATGTCGCATCCGACACTATGATAGCCTCATCCTCGTGCACTACTTTAATTTAACCCATAATGTCCCGCCACCCTCTATGAGACGTAATCGGAATGAAACTTCCTCTCTCAGCTGGGCCGGCCTTATGTTAAGGGGGAACACGGCTACATTTCAAAATGTTCGGATCATGGACGAAGGTCTGAACAGATTACTTTCTTGTAATTTTCTCGTCATTTACTCGCGATTTTCCAGGTGACAAAACTTAATTTTTACTGCTACAATTATCTAAAGATAACAAATAACCCGAAATAATTCAGCCAAATATGGCGTTCCATTGACCCAGTTTTTGAAGAATCCGACATTGCATCACAACTACAAAAAATAAGCAAAAAAACCGTTTTCAATTAACATTGTGACATCATACACATGACAATTTACCTCCCAAAACCAGCTAATTGTCAATTACTTTTCTGTCATTATAAAGCACATCGCAACGAAATTGTGGCAACCGCCACTAGGCAAAATGAAATACTGAAGACCATAGTAACGAACACACTTCGCCATATACAAAATCATTTATTTTGACCGGACCAGGTTAAACAGCATTGAACAAGATATATAGGATAAAAGGTCATTTAATTCAGCCAATACACTTCTACCATTAGATATATACAGAGTGGATCTCCATTATGGAAAGGTTAAGCTTCATCAGGAATTCCAAACTCACCAATGTAAGCAAACAGTGCCATACGTAATTCCCTTTATCAATATTCCACATTTTTCAACTCATTTCGATTTGCAGAGTATTCCAAATTCTCCTCATTCCATCCTAATTTGAGAAGCTGCCCAACAGATGAAATACATGCAGGGAAGCGGTTGATTCACAAATAGGTCTTTTGCTCCACTAACGGCATCTAATAATTCCGGAATTTATTCATCAATGTCAAGGATTTCTTCTTACAATACAAGCCTCGGACATTGAAGACAAAAAATTGTGCGCATAAGAAGTAAATTTCGCATAGTGGGCTGAAATAGACAGCACTTGACCTTAAACATAGACTATTCAGTCGTTATTTTAGAATTCAAGCAAATTTCCTCTCCTAGTGATTATTCTAAAGCAATTTTGAATTAATATAGAAAAAATCAGAACCTTTTTTGTTTTTCGTTAAACTCGTAACATAATTATATATGCTATTAAAAACAAATGTTAGCGACTTAAAAATCTTTATTTATGATGATTAAGCTTTTCATTTAACTTAATCTGACAAAACAAAGTCTTTCGACACTGCATACCACAGCGAATAATTATTCGAACTCAAATTAACTAAAGATGTTTGAGAAACAGCACAATCTTCATTTAGAAGAAGTGTCCGACCCTCACAAATGCAAATGATGTAATATGCTCAATGCATAATTTTAATTCTTTATCGGAACTTATCATTGTCAGATTTAAAGTACTTCCTCACAACAAAGGTAGCACCATTTTGGTCTTACTTTGATCATGATATGGGAGCATCATAATAAAATTTCATATGTACATAATCTACTTAAACCTCCTTCTACAACTACAATCGTATTAGATTACGCAATTTTGAAAAAACGGAACTCTACATTTTATTAGAAAAATTATTTATTACCTGCAGAGGCTAGCTATGCAATATGCATATGTAATATATGTGAAATTAACCTAATTATATTAAATATCACCACATTTATGCAGCAAATACGAGGATGTGAGATGACTCAAGAGATAATATACCACCTCTTCGGGTAGGTGTTTGCTTGGAGAACCTCCGATATAAATTCTGTGACACCAAGTGAAGCTGTGCTTTTCACTCCCACTTCATTTTCTAGCCTCGATAACAATCTTACAACTTGATTTTGAAAAAGACAAGCTAAAACTCCAGTTTTTCCCATAGAAGGATGTGACGTCTCTAAGCGGATTTGAATGAATTTCCTTGCACGATTGAAGGTGTGTGGAATTAGGCTTCCAACTTGTTCGAAAACTTCCTTAACTATTGGCCCAAAGCACCTTAAAATGGTGATGGCTGTCATGGGTGCGCAAAATATCCAGTACTTAATAATTTTAAAAAGTTACACAGTTGGCCAATGCGAACAGACTCGCAAAATTTATAAATACCGGCAAATATATGTAAAAAATGAAATACTACTTTACAGGAGGAAATATTCCTTATTAATGCCATTTTAACCTTCCATCGCGACCTCCCATATTTCGTGACTTAAAAAGTGCATTTAGATGAACAAGCAATGTTTCGACTTTACGCATTGATGAATTGAGTAAATAGTAACGCTGAGAGTCTGTCTTTTTAATTCTTCGAAGATTAGGAGTTGCATCACCTTTCAAATTTGACTGCTCAAAAATTGGAAATATCTAGGGTTATTAATCCAAAGTCTACACCTGCATCCTTTAACATTGACTTTAGAATAAATAACGTTATTAACTTTGTAGATAACAATAATAATAATAATAGATCGAAAGTGTTCTATTATGATTAAAGGAGCACTATACGTCTGTTTGTTGTTTTATTGGAAGTAGGCGTGCTAATGAAACAGGAAGTGCGTGCCGGAATGGAATTATTACGCCGAATTATTATTACGAATAACTGTTGTATAACATAGAGAAAAAGTGGGAGTCTGTGCAATCCTGACAAATCTAAGCATCCATGATTTTCCTCGATTAAAATCAGCATTTCTCAAACACCGAGGCAATGAAAGAAACTCCAGATACCAAAATGCCTAGATGCATTTGTAATACCACTTCCAACTACTTTTACTGTGGTATTGGTTTTACAATTTTCCTGGAAAGATAACTATAATAGCTTAGTTGTAAATACGTTATTTCTATTTTGAACTCAAATTTTACACCAATTTTGCTATTTTAAGACCACATTTCAAAGGAAATTAATAAACTTTTGCGTCTATGTTGGTAATTTACAATTTTCGTTGAAATTATTGCATGTGTTTTGCATTCGTGTCAGTGCAATTTTGAAACAGTTTGCATCTTGTACTAGGATGCTGGCAGTATTTAGGTAGTGAACCATTTCTAACAAGTCCGAAATCCACGCTTTGTTCATGTTCATGTTGATTGAAGTTGACTTCGTGATGGTTGAATCCAAATTGTAGTCCAATATACAGACACCTCCAAATTAATAGTATACTGAGTTTTATTCAATAAAATTGAAGTCGTCTTCTAACAATTAGTCACTTTTCAATTCCACTCTTCTGGTGGGGCTCACTGTTAGTGCCTAAATATTGCCAGAAAAGCACCTTCATCACCCGCCATGATTACTGAACTTCAAATTGAGAACAATCGAAGGCCACTTTTTCAAGATGTAAAGATGGGAAAAATATCTCCCCCATTTACATTTCACGAAATCAAGATATCAATGAGATTGCGTTCTATTAAAATTGTCAATTTGCAATGTATGCAGAACTGCCCACATTAGGTGGTCAATCTATGCCTTGGTGTGTGCAATTGGAAATTTGGATTTATGGTTTGAAATTTGAATAAATACTGCAATAGTTTAAACAGCAAAAATGTGAGTGTTCGAAATATTTGAATCAAGTAATTGGCAATCGATGTAAAGTGATAGTGTGAAATTGTAAAGTTAAATGGCTTACCGAGGCCAAAAATGCAAGGGAATTGAAAAGTAGCAAATAGATTCTGTAATATTTCAAACACTAAAATTGTGGGAAAATGGGCACGAACATCACAATATTCATTCATAAATTAAACTAAAAATAGTCATTATCAAATAACACAATTTTAGTGAAAAAAGGGACTTGTAAATATTGATGAGTCACTTTGTTTATCTAAAGTTGAGGCGGGGCTTGAATGGAAATTAGTGAATCATGCCTCTTGGGAACAGTGGTGTTGCAACGGGGTCATTCGGAAAAATTGTAAGTATATAAAATTTTTTATTACATTTTCTGGACATATTGGGTGTAAATTTTAAAAAGTATTGTTTGCAATAGAGTCAGACTAATTACAACTCTAGTGAATAGACAGGAGACAAAATTATAGATATTTGGGTATTTGAGTTTAAGCTTGGCCACTTGTTCATTGGAATGCATAGGTTTGCCGAAAGTTACATTCAAAAAGAATGAGATATATGTCTTTGCATATTTACTCAAATATTTCCAACTTTGTGGTTACTAGTTTTCTCCGTGTTGTTTGTCCCGTGTGAAATTGGCCAGATGCTATGTTCAGGGTTCTGTAATTGTGCTGTGGCTTTGTTCGGAGGAAGGCCTACTGAATCCATAAGTAACTCAAGGCGATTTTTCGACATTTGACCTTTCTACTACACACTTGTCTACTGGTAGTTTGCATCGCAGTCCGACGTCTTCAGCTTCTACACTTGGAATTAGTCATGAGGCATATACTGTCTGCATAGTTCAAACGCACCAATGACTAATGTCATAATGCAGAACTCAGGCGCCTCTTCTCTTAATTCCTCGCGGAATACATTCACGTCTTCCAATACTAACTCTAATTCCACAAAATAGAGCATGGAAACGAGATTGAGTGCACCTCTAAGTTCACTCTAAGTGGATTAGGTTCGGTTAGTGTGACGAGACCTGATGCTGAGGAGTAGCAGATATAAATAGTGGTCCTTCAAATAATGTGCGAAGGGCTTGATGCCAGCATCAACTTGTTGAGTCTTCACTTGATCTGTCGGGTTAGGATGACCAATGCCAATGCACTTTCTTCATGCAGAGCAAGGAGGTGGGAAGGGGGTGGCGGTGGGGGGGGGGGGTTGAGGAAGGGGGAAATTGAGGAGGTTTGACTCTAGAACTGTGTAAGGAGTAGCGGCAATAAATGACCCACCGTAATGGTACCCGATTTCAAAAGGAATACCTTTCGAGTGAAAGCCAGTTATACCTTAGCAAATTTGTGATGTTTTGTTAACCTCACTCATTCTTTATGTGTCTTAGCTGCCAAGGTCCAAGAGCTGCATGAACTTGCAAATTCGACCACGAAGAAGTCTCCAACTGGTGGTGAGCCATTCCCATGAACCACAGTGGTTTGGAATGCAGGAATGGAAAGCAGTGAATGACAGTGGATTGTGTTCTTTCCATTCGCTCTTAGAGTTCAATGCAATCGAGAAGTGGGATGGAAAGAGAGATATTTGCACCGAAGACATGAGAGATGCCACTTCTCTAAAACCACCAGAGAGGAAGGAGAAGACGAAGGGGAAAGAGTTGTTTGTAGAAAGTGGAGAATGTTATTCTTCTCATGCCACACAGGAGATCACAAGCACAGACACTGCATACGAGTTCGGCCGAGACGCTCACTGCAGCAATCGCAACTCGAGATCATTTCGATTGTTCGATGAATACTACAGGCAAGAGTATTACATAGGCTGCGGCGTCTCCTGCGAAGCGTACAAGGGCATTGCTAAGGCGGTGGGAGGTGGGGAAAGGGCAGGTGGTGTTGGAGGAGGAGAGGTGGAAACAAAAGACAGGAAAGAAAGGTACGTCACTCTCAAGTGGCTGTATGGAAAAGCCACCGATGGCAAATTACTTCGTGACACCCGCTTGAGAGAGGTGGAAATTCTCTCCAAACTCAGTCATCCCAATATAATTGAGTACATTGAGACAGTGGTTTCTCGCCAAAAGCAAATTTGTTTTGTCTTCGAATACGTGGAGCACTCATTCGAAGACATAATTTCTTCCTCCAGAGATTATCCTCACACCTTCAGTGATTCCAGAGTGCACTTCTTCACGAGGCAACTTCTCTCTGGCGTCGCCTGTCTTCATGCTCATCGAATCATACATCGGGACTTGAAGACTAGTAATTTGCTAGTCACCGATACCGGCATCCTAAAGATTTGCGATTTCGGTCACGCAATTGAATGCACTTCCACGCAGATGCACAACACAAATGATTTTGGCTCTCTGTGGTACTCAAGCATCGAACAACTACTCGGTAAGCTCACTTATCCATATTACGCCTAGTGGAAGTGGAGTTCCTTTGCTGCAGCCACCGAACTGACTGTGCTTTCTTTCACAGGTTGCGAGGAGTACACATCTGCAATCGACCTGTGGTCGTCTGGGTGTATACTTGCGGAGATGATGATGCAAAGACGCCTGTTTCAATTTGCCACTGAGAGCGAGATGATAAGGGGCATTTTGAGGATTTGTGGGAAGCCGACGGAGAGTGCGTGGCCGGGTGTGAGTGGATTGCGCGGTATGCAATTGGAAGAATTACCCGATGAGCACACTAGCCTACTGAGAAGTAGCCTTGATCGCGCAGTCCCTGATGCCGCATATCATCTACTAGAACGGTGAGTTTGGCTTTCTTTCCACTGCCTCATCTCACAGTTACCGCCAACTCAGCCAAATCATTAACACGCACCAAATTGTCTCTTTAGGTTACTGACTCTCTGCCCAACTGCAAGGATAACTGCAGAGGATGCCTTACAACTCGACTACTTCGCTGCCAACTCCGATGAAGATGACTGCAGTCCCGACCAAATGAAGAAATGGCTCATCACTTTGTCATATGGCGAGGACTTCCTAGATGACAACTCTCACTCCTAAGCTTTCCATATCCACCCACTTGATCTCCTTCCCATTCAATCTTCCACTTCTTCTGCAGTTATTTTCTACTCATTCTACTGACCCATCCTTCTTTTCACTAATTTTGCTACCAATAACTTATTTGCATTTAGTCAATAGTGCTTTATTTTATACATATTCTTACTCCCCATTTCATCTGCGCACATTCTATCCCTCCTACACTTCTAACTGATATCTCATGCAGATGTATTTTTGAATAAACCATTTTATTCTTAACCATTCATTATCATTACTTCCTACGCCTCTACACCATCTCCACATTTCCCCTTACGACTCTCATCTCATGCTGCAATAAGTGGGCCCTCAATCGGCACGTCCACTTCTGTTTTCCGTTCCAGCCCAGTAGGGAGCAATCATGTTTCGTGGATGGTGGCACCAATGTAGAGAGATGAGGGTTTGAGAGGTGAAGATGGGGGTCTGGGCCACGCCAGTTGAGATGTAGAGTGAGTCATTGAGAACCTATTCTCTGCTGAAAAAGACCATTTCGACGATCTCTCTCCGAGTGAGAGACCAATCAATAAGCAGTAGTCATTACAGTACTAGCTTACCCATAACGGTATTTATTGCCTAAGTTCTGTTCCAATCTCTCTTATAGGGGAAGAATATTACAGAATCAACACAAACCTTATAAACGTGCTCCACGTTCTACGTCTATTTCCTCCAAATCGTGAGGCAGCTTAGCTAATTTCAGGAGCCATTAAATTCTGGGAGGACCCTTTGTCATAGAGTTTACTGAGGATAAACCAAGGCTTATTCGTGTAACAATCCTCTACAGAGTCCTCCATTTATCACTTCCGCATCATCATCATCATCATCATGGTAGGTCATGGAGTGGCGGACTCAACTGGCATTCATCATTTGGTCTGTCACTCAGTAATTCACATTCTCCCACATTGTGCATGCAAGTCCAGCATCACCGGTTCGCTCAATCTGGACGTAGTCCAGTAGAGTGGATGATTTAATTCTGTCAGTAAGTTTCCGGTCTGACCTTTGACTCAAAATACTTCCCTCTTTCCACTCTGACATGGTTTCCTTAAAGCAGATATCAAATTGAACAATTTTGGTGCACCTGAATGATTTTCATGGACTTTCGTTTTGATGGCATATAAAAATGAAGTTGATGCAAGGCCCCTCGTGACAATCACAATTATTGGCCTAACAGGCAAGTAACCATGGCATTTTACTCCAGCTTACCATTGGCAACTGTTGCAAATTTGAACGAGATTTATTCTCCCTTCCTTTTTCTAGATCCCAGGAACTGTAGTTATGCACCAACCCCAATGACCACCTCATATTGTCACTAAATGACTTATTAGCGATAACATGGTTTTATCCAAGTAACACTTATTTGAAGTAAATCCGTGCACAATTTTGTGCAAATTTACTAATATCTCTTGAGTAGTAAGTCATGTGGGATATTAAATGGTAATCATTCGGAAATTAGCACACGCTTGTTAACTTATATAAAATACCAATATCGATTCGGATAGCATTTCATGGGCGTTACTAGTTCTGCAGGATTTGTCGCTCCTGTTGATGTAAATACACATTTTCAGAGTTTTGGTTTTTTTCCAAATTTTTAAATTGACTAGCAATGAATGCTAATCAAAAGTTGAAATTGAATTGACTAATCATTAATTCGCCTTGAAATATGCGACCAACCGTGTTGACGAAACAGCAAGCGAGTGATAATTATTTGTTCAATGTTCATATTCAAATGCAATTTTTTGTGAATAACAACATATCTTCACTTCAGGTATAAAATCTCTCCTTGGTGAGCTGCGAAACCGCTTCACACAAGAGTGTAGTGGTGATGTGAGACTGTAGTGTGTTTCTGTAGATTCTATTCAATAGAATACTCGAACCCGGCCCCAGGTACTATAGTGATAATTCATCATCTCTTTCTTAGTCCTGCAACTTCGATTGGTAAAATGTTTGTTATTTGCAGATTGAGACTATTTATCAAAAACCATTGATCCTATGGGACTGTGAGGGTTAAAAACCACAACATCTCATTTAACTTTTAGAACATGCAATTTTCATTCACTTGAATTGAAGGCTGATTACGCGTTCCTTCTAATCGATATGAAGTGGCAGATGAAATCACTCTTCATTAATTTAATTTTCAATTGAAGAAAAGTCGCCGGCACTATCAGCTTATTTCAGGTAATATCGTCATGTTGCTTATTTCCTTTTTGTGTGACTAGTCTAGTACCAATGGAGGCTATTTTGAAAGAGAACCGTACAGTCCCATAGGGCGATAACGGGTTAAAACAGAGTAGACCACACTTCACACATTGGACACTGCCTCAATTTCAAAGGACCTATTGGTTACTATAAACCGCTACGGAATCTGCCTAAATATACACCGCCGATCTTTCTTCGGTCTGGCATTCCCATCTCATCTCTCTCAACTCCCAATGGGCAGGGTAATCATAGTGGAGAACTTAGGTAGAGTTAGGATGGCCAATGTGCAGATTGCATTCGGAATATTTGGACTTCCAGAATTTGATAGAATTTACAGTTCAATATTATAAGGAAGAAATTAAAAAAGGGAAAGCTGGAAGGCACTTCGTTTAATTTTAGGATCTTACAATGTACCATTGCTATACTTCTCAAACGGATCAAATGCCGTCACCAATTAAATCCTCATTCGATTGTAATGAAATTGGCAAAACTAAAATTTTTGTTACCTAATTAAACAATTTTGTATAATTACCACATGATGGAGGATACGACGTACCTGCAGGTTATATCATAAAATGTCATCTCTGTAAATGACCTCAAGGGTAATGACTAGAATAAAGTTGGAAAATTAATAGCAGAATGCCTTAATGAGGACGGTTTGTACCTATTTAGAATTTGGAACCAAATAGGTACTAACAAGGGACATATATGATCGAAATTCTCAGATTTTAAAAATTCTACTTTCAGTTATGTCGATGAATGTTAACATAAATATATATGTTTTTTATAATTATTAAATATTTTTGCTTGATTAGATGTATGCTTCATTTTATTAATTCGTAAAATTTTTGTGGAAATATCGATTGGCACATATCTTTTTCATGCAGTCTCTCTTTTCACTATAAAACGCGAAATTCTGTTTTCATCGTCACTGAGGTAGCAAAATAAACATTTCCAAACGAATTTTGCTTTGTACTCATTAGAAGGGTAAAATATCGCGAGTTGCTAGACCAACTCTGGTTACTAAAGCCTAGGCCAACAAGCATTTACCACAGTCCACTAAACGCATCCTGATACTTGAATTTTAGAACTTCAATTATTTGCTGGGTGAAATCTCGTACAATTCAAGTCGATAAGTAAGACGAATTAGTTTCTCTGATAACTTTTAATCTCTCCTCAGCACCCTTTCCATTCCGATTCATTAACCATTTGTTCATGTTTCTGCCAACCTATTTAATCTGTCTGCTTGCTTCACCTCCTCTACGATATATTCTGAGGTTGCCTTGTCAGAATGGACAGAACAAATTCAAGGAACAGAGCCACAACAAACTTTTGACGTCACAAAGGAGTAATAGCGCATTTATTAAAATCTGGTAAGAAACACCATGGTCGATCAAATGAGAAAGTAGCTCTACCTTTGATTTTGGAATAATAAGCAGTGCCTTCGTGGTGCGGGGTGTGGGGTGACTGAGTATCGCATGAGAGTATAGATATTTCATTGTTACATGATGACCTCTAGATGGTCAGAGTTCTAGCTAACAATTTCGCCATTCTTTCTATGAAAATTCACAAGTGTGGAATGAAAGTATCCTGGAGGAGATTCCATGAGAAGCTAGCATTTTATCGCACCCTATGCATATCCGCATTGAACAGGACGGTTGAACAGCAACACAACTGGATGTGCACGGATGAGCATTTATAAGTTTTAGAAATGGACACTTATTACTGAGCTTATGGATTTATAACAGTTGGGATATTGCAATGAACCAACTCTTGGCTTACAGCCAAGCCTAGAGCAATAACAAGTAGCGTTCTATTAGAACCACTTAATTTGGAGATCTTAAATTGCATTGTGCATATAGATAGCATAAATGAATGACAGTGAGGTCAGTCATTTGTATTATTTAACCGCCTATGAGATAATGATTTCCACAACTACACAGCCTTGCAAAGCACTATGCGCCACAGATATCTTGCTAGGTATTTCCGTGGAATTATAATCTCTTTCAGCATTTTTATCTTGGTAAGTTAATAAATTTCGCAATAAATATATTGTGGACATTTTTTTCCGGGCCTTCGCTCTCCTTTTTTGCATTATTGGTGGACGTATTGTTCGGCTCGCTGATGTGGAGGAAATTAAGACTAAGGTCTACTTAAATCCTGCCGCAACACTTATTTTGGGCGCCTTAATCTTGCTTATTGGAATAACAGGATTAACAGGATCCGTGGCAAAGAATAAGTGTACTTTACTAATTGTGAGTATTTGTGTATTTTAACTCCTGAATCTCCCCAGTTTGCAGCCTTATTGTTATTGTTGGTGGTTGGAGAAGCTATTATCGGGATAATGCTAATGACAAACAGAGACAAGGTGAGATCCGAATTATGATTTCTAAGACACTGTGTATTATTGCAGATAAAAGAATCATAAAAGATCATGTATTAGATGCTCAAGCTAGACTCGAGGGAAGAGAAAATTCTTTCTTTTGGAACTGGATTTGCGATATCGCTGACAGGGCAAGTCAATATATTTACCATTACTTTTGTGTCCACCAAAACTGCTCAGTTAAAAGTCATTCATACCTTCATTTTCTTCCATCCCCAACTCAATTCTAGATAATCTTCGAAGTTATTTTCAGCTCTATCACCTCCAATTTCTTGAAGGCGGCAACTATTCTCATTGGATGTTGGTTCTTCCAGGTGTACGTTATACAGTTGGCTATTATATTACCCGCACTGCTTGAAAAAATTCAATATTATCTCTATGACATTTGAGTTCTCCGCATGGAATTGTGATATACAATTTCTCCAACTTTGAGCAATTCATCCTTTCTCTAGTTTTGATTATTGTCAAATTATTTCTATTGTCATGCATAAATAATCGATATCGATCTTAATTTATTTCTCCCAATGAATCATCTCTTTGTTTGCATCGGTGATAGAAATTCGGGTCACATGTTACTGTACCATTCAAAAATGACACCATTTGAGTAAGGTGCTTTAAATTAGGTCTTTCTAAAAGTTATCATGCTTAAACATAAAACACAGTTTAATTGTTATTTAACGAATCAGATGACTAATTTTTGCACTTGTCAAATAATCATATTTCGCTTCTCTTCAAATTATTACAAATTGCTGACTAATTTTTCATGCAAATTTAAAATATATATGTGTGTGTGCAGAAGTTTTATCTACCTTCTTACTAGTCCTTATTGAATTATCAGAAAAACCGTAGTTCACATATTAATTAAATTAAGAATTTAAATGACCTAATGTTCAGTGTTTCGGAGAAACAGTTGTTTCGGTCGACGGTGAAGCCGAAGACTTCAAAAATTGTAGATTTCTACAACTCATAAATACAATTATGTCTACAATTAGCACTAAGATATATAGATTATGAAGGGTAAAATTGATTAAACCAAAATTTTATTTTTTATTAATTATTAAATATTCGTTTGCTTATTTTGGCCACAAAGAAATTAGGAAATTGAATATTGGTTGCACACTTGTAGCAGATGTCAGAACTATTTAGATATTGAATGAACTATGAAACCTTGTATGTCCAAATCGGTTAAGAGCTTAAACTTATTAAAGACACTTTCAGTTGTAATGAATTTGGACACTCAGTCAAAATAATTTCGTGAAAAATAATAATTGAGGAAGCAAGAAGCAGATAAATGAATATTGATAAATTCAATATCTTTGGTGAAAATATTAATGGCCTAAATGTATATTTAAATGTGAATAACTGGTTAGCTGTTAACTGGTTCGAATATTATGAGATGATCTTGCTAATATATCACAGATGCCGTAAAAGGTGGACCGTTTTATAGGATGGGAATGTTTCAAATGCGTCACCCTGCAAGAAGCATTGTCAAGTATTGTCTCCGCTCCAAGCCCCCTTTGTTAGATGAAATTCTTCCAAAGTATGAACATGCTTTGTAATTATTATTCTCCATGAAGAACACAATAGCGTCAAAATGACCTATCCTAGTTTACAAATGGCACGTTTGCACTTTGTGAATTTTCAGACATTTCAAAGAGTCACTTCACACATCTATTGTATTTTTATGCTTTTTGCGAATTTTGTCAAACGGCTGACTGCTGCCAAAATTATAAGTAGTGCGTCAATTTTAAGAATTGAGGTTTTTGAGGAAAAAAATTGTTAATATTATTAAACATTTTATTGAAATTTAATGGGATTCACTATGCTTTATTCTAATTATTATTGACGTTAATTTTTCGCAAGCTAAATTGTTTCGATAAGACTCTACGAATCACGCTAAATATAAATAGTTCGAATTGAAACCAAATATTTGTTTCATTAAAACAACGAAAGTTGCATTTCATTTTCTCTCTTCCTTAACTTTTGTAACTCAGTTAGTACAAATTTGATTATAAATGCCATTTTCAGTGAACTAAGTCTACCTTCCTACCTACCAATCTATCGGAAATGTTCAATAAATCAAATCGTTCGATTTCTAAGTAGGGAAGGGCATCACTGCGAAGTTGTTTCATCATGTTGAATATATTATTTTTATCAAATCAAGTAATTGAAATTACCTCGTTTTACCTTATTGCATGCATTGTGAACATGAAATACAAGAAAGTGAGCAGCACAACTTATGCATTCCTGCTGTAAATATGTTTTCCAAAGTGCCCAATTTCCCACACATCAACGTCGACACACGAGCTTCTAAATGTCAATCACGTTATCATTAGAATCAAATAAACTGCCTCTTACAACTGTAAAATGCATCTGACATAATTTTTTAAATGGTCACTATTTATTCACCAACAAAAATTTCACATTTGAATTTATATGTTATTTTTTCCTTCCGAACTTTTATATTATTGATGCCTATCCAGACCACCCTGTAAAACTGGAATATTCATTAAAATTATGGTGTAAGACGTTACATGGCACAATTGGAATTTTGTCTTACAATGCTAAATAAAAAAGTTGGAAATTGCTTCTTATCTATATCTGGAGCCACCTGTTACGATCTACTTAAATGCAGTAAGTAGCACAACCCAGTGACATTCTTATGAAGAATTCAATGTGCCAGTATTTAATAAGTTAGTCGTATCTTTCAACTACAAGGTGCAACAAATATTAAAATATTAAACAATAAATAAGATTTTTAAGAGTGAGCATTTAATATACGTTCTGGAAAATTGCTTGTTACGAAGAATAATTTTATTATATAATATGAACTTTTCCACATATCAATCAATTTATATTCTAACGAATCAGCTATTTTGAAATTGCATATTGCCTACAATGCAAGCTAAATTATCAATACAAATGCATTCCTCCTATTTGATGTGGTAGTTAAGGCAATTCTTTATTCTTGGATTACCTCGTTGCATTTGCAAACGCTGAAACTAATACTTCAGTGTACTTCAGTATTACTTAATAACTAGCAATCCATCTAATGTTTATGCAACTAAAGACCAAGGTGAGTATTGGAGAAATTAAGCATCTCTTTGCTTCGACTGATTTCGAGGTAAATTTGACTATGGTGCACAAGCATCTCTCTTAGCATCCATTTATAAATATAATCGGAAATACAATAATTTACTACTTTGACGAGCAAAAATAGAGGTATGGAACTTGATAGGATGTAACTTGATTGGAACATTAATCGATTATGCAACAAAATTAGGAGACACTAACTAGATCATATTTTCAATTAAACGTTGTTTTTGGGTTTTTTTTCATTCTCGCCTGCCATTTTTATTGGCCAGTGCTTGACACCAAATTGGTGTAATTCAGCTTGCTCGTGTCGAAATGCTTTCTAGTAGTAAACGCACAAAGTTCTTTTGCTTTTCCATGTTAACCGCGAATTTACCTAGACACGGATTGGACAGTTGCATAAATGGATCTTTACCATTATTGCGCACAGTAATTCATAAATATGCCAACGTTCAACTGTGTGGAAACAGCTGGCTCTGAAAAACAGAGCTCATCATAAATTGGAGGTGGGGAGTTGTGGGGTTGAGTGAGATCGATCACGTGCATTCCCTTTGTCAACTCGTTTATTCATTATTGCATTGGTGTTAGGTGAGAATGTGAAAAGTCCTGAAGAAAAATTAAATGAATGAAAGGTTCATAAGGTATTGCACAGAACCTCAATAAATTACTGGTAATGGCAAATATTAATGCGTGAATAAGATTGAGACTTCCAAATAAATATTTACGACCTATACTTCGATTGCCACTGATTGGATATCTTGGTTTATACAAGAACAGAAGGTGACCAGATGGTGTAGGTGGCCAGAGTAAGCGAAATTACGAGCGAATGCACAAAATTAACGTGACATGCATCCGATTAATTAAGTAACTTGAACCAAATGAATGTCATAGCATCAAAAGTGGTAGGATCTCAATAATAGTAATAATAATAATAATGATAATAAATTTTAATTTCTACATTAACCATTTACCTCATAAATTTACCATGATCAGAGACATTGGGGTGCAATGAGTGATGACAAAGCAAATTCAAAAAAAGCTCATCCGTACACAAGGACGTAATGGCCCAGCAGCAGGTGACACCACTAGGAGAAAACTCACGTAATGCAATAGCAAATAATGTGATTATTTAATAATATTTATGTTTTAATATGAAAATTACTTTGAGTCTACATCGTGACTTATGGTTTACTCATCTGAATTTCAATTTGGGGAAAAACTGGGATATCATAATTATTTATGAAAACAGTTTGATATATTTTATTTAATCACCGGAAATATTTTACTTTTTTATAATTCTAGGCATGCAGCTCTATTTGCTGAGAAAGAATATGATAATTAATTTCGAGTTTCAATTCGGTAAATTTACAAATTTTCTCTTCAGATGGTGGAGCGCCACATTCGTACAAGGAATTAAAAGGAGAACCTTCGTACAATTCATTAATATTTCGAACTTTAAAGATCTATTGCTTTGCAAGTATTTTATGCGTGAAAAAAATCTTCAACAATACGAAAATACGTCATTTTCGCGCGTTTCAGCCTAATCAATTTAGACCTACAAGTTAAATATTCAAGCTAATGTGGCAATCTTCTATTGGTCTCTGCATGATAAATCTCATTGAAGTGGTATTACCTACCAATCCAATCTATCAGGGCATTCGATAGCATTGAAAATCGTTGAATTAACTTGAATCATGAAGCAGTTATGCATCTTAAAATGCCCCATAAACTTCTCATTGTGAGAATGCACACTGATGATATCTAAACATTGACGAATTCATGCGATTCAAATGAATGTAAGATGAAATGATTTCGTCCCAAGCGAGAAAAGTAATCAACGGTTTCTATGCCTCTTTCAAACGTGAGAGTGTACTAGTTTGATTAGAAATACATTCTTGATTAAACCACATTGTTAAACCGTCTAAAACTCAATAAATGCAGTCTGAATGGAAAGGTTTGGGAAAAGCACATTTGGGAAATAATGGAGAGACCAATGACAGTGCAAATCTCGTCATCATGCAAAAATCTGAACTAGGGATTGGGCTGCAGTATTTGAGTTGCACTTCACTAAAAGAAAGCAATGGATTGTTAAAGTTGCAATTGAGTTTTCGTTTAAAGCCACTTGTACCATTGTTAGGGACGCATCACAAATCAATATGCAACGGTATATTTGTAAGGTATTTGAATGTAATTGTCGGTCCTTATTTTAAGCCAACTTCCATCTATAAAAAGAGAATGATTTTATTAATATAATTTTGAAAAAAAGATAAGATTGCGCATAATTTGCTATTTGATATAGGTCGTAAGTATATGAACGAAAATTTCGAACCCTTCACAAAACAAGATTACTAAGAATCTGACCCTCTAAGTAGTCTCGATTTATTGGTAAATAAATCAGAGATTATATCCGAACGTTTCATCTTGAAACGTCATTCCTGTCAGGAACGCGACGTCTCATTTGCAAGAATGGCAGTTGTGAAATCATATGTATATATATATATTCAAGGATATGCACAACTGGACTGCTTACGTCAATTCCTTGGCGTCTTCGACAAGTGGATATTGAAATGTGCCTCTTTTCAATTGAACTGTTAAAATGCAAATTATGCGTTTTTAAAACTACCAACCTAATTTAAGCAAATTGAAGCACTTCAGATATGCGATAAATATCAATTGTTAAATTGCTGGCTAAGTGTATATTAATTCACCTCGGGGTGAAGTGAAAATGTAAATGCTAATTATAAATGTTAATTATATTCTATTGTATTTAAGCTCTTAAATAAGCTCAAGTAAAGCGCTTAATTGAAATTAATGGTTTCATTTCTAAATTATGCAAGGTGAGGTTTTATAAGATAAAATTAATATCAGTTGGCCTCAAGCTGTTTTGAAAACAAGAAACTTTTGTTATTTTTAATAAATTGAGAATTTGTCTAATTTAACTTTCTCAACTTTTCATGATGTTCCAATAACATATTATTCCCACTATGGAGGCATAGTTCGGATATATTGAAAAGATGACCGACCTTTAAATTGTATTTTAATTAAAAGCATAATTATCCCTTCTAAATTTTTCTACTTTTAATAACTATGAGTGGCAATTTTTAACTTTATATTTTGGGCTGAGAAGGTCAAACCTAAGCTCCACTTACTTCAAGCCAATAAACGTAAAATAATGTTGCAATTTATATATTGTTTTCAATAATCAATCACTAATTTGAAAGTGCAAGGCTTAAATTTAGTAAAATAAGGTTTTAAATCATTTTGACTGTACATTAAATTTAAAATGAAAATGGTCATTTTATTACCATTTCATATTACAAATAATTATTAAGTATCTAGTTTGTACGTGTGACTCTTAATCATTATTTTTATATATTAAATATACATTTTTCAATGCTGTAAACATTTCGACCAAATTTTTTGTAATTATAAATTAAGCAGATTTTGCGCTCCCAGTCATCAGATGACCAAGTCAATATTTTTCGCAATTTTCCTAATTCATTTAAAAGTCACATGAAATTCAAGGTTTACATGTCGTTTTTGAAAGTAATTAATGCATACTTTTTTGTAAATATTTTGCTATTAGCAAATGTCCATCAGCCATATCAGTAGAAATGAGAATTTAAATATTGCGTAAATTGTCCTTTGCCTTAAATTATAACTAATTTACTATCGTACATATGCGTAGTCGAACACTTCGCAATCTAACATTTCGGCAGGACTATTTAAGGAATGTTAAAAATGGAGATAGCTTTGACATCCTCCGAAAAGCATTTCAATGTTAGGCAAGAAAAATCGATATTTAAATCAAATGAGTCCAAAAATTCATTTATTACGCCTAGGTGTAAATATTAACAAATACAGCATATTAATTTAAATCGTGCATTTTGTGAGTTATTTCATTCCGCACTATATAAATATCCTTTCATATTTTTTCATCAATTCAGACTGTTCTCCCCTCCGTAAGTTTCAAAATTTTATACGTACTTTTTGATGCAGACGGTGACAAATCGTTCCTTAATTATAGCCACAAAGGCGCTTCCGAGAAAATGCGAATTCAGTAAGCGATCATTCGTTTTGATATTCAAAGCTAAATGACCCAGATAAATGCTTTCAATTATTGTGTTGAAAATAAATGCATTACTAATTTTAAATAATTTATGTTGGTATCTTGTTTAAGTAATTTCCTTGAGAAAGTTAATCTTACAGAAAAGGTCAGAGTTCGGGAGGCTGTAGTAGATGCCACTGACAATGATCCACCTCCCACATGTAAGTGCTTCTCATTTTGTTCCAAAATCACAATTTTACTTTTTTTATTGATGCCGCTCACACTCTGAAAATAGACGTGGTAAATGTTATTTTGTGGCTATTTCTCTCTATCATCGGATTCCATTAAATATAATAACTATTAATTCATCTGGAAATATTGTGGAAATCAGTTAAATAAAGAAATCGAGGAACTATTTCCACCAAATGCGCGAATACATTTTGATTAATATTTTTACAGGTGTTGAGCATGTTTCTTGTGCATTATGTGGTCAAGTTAACGCTGTTCGTGAGTTCTGACTGCATTTTTCAATGTGCAAACTCTTGAAAAATATTTTACGAAGTTATGAGCCTTTATATTTTAGGACCCCTTTACGCCTTACGTAAGATATATCAAAACATCTATGGCACTCCATTCTAACAAAATCTTATTCCATTTTATCACAATTGTAGAAAGATATCTATGAGGATCATGATCAATTCACTTCCATCACAATGATAACAAAATTAATGTACTAAAATTAAAGATATGCACTTCTTGAAATTTTTTCGACATGTGCGAAGTGGATGGACACAGGTCGATTGAAGATTGATAATAAAAGCGTAGATATGCCGTTATACGTCGGTATCGCAGTGGCCTCTATGCATGTCTGGCATTCGATAGTTTTATTAGTAATAGTAATAGTAATAGTCGAGTGTGTTTGAGGAGGTCCAGTCGAAAATATTAAGAACTTGGAACGATAAAAATGGCTTAGGATTAATTAAACTTATATTCTTTATAGAAATAACAAGATAAAATAGTGTATTTCAGCATAGCTACCCAGCAAAGAAGATTATAGTACAAATTTCATTGCAATAAAATATAAACCTAAATAGAAATATTAATAATAGGATTTAAATGAAATTCTAAAGTAGAGAACGTCCCAATAAATTAGAAAAGCGAATATATAATACGCTGCACATAGAACTAGCATTCTAAAAAAAGATGGAATCACCGCGTCTAATCTCGATGTATAGTTGGCCTTAAAATTCGTTGGATTTGCATGCGGTGGAGTTCTTACTTTTGCTATTTAGATACTTTTCCTTTAATTTCCAAATCAATACTACAGAAGGCAAATAAATGGAGTGGAAAATGTAGTGTTCACTAAAAATATCATTCAACGTACCTGTGAATATTTACGGACAATTTCATATTTATTTACGTTCAATATTAGCAAACCAATATATTATGTCAAAATATTTAATTAACTAAAAATTAATAAAGCTGACAACACAATTTTCTTCTCTCGACTTTTTTTAATAAAAAGAAAATAATATTTAAGCCTGTAGTGGATTAGCTACCTTAATAAGCCTTGACTGCTCTCAGAAACCTCTAGGGCAGATTCACTTAACTGATAAGTCTCCCAGAATAGAAGAAACAGACGTATATCGTGAATATGTTTATTTAGTAAGGCGTGCTGTATGCAAGCGTGATATGTATGTTGGCGCACTAGTGTGCTGTGTGTGCAATGACGTGGAACTTAGTCATTATAAACACATTATGGTATGGGAACCTCATATAATTTGGGTCATTGATTGGCTGGATAATCATATACTCGAATTGACCAATGATTGATCGTATTGACATAGGTCGTTGATTAGTCGAGGGGTTTCTGCATTTGCCATGCTAAAGTTGTGTCCCCACAAGCCAATAATATCTGAAGGTTGCGAAGTGAATTCTTTATGTGGGCATAGTTTGCAATAATCTTCGATAAAAATTAGAAAAACAAACGTCGAAAATTATAAACATGCATATCTCTTGACAGTACTTTTCTACCTAAATAAAAATGGCAACAAACCAAAACATAACAGGTTAGTGTTGAATTATCAGGAAGGTCAAATCACACCCTGTTAAAATCTTAACTGTTAGGTTTGATCCCGTACAAGTAGACGGTGTTATCTCGTACTAATTAATTATATTTATAAATTATCATAGTATGTTTCCTTCAAGAGCTCATCTTGTAATCATCAAAATCATTTCCATCAATCGGGTGTGCGCGATAGACTTACCTCTACGTGATGCACCCTGGGTAACGATACTCATATGACAAAAAGTCCATAAACCGGTAGTTGACTTTAAGCAACCGTGACCCGACTGTAAGTCATATTCGACCACCTCCACAGTACTCACCTTACCTTACCTTTTTCTCCACCTTTCTGCCTGTCTCTTTCACATCTGTGAATCACTCTTCTGTTCCCCTTCTCGACTTTTTATGACTTTGATGTTTCTCCCCTCCGTAAAGTCCGAAGTCAACTAAAGGATTAACAATAACTATCATAAAGTCTACCATTTGATATAAATAAATTTCTGATAATCAAATATTTGATTTTATCCCACGTAATAACTGCACTTTTATTTTTGAGACAGCATTACTTAACTACATTGGACCAAGTTTCCACAGATTCTGAAAATTGAATAGAGGGTAAATCGTAATTCACTAACCGCCAATGATAAAAAATTGAGAAACAGCGTTAGAGCGAAAAAAAATGAGAAAGAAGGAATAATTGGACAAGGTGGACAAGGACAAGTGAATTCTGCATCGTTACTGACACGTCGACGAGCTTTACAGACGAAGGGAGCGAGTTCAATTCGCTGACCAATGCTGTCCAAGGGAAAAATGTGACAATCGTTCTCGTTAACGCAAAAAACGTAAAGATGGCTTATTATCAGAACGAAATAAATTAAGCCTCTCGAGATTTGTAAGTACTTTTGGAACTCATTCAAACTCTTTTTTATTAAGCAAATACTTCGAACCATTCAAAATACTTGTACAGATAGAATTCAACTGAATAAATTTGACATTCAAATTTCCATTAACTCCAAATCTACACATTCGCAAAATTCTGTCAATGTTGGGTATATAGATTTGTGGAGTGCACAATCCTAGCTCGGTTAGACTAAGCACTCTCATGCGCACTCGAATATTCTGGAACGTTAGGTTCTGATGCTGATCGCATTAGGGAGCAAATGGGGTCGCGAGTATATGGATCTCTCGACCAATCAATAATCAATACTGAGGATAAGTCAGGACTTTTCCATGTATCAATCTGCTGCATAATTGGTGACCCTGACCTGATCTACTAAGCCTGATCTAGTTGGTGGCAACAGTGCTCAACACTTACTAGATGTAAAATTAAAAAGATCACAGAAAGTACTCTACTTACAAAGACTACACTTCAGTTGAAGAATATCGCATTGAAAAAAGGGTCGTTCGTATCATCCATACAAAATCAGTGGGCAATTTGAATCACCTCTCAAGGTACATAAACGGATGCTCTTTAGCCAACCAACACCCACCAGGTCACAACATTTCACGACGAATCTTGCCTGTATGTACTGCTAGACAACCTGATTCAGATGCTCAATGAGAGGACTGGCAAATTGGACCATCTTGTCAACTAGAAATCAGCTGAATTGACAGAATTAAATATCGGAGGGTGGAGATTCTGAGGAAGGACACCAAGTGAGGTAATAAGTGCAATAAGTCGTCATTTCTTTATCATCCCTATTTGAGTCTACAAAATCGTCTACACATGTCTCAACGTTGATTTTAATTAAGCCAAGTTCTTAAAATAGAAAGCAGTCGCTTTCAGCATGAAAACAAACAAAATAGGATCTACTCGCTTCCTTCGCTTCAGATTTATTCGCAAACACGAGATTCGATGGCACTTGGAGAGACTCAGCCGGATTCCAGGGAGGCTCTAACATTATGAGAATAAATTTTACGGAAACAGAGACCACAAGAAATAAATATTCGCATCATCATTATCATTCACATCTCTCTCAACTCCCAATGGGCAGGGTAATCATAGTGGAGAACTTAGGTAGAGTTAGGATGGCCAATGTGCAGATTGCATTCGGAATATTTGGACTTCCAGAATTTGATAGAATTTACAGTTCAATATTATAAGGAAGAAATTAAAAAAGGGAAAGCTGGAAGGCACTTCGTTTAATTTTAGGATCTTACAATGTACCATTGCTATACTTCTCAAACGGATCAAATGCCGTCACCAATTAAATCCTCATTCGATTGTAATGAAATTGGCAAAACTAAAATTTTTGTTACCTAATTAAACAATTTTGTATAATCACCACATGATGGAGGATACGACGTACCTGCAGGTTATATCATAAAATGTCATCTCTGTAAATGACCTCAAGGGTAATGACTAGAATAAAGTTGGAAAATTAATAGCAGAATGCCTTAATGAGGACGGTTTGTACCTATTTAGAATTTGGAACCAAATAGGTACTAACAAGGGACATATATGATCGAAATTCTCAGATTTTAAAAATTCTACTTTCAGTTATGTCGATGAATGTTAACATAAATATATATGTTTTTTATAATTATTAAATATTTTTGCTTGATTAGATGTATGCTTCATTTTATTAATTCGTAAAATTTTTGTGGAAATATCGATTGGCACATATCTTTTTCATGCAGTCTCTCTTTTCACTATAAAACGCGAAATTCTGTTTTCATCGTCACTGAGGTAGCAAAATAAACATTTCCAAACGAATTTTGCTTTGTACTCATTAGAAGGGTAAAATATCGCGAGTTGCTAGACCAACTCTGGTTACTAAAGCCTAGGCCAACAAGCATTTACCACAGTCCACTAAACGCATCCTGATACTTGAATTTTAGAACTTCAATTATTTGCTGGGTGAAATCTCGTACAATTCAAGTCGATAAGTAAGACGAATTAGTTTCTCTGATAACTTTTAATCTCTCCTCAGCACCCTTTCCATTCCGATTCATTAACCATTTGTTCATGTTTCTGCCAACCTATTTAATCTGTCTGCTTGCTTCACCTCCTCTACGATATATTCTGAGGTTGCCTTGTCAGAATGGACAGAACAAATTCAAGGAACAGAGCCACAACAAACTTTTGACGTCACAAAGGAGTAATAGCGCATTTATTAAAATCTGGTAAGAAACACCATGGTCGATCAAATGAGAAAGTAGCTCTACCTTTGATTTTGGAATAATAAGCAGTGCCTTCGTGGTGCGGGGTGTGGGGTGACTGAGTATCGCATGAGAGTATAGATATTTCATTGTTACATGATGACCTCTAGATGGTCAGAGTTCTAGCTAACAATTTCGCCATTCTTTCTATGAAAATTCACAAGTGTGGAATGAAAGTATCCTGGAGGAGATTCCATGAGAAGCTAGCATTTTATCGCACCCTATGCATATCCGCATTGAACAGGACGGTTGAACAGCAACACAACTGGATGTGCACGGATGAGCATTTATAAGTTTTAGAAATGGACACTTATTACTGAGCTTATGGATTTATAACAGTTGGGATATTGCAATGAACCAACTCTTGGCTTACAGCCAAGCCTAGAGCAATAACAAGTAGCGTTCTATTAGAACCACTTAATTTGGAGATCTTAAATTGCATTGTGCATATAGATAGCATAAATGAATGACAGTGAGGTCAGTCATTTGTATTATTTAACCGCCTATGAGATAATGATTTCCACAACTACACAGCCTTGCAAAGCACTATGCGCCACAGATATCTTGCTAGGTATTTCCGTGGAATTATAATCTCTTTCAGCATTTTTATCTTGGTAAGTTAATAAATTTCGCAATAAATATATTGTGGACATTTTTTTCCGGGCCTTCGCTCTCCTTTTTTGCATTATTGGTGGACGTATTGTTCGGCTCGCTGATGTGGAGGAAATTAAGACTAAGGTCTACTTAAATCCTGCCGCAACACTTATTTTGGGCGCCTTAATCTTGCTTATTGGAATAACAGGATTAACAGGATCCGTGGCAAAGAATAAGTGTACTTTACTAATTGTGAGTATTTGTGTATTTTAACTCCTGAATCTCCCCAGTTTGCAGCCTTATTGTTATTGTTGGTGGTTGGAGAAGCTATTATCGGGATAATGCTAATGACAAACAGAGACAAGGTGAGATCCGAATTATGATTTCTAAGACACTGTGTATTATTGCAGATAAAAGAATCATAAAAGATCATGTATTAGATGCTCAAGCTAGACTCGAGGGAAGAGAAAATTCTTTCTTTTGGAACTGGATTTGCGATATCGCTGACAGGGCAAGTCAATATATTTACCATTACTTTTGTGTCCACCAAAACTGCTCAGTTAAAAGTCATTCATACCTTCATTTTCTTCCATCCCCAACTCAATTCTAGATAATCTTCGAAGTTATTTTCAGCTCTATCACCTCCAATTTCTTGAAGGCGGCAACTATTCTCATTGGATGTTGGTTCTTCCAGGTGTACGTTATACAGTTGGCTATTATATTACCCGCACTGCTTGAAAAAATTCAATATTATCTCTATGACATTTGAGTTCTCCGCATGGAATTGTGATATACAATTTCTCCAACTTTGAGCAATTCATCCTTTCTCTAGTTTTGATTATTGTCAAATTATTTCTATTGTCATGCATAAATAATCGATATCGATCTTAATTTATTTCTCCCAATGAATCATCTCTTTGTTTGCATCGGTGATAGAAATTCGGGTCACATGTTACTGTACCATTCAAAAATGACACCATTTGAGTAAGGTGCTTTAAATTAGGTCTTTCTAAAAGTTATCATGCTTAAACATAAAACACAGTTTAATTGTTATTTAACGAATCAGATGACTAATTTTTGCACTTGTCAAATAATCATATTTCGCTTCTCTTCAAATTATTACAAATTGCTGACTAATTTTTCATGCAAATTTAAAATATATATGTGTGTGTGCAGAAGTTTTATCTACCTTCTTACTAGTCCTTATTGAATTATCAGAAAAACCGTAGTTCACATATTAATTAAATTAAGAATTTAAATGACCTAATGTTCAGTGTTTCGGAGAAACAGTTGTTTCGGTCGACGGTGAAGCCGAAGACTTCAAAAATTGTAGATTTCTACAACTCATAAATACAATTATGTCTACAATTAGCACTAAGATATATAGATTATGAAGGGTAAAATTGATTAAACCAAAATTTTATTTTTTATTAATTATTAAATATTCGTTTGCTTATTTTGGCCACAAAGAAATTAGGAAATTGAATATTGGTTGCACACTTGTAGCAGATGTCAGAACTATTTAGATATTGAATGAACTATGAAACCTTGTATGTCCAAATCGGTTAAGAGCTTAAACTTATTAAAGACACTTTCAGTTGTAATGAATTTGGACACTCAGTCAAAATAATTTCGTGAAAAATAATAATTGAGGAAGCAAGAAGCAGATAAATGAATATTGATAAATTCAATATCTTTGGTGAAAATATTAATGGCCTAAATGTATATTTAAATGTGAATAACTGGTTAGCTGTTAACTGGTTCGAATATTATGAGATGATCTTGCTAATATATCACAGATGCCGTAAAAGGTGGACCGTTTTATAGGATGGGAATGTTTCAAATGCGTCACCCTGCAAGAAGCATTGTCAAGTATTGTCTCCGCTCCAAGCCCCCTTTGTTAGATGAAATTCTTCCAAAGTATGAACATGCTTTGTAATTATTATTCTCCATGAAGAACACAATAGCGTCAAAATGACCTATCCTAGTTTACAAATGGCACGTTTGCACTTTGTGAATTTTCAGACATTTCAAAGAGTCACTTCACACATCTATTGTATTTTTATGCTTTTTGCGAATTTTGTCAAACGGCTGACTGCTGCCAAAATTATAAGTAGTGCGTCAATTTTAAGAATTGAGGTTTTTGAGGAAAAAAATTGTTAATATTATTAAACATTTTATTGAAATTTAATGGGATTCACTATGCTTTATTCTAATTATTATTGACGTTAATTTTTCGCAAGCTAAATTGTTTCGATAAGACTCTACGAATCACGCTAAATATAAATAGTTCGAATTGAAACCAAATATTTGTTTCATTAAAACAACGAAAGTTGCATTTCATTTTCTCTCTTCCTTAACTTTTGTAACTCAGTTAGTACAAATTTGATTATAAATGCCATTTTCAGTGAACTAAGTCTACCTTCCTACCTACCAATCTATCGGAAATGTTCAATAAATCAAATCGTTCGATTTCTAAGTAGGGAAGGGCATCACTGCGAAGTTGTTTCATCATGTTGAATATATTATTTTTATCAAATCAAGTAATTGAAATTACCTCGTTTTACCTTATTGCATGCATTGTGAACATGAAATACAAGAAAGTGAGCAGCACAACTTATGCATTCCTGCTGTAAATATGTTTTCCAAAGTGCCCAATTTCCCACACATCAACGTCGACACACGAGCTTCTAAATGTCAATCACGTTATCATTAGAATCAAATAAACTGCCTCTTACAACTGTAAAATGCATCTGACATAATTTTTTAAATGGTCACTATTTATTCACCAACAAAAATTTCACATTTGAATTTATATGTTATTTTTTCCTTCCGAACTTTTATATTATTGATGCCTATCCAGACCACCCTGTAAAACTGGAATATTCATTAAAATTATGGTGTAAGACGTTACATGGCACAATTGGAATTTTGTCTTACAATGCTAAATAAAAAAGTTGGAAATTGCTTCTTATCTATATCTGGAGCCACCTGTTACGATCTACTTAAATGCAGTAAGTAGCACAACCCAGTGACATTCTTATGAAGAATTCAATGTGCCAGTATTTAATAAGTTAGTCGTATCTTTCAACTACAAGGTGCAACAAATATTAAAATATTAAACAATAAATAAGATTTTTAAGAGTGAGCATTTAATATACGTTCTGGAAAATTGCTTGTTACGAAGAATAATTTTATTATATAATATGAACTTTTCCACATATCAATCAATTTATATTCTAACGAATCAGCTATTTTGAAATTGCATATTGCCTACAATGCAAGCTAAATTATCAATACAAATGCATTCCTCCTATTTGATGTGGTAGTTAAGGCAATTCTTTATTCTTGGATTACCTCGTTGCATTTGCAAACGCTGAAACTAATACTTCAGTGTACTTCAGTATTACTTAATAACTAGCAATCCATCTAATGTTTATGCAACTAAAGACCAAGGTGAGTATTGGAGAAATTAAGCATCTCTTTGCTTCGACTGATTTCGAGGTAAATTTGACTATGGTGCACAAGCATCTCTCTTAGCATCCATTTATAAATATAATCGGAAATACAATAATTTACTACTTTGACGAGCAAAAATAGAGGTATGGAACTTGATAGGATGTAACTTGATTGGAACATTAATCGATTATGCAACAAAATTAGGAGACACTAACTAGATCATATTTTCAATTAAACGTTGTTTTTGGGTTTTTTTTCATTCTCGCCTGCCATTTTTATTGGCCAGTGCTTGACACCAAATTGGTGTAATTCAGCTTGCTCGTGTCGAAATGCTTTCTAGTAGTAAACGCACAAAGTTCTTTTGCTTTTCCATGTTAACTGCGAATTTACCTAGACACGGATTGGACAGTTGCATAAATGGATCTTTACCATTATTGCGCACAGTAATTCATAAATATGCCAACGTTCAACTGTGTGGAAACAGCTGGCTCTGAAAAACAGAGCTCATCATAAATTGGAGGTGGGGAGTTGTGGGGTTGAGTGAGATCGATCACGTGCATTCCCTTTGTCAACTCGTTTATTCATTATTGCATTGGTGTTAGGTGAGAATGTGAAAAGTCCTGAAGAAAAATTAAATGAATGAAAGGTTCATAAGGTATTGCACAGAACCTCAATAAATTACTGGTAATGGCAAATATTAATGCGTGAATAAGATTGAGACTTCCAAATAAATATTTACGACCTATACTTCGATTGCCACTGATTGGATATCTTGGTTTATACAAGAACAGAAGGTGACCAGATGGTGTAGGTGGCCAGAGTAAGCGAAATTACGAGCGAATGCACAAAATTAACGTGACATGCATCCGATTAATTAAGTAACTTGAACCAAATGAATGTCATAGCATCAAAAGTGGTAGGATCTCAATAATAGTAATAATAATAATAATGATAATAAATTTTAATTTCTACATTAACCATTTACCTCATAAATTTACCATGATCAGAGACATTGGGGTGCAATGAGTGATGACAAAGCAAATTCAAAAAAAGCTCATCCGTACACAAGGACGTAATGGCCCAGCAGCAGGTGACACCACTAGGAGAAAACTCACGTAATGCAATAGCAAATAATGTGATTATTTAATAATATTTATGTTTTAATATGAAAATTACTTTGAGTCTACATCGTGACTTATGGTTTACTCATCTGAATTTCAATTTGGGGAAAAACTGGGATATCATAATTATTTATGAAAACAGTTTGATATATTTTATTTAATCACCGGAAATATTTTACTTTTTTATAATTCTAGGCATGCAGCTCTATTTGCTGAGAAAGAATATGATAATTAATTTCGAGTTTCAATTCGGTAAATTTACAAATTTTCTCTTCAGATGGTGGAGCGCCACATTCGTACAAGGAATTAAAAGGAGAACCTTCGTACAATTCATTAATATTTCGAACTTTAAAGATCTATTGCTTTGCAAGTATTTTATGCGTGAAAAAAATCTTCAACAATACGAAAATACGTCATTTTCGCGCGTTTCAGCCTAATCAATTTAGACCTACAAGTTAAATATTCAAGCTAATGTGGCAATCTTCTATTGGTCTCTGCATGATAAATCTCATTGAAGTGGTATTACCTACCAATCCAATCTATCAGGGCATTCGATAGCATTGAAAATCGTTGAATTAACTTGAATCATGAAGCAGTTATGCATCTTAAAATGCCCCATAAACTTCTCATTGTGAGAATGCACACTGATGATATCTAAACATTGACGAATTCATGCGATTCAAATGAATGTAAGATGAAATGATTTCGTCCCAAGCGAGAAAAGTAATCAACGGTTTCTATGCCTCTTTCAAACGTGAGAGTGTACTAGTTTGATTAGAAATACATTCTTGATTAAACCACATTGTTAAACCGTCTAAAACTCAATAAATGCAGTCTGAATGGAAAGGTTTGGGAAAAGCACATTTGGGAAATAATGGAGAGACCAATGACAGTGCAAATCTCGTCATCATGCAAAAATCTGAACTAGGGATTGGGCTGCAGTATTTGAGTTGCACTTCACTAAAAGAAAGCAATGGATTGTTAAAGTTGCAATTGAGTTTTCGTTTAAAGCCACTTGTACCATTGTTAGGGACGCATCACAAATCAATATGCAACGGTATATTTGTAAGGTATTTGAATGTAATTGTCGGTCCTTATTTTAAGCCAACTTCCATCTATAAAAAGAGAATGATTTTATTAATATAATTTTGAAAAAAAGATAAGATTGCGCATAATTTGCTATTTGATATAGGTCGTAAGTATATGAACGAAAATTTCGAACCCTTCACAAAACAAGATTACTAAGAATCTGACCCTCTAAGTAGTCTCGATTTATTGGTAAATAAATCAGAGATTATATCCGAACGTTTCATCTTGAAACGTCATTCCTGTCAGGAACGCGACGTCTCATTTGCAAGAATGGCAGTTGTGAAATCATATGTATATATATATATTCAAGGATATGCACAACTGGACTGCTTACGTCAATTCCTTGGCGTCTTCGACAAGTGGATATTGAAATGTGCCTCTTTTCAATTGAACTGTTAAAATGCAAATTATGCGTTTTTAAAACTACCAACCTAATTTAAGCAAATTGAAGCACTTCAGATATGCGATAAATATCAATTGTTAAATTGCTGGCTAAGTGTATATTAATTCACCTCGGGGTGAAGTGAAAATGTAAATGCTAATTATAAATGTTAATTATATTCTATTGTATTTAAGCTCTTAAATAAGCTCAAGTAAAGCGCTTAATTGAAATTAATGGTTTCATTTCTAAATTATGCAAGGTGAGGTTTTATAAGATAAAATTAATATCAGTTGGCCTCAAGCTGTTTTGAAAACAAGAAACTTTTGTTATTTTTAATAAATTGAGAATTTGTCTAATTTAACTTTCTCAACTTTTCATGATGTTCCAATAACATATTATTCCCACTATGGAGGCATAGTTCGGATATATTGAAAAGATGACCGACCTTTAAATTGTATTTTAATTAAAAGCATAATTATCCCTTCTAAATTTTTCTACTTTTAATAACTATGAGTGGCAATTTTTAACTTTATATTTTGGGCTGAGAAGGTCAAACCTAAGCTCCACTTACTTCAAGCCAATAAACGTAAAATAATGTTGCAATTTATATATTGTTTTCAATAATCAATCACTAATTTGAAAGTGCAAGGCTTAAATTTAGTAAAATAAGGTTTTAAATCATTTTGACTGTACATTAAATTTAAAATGAAAATGGTCATTTTATTACCATTTCATATTACAAATAATTATTAAGTATCTAGTTTGTACGTGTGACTCTTAATCATTATTTTTATATATTAAATATACATTTTTCAATGCTGTAAACATTTCGACCAAATTTTTTGTAATTATAAATTAAGCAGATTTTGCGCTCCCAGTCATCAGATGACCAAGTCAATATTTTTCGCAATTTTCCTAATTCATTTAAAAGTCACATGAAATTCAAGGTTTACATGTCGTTTTTGAAAGTAATTAATGCATACTTTTTTGTAAATATTTTGCTATTAGCAAATGTCCATCAGCCATATCAGTAGAAATGAGAATTTAAATATTGCGTAAATTGTCCTTTGCCTTAAATTATAACTAATTTACTATCGTACATATGCGTAGTCGAACACTTCGCAATCTAACATTTCGGCAGGACTATTTAAGGAATGTTAAAAATGGAGATAGCTTTGACATCCTCCGAAAAGCATTTCAATGTTAGGCAAGAAAAATCGATATTTAAATCAAATGAGTCCAAAAATTCATTTATTACGCCTAGGTGTAAATATTAACAAATACAGCATATTAATTTAAATCGTGCATTTTGTGAGTTATTTCATTCCGCACTATATAAATATCCTTTCATATTTTTTCATCAATTCAGACTGTTCTCCCCTCCGTAAGTTTCAAAATTTTATACGTACTTTTTGATGCAGACGGTGACAAATCGTTCCTTAATTATAGCCACAAAGGCGCTTCCGAGAAAATGCGAATTCAGTAAGCGATCATTCGTTTTGATATTCAAAGCTAAATGACCCAGATAAATGCTTTCAATTATTGTGTTGAAAATAAATGCATTACTAATTTTAAATAATTTATGTTGGTATCTTGTTTAAGTAATTTCCTTGAGAAAGTTAATCTTACAGAAAAGGTCAGAGTTCGGGAGGCTGTAGTAGATGCCACTGACAATGATCCACCTCCCACATGTAAGTGCTTCTCATTTTGTTCCAAAATCAAAATTTTACTTTTTTTATTGATGCCGCTCACACTCTGAAAATAGACGTGGTAAATGTTATTTTGTGGCTATTTCTCTCTATCATCGGATTCCATTAAATATAATAACTATTAATTCATCTGGAAATATTGTGGAAATCAGTTAAATAAAGAAATCGAGGAACTATTTCCACCAAATGCGCGAATACATTTTGATTAATATTTTTACAGGTGTTGAGCATGTTTCTTGTGCATTATGTGGTCAAGTTAACGCTGTTCGTGAGTTCTGACTGCATTTTTCAATGTGCAAACTCTTGAAAAATATTTTACGAAGTTATGAGCCTTTATATTTTAGGACCCCTTTACGCCTTACGTAAGATATATCAAAACATCTATGGCACTCCATTCTAACAAAATCTTATTCCATTTTATCACAATTGTAGAAAGATATCTATGAGGATCATGATCAATTCACTTCCATCACAATGATAACAAAATTAATGTACTAAAATTAAAGATATGCACTTCTTGAAATTTTTTCGACATGTGCGAAGTGGATGGACACAGGTCGATTGAAGATTGATAATAAAAGCGTAGATATGCCGTTATACGTCGGTATCGCAGTGGCCTCTATGCATGTCTGGCATTCGATAGTTTTATTAGTAATAGTAATAGTAATAGTCGAGTGTGTTTGAGGAGGTCCAGTCGAAAATATTAAGAACTTGGAACGATAAAAATGGCTTAGGATTAATTAAACTTATATTCTTTATAGAAATAACAAGATAAAATAGTGTATTTCAGCATAGCTACCCAGCAAAGAAGATTATAGTACAAATTTCATTGCAATAAAATATAAACCTAAATAGAAATATTAATAATAGGATTTAAATGAAATTCTAAAGTAGAGAACGTCCCAATAAATTAGAAAAGCGAATATATAATACGCTGCACATAGAACTAGCATTCTAAAAAAAGATGGAATCACCGCGTCTAATCTCGATGTATAGTTGGCCTTAAAATTCGTTGGCTTTGCATGCGGTGGAGTTCTTACTTTTGCTATTTAGATACTTTTCCTTTAATTTCCAAATCAATACTACAGAAGGCAAATAAATGGAGTGGAAAATGTAGTGTTCACTAAAAATATCATTCAACGTACCTGTGAATATTTACGGACAATTTCATATTTATTTACGTTCAATATTAGCAAACCAATATATTATGTCAAAATATTTAATTAACTAAAAATTAATAAAGCTGACAACACAATTTTCTTCTCTCGACTTTTTTTAATAAAAAGAAAATAATATTTAAGCCTGTAGTGGATTAGCTACCTTAATAAGCCTTGACTGCTCTCAGAAACCTCTAGGGCAGATTCACTTAACTGATAAGTCTCCCAGAATAGAAGAAACAGACGTATATCGTGAATATGTTTATTTAGTAAGGCGTGCTGTATGCAAGCGTGATATGTATGTTGGCGCACTAGTGTGCTGTGTGTGCAATGACGTGGAACTTAGTCATTATAAACACATTATGGTATGGGAACCTCATATAATTTGGGTCATTGATTGGCTGGATAATCATATACTCGAATTGACCAATGATTGATCGTATTGACATAGGTCGTTGATTAGTCGAGGGGTTTCTGCATTTGCCATGCTAAAGTTGTGTCCCCACAAGCCAATAATATCTGAAGGTTGCGAAGTGAATTCTTTATGTGGGCATAGTTTGCAATAATCTTCGATAAAAATTAGAAAAACAAACGTCGAAAATTATAAACATGCATATCTCTTGACAGTACTTTTCTACCTAAATAAAAATGGCAACAAACCAAAACATAACAGGTTAGTGTTGAATTATCAGGAAGGTCAAATCACACCCTGTTAAAATCTTAACTGTTAGGTTTGATCCCGTACAAGTAGACGGTGTTATCTCGTACTAATTAATTATATTTATAAATTATCATAGTATGTTTCCTTCAAGAGCTCATCTTGTAATCATCAAAATCATTTCCATCAATCGGGTGTGCGCGATAGACTTACCTCTACGTGATGCACCCTGGGTAACGATACTCATATGACAAAAAGTCCATAAACCGGTAGTTGACTTTAAGCAACCGTGACCCGACTGTAAGTCATATTCGACCACCTCCACAGTACTCACCTTACCTTACCTTTTTCTCCACCTTTCTGCCTGTCTCTTTCACATCTGTGAATCACTCTTCTGTTCCCCTTCTCGACTTTTATGACTTTGATGTTTCTCCCCTCCGTAAAGTCCGAAGTCAACTAAAGGATTAACAATAACTATCATAAAGTCTACCATTTGATATAAATAAATTTCTGATAATCAAATATTTGATTTTATCCCACGTAATAACTGCACTTTTATTTTTGAGACAGCATTACTTAACTACATTGGACCAAGTTTCCACAGATTCTGAAAATTGAATAGAGGGTAAATCGTAATTCACTAACCGCCAATGATAAAAAATTGAGAAACAGCGTTAGAGCGAAAAAAAATGAGAAAGAAGGAATAATTGGACAAGGTGGACAAGGACAAGTGAATTCTGCATCGTTACTGACACGTCGACGAGCTTTACAGACGAAGGGAGCGAGTTCAATTCGCTGACCAATGCTGTCCAAGGGAAAAATGTGACAATCGTTCTCGTTAACGCAAAAAACGTAAAGATGGCTTATTATCAGAACGAAATAAATTAAGCCTCTCGAGATTTGTAAGTACTTTTGGAACTCATTCAAACTCTTTTTTATTAAGCAAATACTTCGAACCATTCAAAATACTTGTACAGATAGAATTCAACTGAATAAATTTGACATTCAAATTTCCATTAACTCCAAATCTACACATTCGCAAAATTCTGTCAATGTTGGGTATATAGATTTGTGGAGTGCACAATCCTAGCTCGGTTAGACTAAGCACTCTCATGCGCACTCGAATATTCTGGAACGTTAGGTTCTGATGCTGATCGCATTAGGGAGCAAATGGGGTCGCGAGTATATGGATCTCTCGACCAATCAATAATCAATACTGAGGATAAGTCAGGACTTTTCCATGTATCAATCTGCTGCATAATTGGTGACCCTGACCTGATCTACTAAGCCTGATCTAGTTGGTGGCAACAGTGCTCAACACTTACTAGATGTAAAATTAAAAAGATCACAGAAAGTACTCTACTTACAAAGACTACACTTCAGTTGAAGAATATCGCATTGAAAAAAGGGTCGTTCGTATCATCCATACAAAATCAGTGGGCAATTTGAATCACCTCTCAAGGTACATAAACGGATGCTCTTTAGCCAACCAACACCCACCAGGTCACAACATTTCACGACGAATCTTGCCTGTATGTACTGCTAGACAACCTGATTCAGATGCTCAATGAGAGGACTGGCAAATTGGACCATCTTGTCAACTAGAAATCAGCTGAATTGACAGAATTAAATATCGGAGGGTGGAGATTCTGAGGAAGGACACCAAGTGAGGTAATAAGTGCAATAAGTCGTCATTTCTTTATCATCCCTATTTGAGTCTACAAAATCGTCTACACATGTCTCAACGTTGATTTTAATTAAGCCAAGTTCTTAAAATAGAAAGCAGTCGCTTTCAGCATGAAAACAAACAAAATAGGATCTACTCGCTTCCTTCGCTTCAGATTTATTCGCAAACACGAGATTCGATGGCACTTGGAGAGACTCAGCCGGATTCCAGGGAGGCTCTAACATTATGAGAATAAATTTTACGGAAACAGAGACCACAAGAAATAAATATTCGCATCATCATTATCATTCACATCTCTCTCAACTCCCAATGGGCAGGGTAATCATAGTGGAGAACTTAGGTAGAGTTAGGATGGCCAATGTGCAGATTGCATTCGGAATATTTGGACTTCCAGAATTTGATAGAATTTACAGTTCAATATTATAGGAAGAAATTAAAAAAGGGAAAGCTGGAAGGCACTTCGTTTAATTTTAGGATCTTACAATGTACCATTGCTATACTTCTCAAACGGATCAAATGCCGTCACCAATTAAATCCTCATTCGATTGTAATGAAATTGGCAAAACTAAAATTTTTGTTACCTAATTAAACAATTTTGTATAATCACCACATGATGGAGGATACGACGTACCTGCAGGTTATATCATAAAATGTCATCTCTGTAAATGACCTCAAGGGTAATGACTAGAATAAAGTTGGAAAATTAATAGCAGAATGCCTTAATGAGGACGGTTTGTACCTATTTAGAATTTGGAACCAAATAGGTACTAACAAGGGACATATATGATCGAAATTCTCAGATTTTAAAAATTCTACTTTCAGTTATGTCGATGAATGTTAACATAAATATATATGTTTTTTATAATTATTAAATATTTTTGCTTGATTAGATGTATGCTTCATTTTATTAATTCGTAAAATTTTTGTGGAAATATCGATTGGCACATATCTTTTTCATGCAGTCTCTCTTTTCACTATAAAACGCGAAATTCTGTTTTCATCGTCACTGAGGTAGCAAAATAAACATTTCCAAACGAATTTTGCTTTGTACTCATTAGAAGGGTAAAATATCGCGAGTTGCTAGACCAACTCTGGTTACTAAAGCCTAGGCCAACAAGCATTTACCACAGTCCACTAAACGCATCCTGATACTTGAATTTTAGAACTTCAATTATTTGCTGGGTGAAATCTCGTACAATTCAAGTCGATAAGTAAGACGAATTAGTTTCTCTGATAACTTTTAATCTCTCCTCAGCACCCTTTCCATTCCGATTCATTAACCATTTGTTCATGTTTCTGCCAACCTATTTAATCTGTCTGCTTGCTTCACCTCCTCTACGATATATTCTGAGGTTGCCTTGTCAGAATGGACAGAACAAATTCAAGGAACAGAGCCACAACAAACTTTTGACGTCACAAAGGAGTAATAGCGCATTTATTAAAATCTGGTAAGAAACACCATGGTCGATCAAATGAGAAAGTAGCTCTACCTTTGATTTTGGAATAATAAGCAGTGCCTTCGTGGTGCGGGTGGGGTGACTGAGTATCGCATGAGAGTATAGATATTTCATTGTTACATGATGACCTCTAGATGGTCAGAGTTCTAGCTAACAATTTCGCCATTCTTTCTATGAAAATTCACAAGTGTGGAATGAAAGTATCCTGGAGGAGATTCCATGAGAAGCTAGCATTTTATCGCACCCTATGCATATCCGCATTGAACAGGACGGTTGAACAGCAACACAACTGGATGTGCACGGATGAGCATTTATAAGTTTTAGAAATGGACACTTATTACTGAGCTTATGGATTTATAACAGTTGGGATATTGCAATGAACCAACTCTTGGCTTACAGCCAAGCCTAGAGCAATAACAAGTAGCGTTCTATTAGAACCACTTAATTTGGAGATCTTAAATTGCATTGTGCATATAGATAGCATAAATGAATGACAGTGAGGTCAGTCATTTGTATTATTTAACCGCCTATGAGATAATGATTTCCACAACTACACAGCCTTGCAAAGCACTATGCGCCACAGATATCTTGCTAGGTATTTCCGTGGAATTATAATCTCTTTCAGCATTTTTATCTTGGTAAGTTAATAAATTTCGCAATAAATATATTGTGGACATTTTTTTCCGGGCCTTCGCTCTCCTTTTTTGCATTATTGGTGGACGTATTGTTCGGCTCGCTGATGTGGAGGAAATTAAGACTAAGGTCTACTTAAATCCTGCCGCAACACTTATTTTGGGCGCCTTAATCTTGCTTATTGGAATAACAGGATTAACAGGATCCGTGGCAAAGAATAAGTGTACTTTACTAATTGTGAGTATTTGTGTATTTTAACTCCTGAATCTCCCCAGTTTGCAGCCTTATTGTTATTGTTGGTGGTTGGAGAAGCTATTATCGGGATAATGCTAATGACAAACAGAGACAAGGTGAGATCCGAATTATGATTTCTAAGACACTGTGTATTATTGCAGATAAAAGAATCATAAAAGATCATGTATTAGATGCTCAAGCTAGACTCGAGGGAAGAGAAAATTCTTTCTTTTGGAACTGGATTTGCGATATCGCTGACAGGGCAAGTCAATATATTTACCATTACTTTTGTGTCCACCAAAACTGCTCAGTTAAAAGTCATTCATACCTTCATTTTCTTCCATCCCCAACTCAATTCTAGATAATCTTCGAAGTTATTTTCAGCTCTATCACCTCCAATTTCTTGAAGGCGGCAACTATTCTCATTGGATGTTGGTTCTTCCAGGTGTACGTTATACAGTTGGCTATTATATTACCCGCACTGCTTGAAAAAATTCAATATTATCTCTATGACATTTGAGTTCTCCGCATGGAATTGTGATATACAATTTCTCCAACTTTGAGCAATTCATCCTTTCTCTAGTTTTGATTATTGTCAAATTATTTCTATTGTCATGCATAAATAATCGATATCGATCTTAATTTATTTCTCCCAATGAATCATCTCTTTGTTTGCATCGGTGATAGAAATTCGGGTCACATGTTACTGTACCATTCAAAAATGACACCATTTGAGTAAGGTGCTTTAAATTAGGTCTTTCTAAAAGTTATCATGCTTAAACATAAAACACAGTTTAATTGTTATTTAACGAATCAGATGACTAATTTTTGCACTTGTCAAATAATCATATTTCGCTTCTCTTCAAATTATTACAAATTGCTGACTAATTTTTCATGCAAATTTAAAATATATATGTGTGTGTGCAGAAGTTTTATCTACCTTCTTACTAGTCCTTATTGAATTATCAGAAAAACCGTAGTTCACATATTAATTAAATTAAGAATTTAAATGACCTAATGTTCAGTGTTTCGGAGAAACAGTTGTTTCGGTCGACGGTGAAGCCGAAGACTTCAAAAATTGTAGATTTCTACAACTCATAAATACAATTATGTCTACAATTAGCACTAAGATATATAGATTATGAAGGGTAAAATTGATTAAACCAAAATTTTATTTTTTATTAATTATTAAATATTCGTTTGCTTATTTTGGCCACAAAGAAATTAGGAAATTGAATATTGGTTGCACACTTGTAGCAGATGTCAGAACTATTTAGATATTGAATGAACTATGAAACCTTGTATGTCCAAATCGGTTAAGAGCTTAAACTTATTAAAGACACTTTCAGTTGTAATGAATTTGGACACTCAGTCAAAATAATTTCGTGAAAAATAATAATTGAGGAAGCAAGAAGCAGATAAATGAATATTGATAAATTCAATATCTTTGGTGAAAATATTAATGGCCTAAATGTATATTTAAATGTGAATAACTGGTTAGCTGTTAACTGGTTCGAATATTATGAGATGATCTTGCTAATATATCACAGATGCCGTAAAAGGTGGACCGTTTTATAGGATGGGAATGTTTCAAATGCGTCACCCTGCAAGAAGCATTGTCAAGTATTGTCTCCGCTCCAAGCCCCCTTTGTTAGATGAAATTCTTCCAAAGTATGAACATGCTTTGTAATTATTATTCTCCATGAAGAACACAATAGCGTCAAAATGACCTATCCTAGTTTACAAATGGCACGTTTGCACTTTGTGAATTTTCAGACATTTCAAAGAGTCACTTCACACATCTATTGTATTTTTATGCTTTTTGCGAATTTTGTCAAACGGCTGACTGCTGCCAAAATTATAAGTAGTGCGTCAATTTTAAGAATTGAGGTTTTTGAGGAAAAAAATTGTTAATATTATTAAACATTTTATTGAAATTTAATGGGATTCACTATGCTTTATTCAATTATTGACGTTAATTTTTCGCAAGCTAAATTGTTTCGATAAGACTCTACGAATCACGCTAAATATAAATAGTTCGAATTGAAACCAAATATTTGTTTCATTAAAACAACGAAAGTTGCATTTCATTTTCTCTCTTCCTTAACTTTTGTAACTCAGTTAGTACAAATTTGATTATAAATGCCATTTTCAGTGAACTAAGTCTACCTTCCTACCTACCAATCTATCGGAAATGTTCAATAAATCAAATCGTTCGATTTCTAAGTAGGGAAGGGCATCACTGCGAAGTTGTTTCATCATGTTGAATATATTATTTTTATCAATCAAGTAATTGAAATTACCTCGTTTTACCTTATTGCATGCATTGTGAACATGAAATACAAGAAAGTGAGCAGCACAACTTATGCATTCCTGCTGTAAATATGTTTTCCAAAGTGCCCAATTTCCCACACATCAACGTCGACACACGAGCTTCTAAATGTCAATCACGTTATCATTAGAATCAAATAAACTGCCTCTTACAACTGTAAAATGCATCTGACATAATTTTTTAAATGGTCACTATTTATTCACCAACAAAAATTTCACATTTGAATTTATATGTTATTTTTTCCTTCCGAACTTTTATATTATTGATGCCTATCCAGACCACCCTGTAAAACTGGAATATTCATTAAAATTATGGTGTAAGACGTTACATGGCACAATTGGAATTTTGTCTTACAATGCTAAATAAAAAGTTGGAAATTGCTTCTTATCTATATCTGGAGCCACCTGTTACGATCTACTTAAATGCAGTAAGTAGCACAACCCAGTGACATTCTTATGAAGAATTCAATGTGCCAGTATTTAATAAGTTAGTCGTATCTTTCAACTACAAGGTGCAACAAATATTAAAATATTAAACAATAAATAAGATTTTTAAGAGTGAGCATTTAATATACGTTCTGGAAAATTGCTTGTTACGAAGAATAATTTTATTATAATATGAACTTTTCCACATATCAATCAATTTATATTCTAACGAATCAGCTATTTGAAATTGCATATTGCCTACAATGCAAGCTAAATTATCAATACAAATGCATTCCTCCTATTGATGTGGTAGTTAAGGCAATTCTTTATTCTTGGATTACCTCGTTGCATTTGCAAACGCTGAAAACTAATACTTCAGTGTACTTCAGTATTACTTAATAACTAGCAATCCATCTAATGTTTATGCAACTAAAGACCAAGGTGAGTATTGGAGAAATTAAGCATCTCTTTGCTTCGACTGATTTCGAGGTAAATTTGACTATGGTGCACAAGCATCTCTCTTAGCATCCATTTATAAATATAATCGGAAATACAATAATTTACTACTTTGACGAGCAAAAAGAGGTATGGAACTTGATAGGATGTAACTTGATTGGAACATTAATCGATTATGCAACAAAATTAGGAGACACTAACTAGATCATATTTTCAATTAAACGTTGTTTTTGGGTTTTTTTTCATTCTCGCCTGCCATTTTTATGGCCAGTGCTTGACACCAAATTGGTGTAATTCAGCTTGCTCGTGTCGAAATGCTTTCTAGTAGTAAACGCACAAGTTCTTTTGCTTTTCCATGTTAACCGCGAATTTACCTAGACACGGATTGGACAGTTGCATAAATGGATCTTTACCATTATTGCGCACAGTAATTCATAAATATGCCAACGTTCAACTGTGTGGAAACAGCTGGCTCTGAAAAACAGAGCTCATCATAAATTGGAGGTGGGGAGTTGTGGGGTTGAGTGAGATCGATCACGTGCATTCCCTTTGTCAACTCGTTTATTCATTATTGCATTGGTGTTAGGTGAGAATGTGAAAAGTCCTGAAGAAAAATTAAATGAATGAAAGGTTCATAAGGTATTGCACAGAACCTCAATAAATTACTGGTAATGGCAAATATTAATGCGTGAATAAGATTGAGACTTCCAAATAAATATTTACGACCTATACTTCGATTGCCACTGATTGGATATCTTGGTTTATACAAGAACAGAAGGTGACCAGATGGTGTAGGTGGCCAGAGTAAGCGAAATTACGAGCGAATGCACAAAATTAACGTGACATGCATCCGATTAATTAAGTAACTTGAACCAAATGAATGTCATAGCATCAAAAGTGGTAGGATCTCAATAATAGTAATAATAATAATAATGATAATAAATTTTAATTTCTACATTAA